>CM040121.1:335871941-336317478 GCA_022559845.1 Amorphophallus konjac | reverse complement strand
TCAAGGGGAACCAGCTACCAAGAAAGGAAAAGCCACTTCTACGAAAGATACAACTGTCCCAGAAGGCGAGACCTCCTCAACTTCTGCTACGAAATCGGGATGTTGTCCCGACCCGGCAGTAAACAACTATCAGCCCATCGCGGCTGTAGCCTTATCTCCAAACACTGAAGCTGCTCTCTCGCCCTTGGGAGCTGCGACGGCAGTGGATTTGCTAATAGAACAATCCGCGCAGCCGCTGGCACCAGAAATAGAGAAACCTCAAGAAGCTCTAGTGGTGTCTGACGAGGAAGTCGAAGTACTCAACCCTCAAGATGGCATTCCAGATTTCATTGACCTCCAGCCGGCACCTCCGGAGATAGAAGACGGAGGCCAGGCCACAGTCGATGAACTGATAGAAGTCAACTTGGGAAATGAGGAGGACCCTAGGCCCACCTTCCTCAGTGCCCAGCTGTCCCCAGAAGAACGGGAGCTGTACGTCCAGCTGCTGCTAGAATACCGGGATTGCTTCACCTGGACTTACAAAGAAATGCCGGGTCTGAGCCCCGCTGTCTCACAACATGAGCTGGCAATCAGCCCTGAGGCCGAGCCGGTGAAGCATCCACCACGGCGCATGAGGCCAGAACTCATTACTCAAATTTGTGCTGAAGTCAACAAGCTCATTGACGTGGGATTTGTTGAAGAAAACCAGTACACCACATGGCTGGAGAATATCGTCCCCGTGAAGAAGAAGAATGGACAGATCCAGATATGTGTCGACTTCTGAGATCTAAATAAAGCCTGCCCCAAAGATGACTTTTCGGTGCCAATAACAGAAGTCATGATCGACGCCACAACAGGTCACGAGGCCCTATCATTCATGGACGGGTCATCCGGTTACAACCAGATCTGGATCGCGGAGCATGACCGGGTCCATACTACTTTTCGAACCCCTAAAGGCATTTATCATTATAAGAGGATGCCGTTCGGACTAAAGAACGCTAGCGCAACTTATCAGCGTGCAATGACCAAAATCTTTGACGAGTTGCTCTACCACAATGTCGAGTGCTACATAGATGATCTGGTGGTCAAAACCAGAAGAAAAGAAGACCATCTGCAAAACCTCTGGATTGTTTTTCAGAGGCTGAGGCAGCATGAGCTGAAGATGAACCCCATGAAATGTGCGTTCGGAGTGTCGAGCGGAAAATTCTTGGGCTTCATCGTTCGATATCGGGGGATCGAGATAGACCCCGCAAAAATCAAAGCAATTCAGGAGTTACCTCCGCCAAGGAACCTCTCCGAGTTGAGATCACTACAGGGTCGCTTGGCTTATATCCGGCGGTTCATTTCCAACTTGTCAGGGCGATGCCAGCCTTTCTACAAGCTAATGATGAAAGATGTTCCCTTTTATTGGGATGAAGATTGCCAGACAGCCTTCGACAAGCTGAAAGACTATCTGAAGACTCCTCCAGTGCTGCGCGCGCCAGTGAAAGGACGGCCATTGATACTATATATAGCAGGTACACATAACTCCATGGGGGCAATGCTGGCCCAGAATAATGAAGAAGAGAAAGAGCAAGCACTCTATTACCTCAGTCGGAGACTGGTCAGAACTGAAGAGAAATATACTTATATTGAGAAGGTCTGTCTGGCACTGGTCTTCGTGGTTAAGAAGCTCCGACACTATATGTTGTCACATGAAATCAGCCTGGTATCCAAAGAGGATCCCCTGAAATATATCATGTCCCAGCCGGCACTTAAAGGTCGCCTGGGCAAATGGGCGGTAATCCTCATGGAGTTTGACATCTCCTATGTACCGTGCAAGGCCGTCAAGGGTCAAGCTATTGCGGACTTCTTCGCTGAGCACCCAGTACCCGGGGACTGCCCGTTGGAACCGGAACTTCCTGAAGATGAAACCCTTGAAGCCATTCAGATGCAATCCTCCTTATGGTAGCTGTATTTTGATGGCGCTTCCAGAATTGACACCTCTGCCACTGGATCGGCCAGGGTCAGGGCAGGGGCAGGCATAGTCCTGAAATCCTCAGAAGGAGAAGTGGTGCACACATCCTGCTCCATAAACAAGCATTGCACAAATAATGAAGCGGAATATGAAGCCCTGATAATCGGGTTGCAGATCGCTCTGTCCATGGGAATTCAGATGCTGGAGGCATTCAGAGATTCCATGCTAGTTATAAAACAACTGGAAGGAGAGTTCGATGTTCGAAAGCAAGAGCTTCTCCCCTATCACCAGCTGGCAACCCGCCTGATGTCAAGATTCTACTTCATCAGCATCAAGCACATCAACCGGGGTCGGAATGCTCAGGCAGACGCCCTCGCTAAGCTGGCCAGTTCATTGGTGGTCCCGCCAGATGCAAGCCTGAATGTAACAGTGATCAACCGCGGGCAGGTCCCCAGTGTAACGGAGGTCTTTGCTGACGAACAAGAGATTGAGGTGGTAGCCGTCGAGGAGATTCAGTAGCCCGATTGGCGAGAACATCTCCTGCAGTGGTTCCAACACCAACAGCTCCCGAAAGAAAAAGAACAGAGAATGAAGCTTCTAAGGGTCAAGGACTCTTACGGGATGAGAAGCGGAACCCTATTCCGAATAATGGCAGATGCTTGAAGGAAAGTCCTACTTCGTTGCTTGTCTTCGGCAAAAGCGGGACAGGTGATGCAAGAAGTCCATGCGGGATCAGCTGGAGCGCACCGGGCTGGCCCAAAGATGAAAATTGAGATAAAGAAATTGGGCTACTATTGGCCCACTATATTTAATGATTGCTGCAAGTTCGCCAAGGCTTGTCAGAAGTGTCAAGAACACGCTAACGTGGCAAGGAGACCTCCAGTGCCACTGCATCCGACCCTACCAAGCCGGTCATTCGCCCAGTGGGGCACGGACGTGGCGGGGCCGCTACCAGCATCTTGATCAGGGTGCAAGTATATCTTAGCAGCTACAGACTACTTCTCCAGATGGGCAGAGGCGGTAGCACTCAGAGATGTGACGGGAGAGCTAGTTGCGAGATTCTTCCGGCAGAATATAATATTCCGGTTCGGGATCCCCAGCCGAATCATCTCTGATAATGGCAGCCATTTTAGGAACCAGAAGGTTTATCGGTTAGCCGAAAAATACAAGATCGACTGGAGGACATCGTCCCCCTACAACCCTCAAGCCAATGGACTTGCAGAAGCCTTTAACAAGACACTATGCACGTTGCTGGCAAAGACTGTCAAGTCTAATAAAAAAGATTGGGAAGAAAGGATGTACGAAGCACTATGGGCCTATCGTACTGTCTACAAAACCCCAACCGACTGTTCACCTTTCTCCCTCGTCTATGGGTCAGAGGCTGTGGTGCCGATTGAACTAGAAGTTCCTTTGCTGCGAGTTGCCATCCAGCATGGACTAGCCAACGGTGAACAAACCAATGCAGAAAGAAGATTGGAAGAGCTCGCTGAGCTTGAAAGAAAATGCCTCCGGGCACAACAAAACATCCAACTCTACCAAGCTCGCATGGCCCGTGCTTTTGACAAGCTGGTCAAAGGCCGAGAATTCAAGAAATGAGACCTGGTGATGGTCAAAAGAAGAGAAGTGATGGCCTCCAACCCCAAAAGGGAAGTTGGTTGAAAATTGGATCGGACCATATATCGTCTGCCGAGTATATGAAGGGGGTGCCTACGTCCCGGTGGACCACAAAGGAGTCATGCAGTTCTCTCCCCTCAACGAAAAGCATATAAAGCTGTATCATGGAGCACAACCAACATTCCCCGAGTGATCGGTCGGAATACCCTTATCTTGGTCTAGTGGCATTCCGCCCTGATCGAGCTACCCTTATCTCAGTCTAGTGGCATTCCGCCCTGATCAAGCTACCCTCACCTTGGTCCAGTGGCGCTTTGCCCTGATCGAGCTACCTTTCCTTGGTTTAGTGGCACCCCGCCCTAGCCGAGCTACCCTTATCTTGGTCTAATGGCATTCCGCTCCGATCGAGCTACCTTTCCTTGGCCTAGTGGCACTCCGTCTTAGCCGAGCTACCCTTATCTTGGCCTAGTGGCACTCCACCCTAGCCGAGCTACCCTTATCTTGTTCTAATGGCATTCCGCCCTGATCGAGCCACCCCTATCCTTGGTCTAGTGGCATTCCGCCCTGGCCGAGCTACCCTTCCTTGGTTTAGTGGCACTCCGCCCTAGCCGAGCTACCCTTATCTTGGTTTAGTGGTATTCCTCCCTGATCGAGCTATCCTTCCTTGGTCTAGTGGCATTCCGCCCTGATCGAGCTACCCCTATCTTGGTCTAGTGGCATTCCACCCTGATCGAGCCACCTTTTCTTGGTCTAGTGGCATTCCGCCCTGGCCGAGCTATCCTTATCTTGGTCTAGTGGCATTCCGCCCTGATCAAGCTACCCTTCCTTGGTCTAGTGGCATTCCGCCCTGATCGAACTACCTTTCCTTGGTCTAGTGGCACTCCGCCCTGATCAAGCAACCCCTATCCTTGGTCTAGTGGCATTCTGCCCTGGCCGAGCTACCCTTCCTTGGTTTAGTGGCACTCTGCCCTAGCCGAGCTACCCTTATCTTGGTTTAGTGGCATTCCGCCCTGATCGAGCTATCCTTCCTTGGTCTAGTGGCATTCCGCCCTGATCGAGCTACCCTTATCTTGGCCTAGTGGCACTCCGCCCTAGCCGAGCTACCCTTATCTTGGTCTAATGGCATTCCGCCCTGATCGAGCTACCCTTCCTTGGCCTAGTGGCACTCCGCCCCAGCCGAGCTACCCATATATTGGTCTAGTGGCATTCCGCCCTGATCAAGCTACCTTTTCTAGGCCTAGTGGCACTCCGTCCTAGCCGAGCTACCCTTTCCTTGGCCTAGTGGCACTCCGCCTCAACCGAGCTACCCATATCTTAGTCTAGTGGCATTCCTCCCTGATCAAGCTACCTTTCCTTGGCCTAGTGGCACCCCGCCCTAGCCGAGCTACCTTTCCTTGGCCTAGTGGCACTCCGCCCCAGCCGAGCTACCCATATCTTGGTCTAGTGGCATTCCTCCCTGATCAAGCTAACTTTCCTTGGCCTAGTGGCACCCCGCCCTAGCCGAGCTACCTTTCCTTGGCCTAGTGGCACTCCATCCTAGCCGAGCTACCATTCTCTTGGCCTAGTGGCACTCCGTCCTAGCCGAGCTACCCTTATCTTGGTCTAGCGGCACTCCGCCCTAGCCGAGCTACTCTTATCTTGGTCTAGTGGCATTCCGCCCTGATCAAGCTACCCTGATCTTAGTTTAGTGGCATTCCGTCCTAGCCGTGCTACTCATATTTTGGTCTAGTGGCATTCCGCCCTGATCGAGCTACCTTTCCTTGGCCCAGTGGCACTCCGCCCCAGCCGAGCTACCCTCATCTTGGTCTAGTGGCATTCCGTCCTGATCGAGCTACCTTTCTTTGGTCTAGTGGCGCTCCGCCTTAGCCAAGCTCTCAAAAGAATACACCACATTGCTGTTACGGGCCTTACGTCCGAATCGGCGAAAGATCATTCCTTTACGTTAGCACTCAGCCCTCGCTAACGAATGAACCATTCTGCTCGGCACAAGGCTCGGTGCTCCGGTCAACAGTCGTCTACTACCAACCAAGGGTCGGACATCACGCTTCGACCTGCCACCCTTTATATCCAAAAAAAAGGAAGTAAGAAAAATGGGGTTAAAAATAGAGATACCCCGCCAGACTTGCTCCTATATCAGGACAAGTACAAAAATGGTTATAACCCAGCTGTGGCAAAAACCTGAAAGGGTGCTGCAGGCAAAATCGGGTACCCCGCCACGTGAAAACCCGAGAGGGCGCATAGGCAAAAGCAAGAGGGGGCTGGCTTAGGCGAAAACCCGAAAGGGCGCTTGGGTCGGTAAAGTGGTAATTTAAAAGTTCCTCTTTTGTTCTCCACCCGATGAAACTCCAAAAGGGACAATCATCAAAAGTCCCATCGAAAATCATTTAATAAACCCATGTTCGACCCTCGTCATCATCGGCGAGATCGGTCGATCTCTATCCCTAACTTGGACCCTCCGTCCCTGTTAGTAATCCTACCTTTGCTTCGGCATGTCACCCATGCTGATGAACAAACCCATGTTCGACCCTCGTCATCATAGGCGAGATCGGTCGACCTCTGCCCATAACTTGGACCTTCCGTCCCTGTTAATAGTTCTACCCTTGCTTCAGCATGTGACCCATGCTGATGAACAAACCCATGTCCGACCCTCATCATCATCGACGAGGTCGGTCGATCTATACCCTTAACTCGGATCTTACGTCCTTGTTAACAAACCGTGATCTTTGCTTCGACATTTAACCAGTGTCGACGAACTAAGCCAGAGACCAATCCTTGTCATCATCGGCGAGGCCGGTCAGCATTCTCGCAGTCGAATTCTTCTGCACTCTGAATTCAAAAAAAAAAAATAAAGGAAAAATGGGGTGATGGGAATCGACGCCGAGCATGTAATTTTTCTTTTGCATTTATGTACTTTTAGTTTGTGTTTATATCCTTGGGAAAGTATGTACGCAATTGTACGGCTTTGTAAGCCAATGCGTCATTCCCACGGATTGTGTGGGTTTCTATGTAATTTGTCAGTAGGACCAGCAAGGGGGCCCCCAGCCCTTTCCCATTGATCCATGTCATCCATGTGGGGCTGGTCAACCATCCTAGGTGGCCATCTAGAGGGGTTGAATGCCATTTGACCACATGGGAGACAAGTGGCTTAATTAGTCCAAGGTGGGTTACCTACCTTACCTACCCATTCAACCCCATTAACCATGGTCAAGGGGGCGTCCCTCTCCCTTTAGTATTTTATTAATTTTTGTGTGTCATTCACACTTAATCCCAGCCCTTCAATTCCCAACCCTTGATCCAAGGGTCCACATTAGATTAGATTGGTAGCATATATAAGCTTGTATTTTCATGAGAAAATCAATGAAAAATCAAAAAATTGTGTTGAAGCTTGGAGCATATTGCGCCCCCTTCCTCTCTCCTGCTGTTCTTCCTTCTCCAACCTCCATTTCTAGAGTGTTTCTATCTTCTATGATCCCCTCTCAACCTCTGATCATCACCGGTGCTGCCGCCGCCGCCGTTCGTGCCGCCTTCGAGCCGCCACGAAACCGTTCTCGGTGTTCTGTCCTGCTGGACAGAGGTCCCTTCCCGAAATTCCTGCTATCAGCCACGGCCTCTTCATGGTCTGCAATTTTTATGGTGTGTTCTTCCTCTGTATTCCAAGCTCCACCTAATGGTTCACGCCCAAATTCCATTGTTTAGTATTTTCCTATTTTCGTGTATCTTTCATTCCTAGTTCTGTTTTGTCTCTGTCTATAGTGACAGCAGCCCTGTGTTTCACACCTCCAGCCATCTTTTTGATTTTTCCAAACCCTCCCAATTTTACTGGGAGTTATGTCCATCACCCCCTACATCCACAAATAGTCTTAATTTTTTATCAGCCTTCTATCTATTTTTCGAAATTCGTGTTCTTCCTAAGCTACAGTGTTGTCAGTTAGATCCCAGATACGACCACCCTCCACTTCCAAAATCAGAACAAATCACCACCACCTCCAAATCCAGATCCAAAAATAGTCCTGGTTTCCTTACTTGATTTCCTACAACTTTCATGAACAAGTTAAAGTCTGAATCCGAGGTATTCATATCCGTCAAAGGCAACTCTCAGGAAAGTTCTCTGCTAATCTGAGAGTTCAGACACTGTACAATAGCAACCTTCAAAATTCGCCAATCAGAAGTACAGGCTTGATTATTTTTCTATAATCACCTTGGGTTGAAACCCTTCGAAGCATATTTCCAACGGCGCCAGTTTCGTCGCATTCCGACGTCGGGGCTGATCGCAGCGTCCGTTCTCGCCGGAGCGCACGTCGGAAAACAGAATCGGCAGGTCCGTGGCCGGTTATTCCGACCGGTGCCGATCGGAGCCGCCCGGCCTCCGGCCGGCGAACCAGCGTGCCGCCAGCCCAGGGAACACTTCCACAAGTGTCCCCACCACAGTGGTGACATCGGGTCCCGTACGGCCCCTCCGGATAGCGCGTGGGCCCCACAGCCACAAGTTCGGGTGCTGCCGAGGAGACGCGAGAAGCCGCCCGTCAACCCGAATTCGGTCCTCCCGGGCCCAGTTGTGTATCCCTTTACCTCCCTGTGTGGAGTGGGTGATATTTCATCGCTGTCATCATTGTGTAATATTTATCCCGGGAGTACGAGTTTGGGCCGGGTCCGTCTTCCCCACGCCGAGCGCGTGGAGGTATCGCATTCGCTCCCTTCTCGGCATTTTGCTTACTTTATATATATTTGTTTATCCCGCTGCTAGAGAGCATGTGTAGGGATATCTAGCTCACTTTATATGTTCATTACCGTTGCTGCGAGAGAGTACGTGATCGTCCCGTGACCCGATCCGGGCACAAAAGAGAGCCGATCACCCTAGCTCATTGCCGGTTTCTCAACCGCGCACATCCGACGCTTCCCTCGTTAAGGGGCAGTCACGAGCTTGTCGTGTCCGTGGTCTCGTCCCGCATCAATTTGATATCAGAGCGAGTTGAGTCTAGGGTGTCCAAAAAAAAAGTGTCATTCATTAGTCATTTACGTCTAAGTCGTGTTTAGGGTCATCATGGTTTTAAAACAAACAAAAAAAAAGTGTCTTTTTTGCATTGCATCCCAATAACCCGGTATATCAAAAGGTGTTGTCCGAACGTTAGGCTACACCTATCGGGAAGGCCGCACACTTCCGCGAGTGATCTTCGGATCGATTAACTCCGCCACATGCCGAGTTTTGGTTACGTCTAGGTTCATCATCTTGTAGTGTGCGTTTGCATTAGTCGGTGTTTCCTAGTCTGTGTCGTTGCATGCCCACTCGGCGAGGTACCCAATACCATCGCCCTTCCCCTATGGCTAACCCACGAGATGGCGCCTCGGGAGACTTCCACTCCCTACACGAGGCGATGATGGCCATTATGACTAGGTTGGACCAATCCGATGCTAACTTTCGGACTTTCTCCGATAATATGGATGGTCGCCTTAGAGCCATGGAGGGACGCATGGAGACCTCCGATAGGTCGGTCCAAGACCTCGTTGGGCGGTTAGATAGGATGTCACACGGGGACCCTCCTGGGGCAGGCCAAGGCCCACCCGCACCTCCTCCCGCGGTGGCCCAAGTCCAACCCGCTCCCATGGCCCAAGTCCAAGCCGCTCCCGCGGCCCAAAACCAGCCACCACAGGCTCCTCCACCCGCCCCTCCTCGGGTTCCCGAACTACCGCACCGTGACCTTGGTCTCGAGGACTATGGGTCCGACAATGCCTATGAGGGGTATGGTCAACGCCGTCGTGGTTTTCAGCCACAACGAGATGAGGATGATGATAGGGTCCTTAAGACCGTGCGAGCGGACCCTCCCTCTTTTTACGGGTCTTTGGATCCGAAAGTCTACCTAGATTGGGAGTTCGGCATGGACCGTTATTTTGAGTGGTATGATATGTCGGAGTGCCGAAGGGTCCGATTTGCCACCATGAAGCTCATGGGGCAGGCGCAAACCTATTGGAAGAATGTGGAGAGCCTGCTACTTCAGCGGCTAGAACCCACGATTGACACATGGGCCGAGATGAAGAATAAACTTTGGCAAAAGTACCTTCCTCCCACATACCGCCAGCGACTCATCGATAGATGGCAAAGTCTTAGTCAAGGGGACCGGTCAGTCTCCGAATACATCGCTGAATTTGATGAGTACTTTCTACGATGTGGTGTCACGGAGGAGAGTACCATGCCCGTTTCCCGCTTTCGACGTGGTTTGCGGCCACACTATCAGTATGAGCTTTTCCGCTGCAATGCCAAGACGTTGAAAGAGGCATACCAGGTTGCTCTTGAGTTAGAGCAATTCGAGGGAGAGTTTGACTCTAGTCATCGGTTGTGCCCCACCCCTCTCCGTAGCACCGAGCCCCGTCACTCTATGGGCCCACATCCTCGGCCTCCCATGGCTCGACCTCAGGAGCCCACCCTTCAGGAGCACTTTCCTCCTCGACCTCGCCCTCCTCCACCCCGGGACCTATTTCCACCCCAACCACCGGCACCCGTTGCCCGTCCCCCGGCTCCTATAACCCGTCCTCTGGCACCGGCCCCCCCTCCACTATTGTCCAAGGCACCTACACCTCCCCCATTGCTGCCTACACCCCCTACCCGACGGAATGATAAGGGTAAGGCCCCTTTTATAGGAGAGAGTAGTCGGTCGAGAGTGCAGTGTTTCCACTGTCATGGATTTGGCCACTTTACCAGCGAGTGTCCCGCTCGCGCCACCCTAGCCTTAGGTGTTGGAGAGCCCGCACCTCCCGAGCTTGAGTGTGTCAATTATGAGGCCGATGACGCACTAGCCGATGAGTACTATGCCTTGGGGGGAGAGTTGGATGGCTCACCCGCCGCCTAGGATGCCGCCACCTAGTGGGCTTGTGTCACCATCTTAGTCTAGGGTCATATATGAGTCGGTGTGTTTTCCTTGTGTCGTTTGTTTTGTGTGGTTTGTTTGCATGGTTTGCGTGTTGTTTGTTTGTCTGCATGCGTCTTGTGTAAGCTCGTTGTCGTTCTCTTATGAGTAAGAGGCGAGTGGACTCACTTGATGAGTATGGGATCAGTTCCACATCCATACCCGGATCAGTCACCTATAGGGACTCAACGGTGATTCCTAGTGAGTCTTTGAGCTGCTCCCTTCCCTTTTGAGAGTGCCCCACCCAGAGTGTCCACCTCTAGCCCATAGCAGCTTGTGCATATCGAGTATATATGGAATGAGCAGGTGACGGTCACTTGGAGTGGAGCATATCCGCGCTACTTGGCACGGTGACAGATCCGCCGGAGTACTCGAGCATCCATACCCCTACTCGACGGGGTCGAGTTCCTCCCACCCGGGGAGAGTTTATGGGAATCGATGACGAGCATGTACTTTTTCTTTTACATTTATGTCCTTTTAGTTTGTGTTTATATCCTTGGGAAAGTATGTACGCAATTGTACGACTTTGTAAGCCAATGCGTCATTCCCATGGATTGTGTGGGTTTCTATGTAATTTGTCAGTAGGACCAGCAAGGGGGCCCCCAGCCCTTTCCCATTGATCCATGTCATCCATGTGGGGCTGGTCAACCATCCTAGGTGGCCATCTAGAAGGGTTGAATGCCATTTGACCACATGGGAGACAAGTGGCTTAATTAGTCCAAGGTGGGTTACCTACCTTACCTACCCATTCAACCCCATTAACCATGGTCAAGGGGGCGCCCCTCTCCCCTTAGTATTTTGTTAATTTTTGTGTGTCATTCACACTTAATCCCAGCCCTTCAATTCCCAACCCTTGATCCAAGGGTCCACATTAGATTAGATTGGTAGCATATATAAGCTTGTATTTTCATGAGAAAATCAATGAAAAATCAAAAAATTGTGTTGAAGCTTGGAGCATATTGCGCCCCCTTCCTCTCTCCTGCTGTTCTGACTTCTCCAACCTCCATTTCTAGAGTGTTTCTATCTTCTATCATCCCCTCTCAACCTCTGATCATCACCGGTGCCGCCGCCGCCGCCGTTCGTGCCGCCTTCGAGCCGCCGCGAAACCGTTCTTGGTGTTCTGTCCTGCTGGATAGAGGTCCCTTCCCGAAATGCCTGCTATCATCCACGGCCTCTTCATGGTCTGAAATTTTTATGGTGTGTTCTTCCCCTGTATCCCAAGCTCCACCTAAATTTTCATGCCCAAATTCCATTGTTTAGTATTTTCTTATTTTCGTGCATCTTTCATTCCAAGTTCTGTTTTGTCTCTATCTACAGTGATAGTAGCCTTGTGTTTCTCACCTCCGGCCATCTTTTTGATTTTTACAAACCCTCTCAATTTTACTGGGAGTTATGTCCATCACCCCCTACATCCACAAATTTTCTTAATTTTTTATCCGCCGTCTATCTAGTTTTAGAAATTTGTGTTCTTCCTAAGCTATAGTGTTATTAGTCAGATCCCAGATCTGACCACCCTCCACTTCCAAAATCAGAACAAATCACCACCACCTCCAAATCTAGATCCAAAAATAGTCCTGGTTTCCTAACTTGATTTCCTACAACTTTCATGAACAAGTCGAAGTCTGAATCCGAGGTCTTACTATCCGTCAAAGGTAACTCTCAGGAAAGTTCTCTGCTAATCTGAGAGTTCAGACACTATACAACAGCAACCTTCCAAATTCGCCATTCAGAAGTACAGGCTTGATTATTTTTCTGTAATCACCTTGGATTGAATCCCTTCGAAGCATCTTTCCAACGGCGCCAGTTTTGTCACATTCTGACGTCGGGGCTGATCGCAGCGTCCGTTCTCGCCGGAGCGCGCGCCAGAAAACATAACCGGCAGGTCCGTGGCCGGTTATTCTGACCGGTGCCGATCGGAGCCGCCCGGCCTCCGGCCGGCGAACCAGCGTGCTGCCAACCCAGGGAACACTTCCACAAGTGTCCCCACCACAGTGGTGACATCGGGTCCCGCACGGTCCCTCCGGATAGCGCGTGGGCCCCACAGCCACAAGTTCGGGTGCTACCGAAGAGACGCGAGAAGCCGCCCGTCAACCCGAATTCGGTTCTCCCGTGCCCAGTTGTGTAGCCATTTACCTCCCTGCGTGGAGTGGGAGATATTTCATTGCTGTCATCATTCTGTAATATTTATCCCGGGAGTACGAGTTTCGGCTGGGTCCGTCTTCCCCACGCCGAGCGCATGGAGGTATCGCATTCGCTCCCTTCTCGGCATTTTGCTTACTTCATATATATTTGTTTATGCCACTGCTAGAGAGCATGTGTAGGGATATCTAGCTCACTTTATATGTTCATTACCGTTGCTGCGAGAGAGTACGTGACCGTCCCGTGACCCGATCCGGGCACAAAAGAGAGCCGATCACCCTAGCTCATTGCCGGTTTCTCAACCGCGCACATCCGACGCTTCCCTCGTTAAGGGGCAGTCACGAGCTTGTCGTGTCCGTGGTCTTGTCCCGCATCATGGGGTTAAAAATAGAGATGCCCCGCCAGACTTGCTCCTATATTAGGACAAGTGCAAAAATGGCTATAACCCAGCTGTGGCGAAAACCCAAAAGGGCGCCGCAGGCAAAATCGGGTACCCCGCCACGTGAAAACCCGCGAGGGCGCGTGGGCAAAAGCAAGAGGGGGCTGGCTTAGGCGAAAACCCGAAAGGGCGCTTGGGTCGGTAAAGTGGTAATTTAAAAGTGTCTCTTTTGTTCTCCACCTGATGAAACTCCACAAGGGACCATCATCAAAAGTCCCACCGGAAATCCTTTAACAAACCCATGTTCGACCCTTGTCACCATCGGCAAGATCGGTGGCTACCCTTTCGACCCTTGTCACCATCGGCAAGATCGGTCGGTACTCTTTCGACCCTTGTCATCATCGGCAAGATCGGTCGCTACCCCTTTCGACCCTTGTCATCATCGGCAAGATCGGTCGCTACCCCTTTCGACCCTTGTCATCATCGGTAAGATCGGTCGCTACTCTTTCGACCCTTGTCACCATCGGCAAGATCGGTCGCTACTCTTTCGACCCTTGTCATCATCGGCAAGATCGGTCGCTACCCCTTTCGACCCTTGTCACCATCGGCAAGATCGGTCGCTACTCTTTCGACCCTTGTCATCATCGGTAAGATCGGTCGCTACCCCTTTCGACCATTGTCATCATTGGCAAGATCGGTCGCTACCCTTTCGACCCTTGTCATCATCGATAAGATCGGTCGCTACCCCTTTCGACCCTTGTCATCATCGGCAAGATCGGTCGCTACCCTCTCGACCCTTGTCATCATCGGCAAGATCGGTCGCTGCCCTTCTCGACCCTTGTCACCATCGGCAAGATCGGTCGCTACCCTTTTCCATTTCTTGTCACCATCGGCAGAACCGTCTATCCTTTCGACCCTCGCCACCATCGACGAGCCCGGTCAACTACCCTCTAACCTGGGCCTTCCGCCCTCGTTGATCAACAAAGCATCATTGCGTCGACATTTAACCCATGTCGATGGTTATAACACACCTTTCGTCATCATTGGCGAAGTTCAATAGGCACATCTGCCTACGCTACTTGTGCCCCGCCCCGGCAAAAATCCTACTCCGGGAACGGCTGCGCCGCGGTGGAGCGAACACCTCACCCCTTCCCTGAAGGCGTGAGCGCTCTCCTGCGCCATCAGAACGTATCCCCAGGTTCGGACGGTCGGCCAGAAGAAAGAAAAGAAGAAAAGAGGGAAAGAAGTCGTGATTGAGGCAACAAACAGAGATGTTTTCATTAATAAAAGCTGTCAGAATACATTGGTGTCCGGGGCATTCCCCAGGGGTACATAAGCTCCGAAGGCAGAAAGAGGAGCAGAACCTGATGCAAGAAGAAAAGCAAAGCAAAGCTACGGCAAAGGACGCCGGAAAATATCTGCCAACTCCAAGAGGCCTAGTGAGGGGTATTGGGTCAATTCCTGCAAACGGGTCTCGGTGGCTGTCAGCTGCAATAGCCTCTCATCTAGTGAGGCAAGTCGTCCTTCGGCCAGGTCAGCTTCCTCCGTTGTCTGGACCTCTAGGCGCTCGCCTTCCTACAACTCGACTTCGACCTTAGCAAATTCCGCGTGCAACTCTTCCATCCGCGTCGTGAGGAACAACCGACGTTCTGAGATATTGCCGGCAACGTTTCTCAATTGTTCCACGGTCACCCTCAACGAAGTAGTGGCGGCGCAGCAATCTGCCCTCTCCAGCTTCACAGCCGTCAGCTGATCAAATACCTCTCGGCTGAGGAAATCCCGCCTGTTGGCGTGCTTTAACAGCATTGTAACCCGCGGGGTCCAGTCATCCATTGGGCAGTCGAATGCTAATAATGATCGTGAGAGGTGGTCTATCAGGCCTCTCAGCTACACATAAGTTAGACCCGGGGAAGCTGACATGGCCCGCTGGAGATTGTCCAGAGAATGCCACACCATGTCACTGGAAAATTGTAAGCCTAGTGGCGAAGTCTCAGGGAGCTAAAAGTCCACCTTGCTATCTATCTTGGCCCAGATATCATCGGCCACCGCGAGGGATGTCGACGGCATAGTCTGCACGGCGCCGACGCCCGGCCCGACGATTGCAGCTGCAGCAGCTGAAGGGCTCTCCACGATGGCAACTTCCCTGCCCGCCCTTTGAGGTGAGGCTATGACAGCCGTATCAGCAGCTGAGGGCGCTTGCTCCTCCTGAATAGTCTCACCGGCCGCTAAAGAAGGGGAGCTTTCTATGACAGACAAGGCTTTAATAGCATCGGCCTCTTCTGCAATAATTTCTCCCGCCTCTATTTCCGGGGGACCACTTGGCTTCAGTAATAACTCTTCGCCGGCAACCAAGGCTTGAGTCCCTGCAACGTCGGTCAGGTCGCCAACTTCAGCAGTTGCACCGGGCTCCTCTGAGGCCGCTGCAGCAGCATATGTCCGTGGAAGCCGTAGGGCGATGGGCCGCACAACAGGTGGAAAGGTTGACTGGCTCGAGCCCAAGTCAGGGAAGAGTATGCGAACCATCACAGCTGGCGATACCACCTCAGCCTGCATCACATGTATGTACATCAGCCAGCTAGCTTGGAAATAAAAAGAAGTGCTGCGGGCGGGAGTCGGAACATTTCCTACCTCAACCGGCACTATATTTAGGCCTCCAAAAGTGGCCTCTGAAGATTCTGGCCCTTCTCCTGCGATCAGGTATGATGGCCCGTGCTCGGCTCCCAGTAGTCTCGGAGGGCTGAATGTTAAAAGGTCGCTTTCATAAGCTGAAGAAGCCCCGGCGTCTTCGGCCTCGATGTCAATCGGTGAGAACCCCTCGTCGTCGCCGGAGCCGCCACCGTAATCAATTCGCTCAGAGGAGGATGATTCTCCCGCCTATTCTCGAATCTCCAGTATCTGAGCGGAAACCATGCTGCTAGGAGAAGGCCCCTTAGCCGGAACCTCCTCGGCGATCTCCCCCTCGGAAATACCCGTTGGCTGAATATCTCGGGACTTCTCCCTTGGAAGCACCTACCTGCCAGTGGCAGCTCCTGCCGTGGCACCAACCTTGGGGAGCGTCGTGGGTCGAATGTCAACTACAGATGGAAGATAATAGACAGTCAAGACCCGACTAAAAGCACGATAAACTGTCGAGCTCTACGGGCAAGCTGTAAAATTACCTTCTATCTCCTGATGGGGTGTCGGTGAAGGCAAATCACCCTCAACAGAGGCTAAGGGGGCTTCCTCCTCCCTCTCTTCGACCGCGGCTCCAGTCACCGCCTCCAAGCCGACAATGGCGGAGGTAGTACCAGCAGCTAATGAAAGGAAAGATGATCAGCCAAGGCGATAGAAATAAGCAAATAAGCCATATAAGAGCAAGAAGTTACCTTCGCCCTCAGGCCCTTGCATCCAAGCAGCCTCAAACTCGGAGAATGATGGAACCCGAGGAGGGGTGACTATGGGCTCATCTTCAGCGGCCTTCCTCTGGTGCGCCCGGGTGGCGCGAGAATCCGCCCTCTTGGCCTTCTTCGCCCTACTGATAGCCTCCCTAACCAGGGACCTGGTTCGCTTCCGTGAATCCCCAGGGGGCAGTGGTGTTGTGGTCGGAGCTGGCTCTGGAATATTAAAATATGAAGGCTTCTGCGCCTTAGATATCAACTCCCTGTAATGTTTGGTCACCTCCACAGAGAGGTGAGCTGCAAACGTGCATAGGTGAGAAAGATGCATGCTGACTATAAAGGAGTAGCTTCAAGGCTAAAAGGAAAGACAAGCATTACCTAGTGGCCCTGTGTATCTGGGACTAAGCGACCAGTAAAGCAATACGGGCGCCTTGTCCCGGGAAGCCGCCTCGCGGATAAGCCAGCACACATCACCAATCTTCTCACTTTTCTCCGCCAGCTGCGCCAAATCTTCATGGCCACAGGAGGATAAGTGATGATATAGGCCCAACTGGTCGAATCCCCAGCCGTCGACATACTTGAAAGATACGAGGAGCTGATGGTCCCGGATGGCTTCTAGTGGACCAGAAATTGAAAGCCCATGAGAATGAAGCAGGGCGAATATCCAGGGGGTGCTGGAATACAAGTCAGCCCGTTTATCTTCCCTCCTGATGAAGGTCCGGTAGGGATGAAAATGGTTAGCTTCTGGGCACCAACCCGCCACTGTAGGAAGAGGTTCTTCCACCGGAAGGGGGATCGTCTGGAGGGCAACCCGGTCACTGCTAACCCGGCTCAGCCCCCAGAGAGTCTTGATATAGTCATCCTTCTGGATCTCTGGCATCTTTGGGTCGGCCTTGGACGACCTACCCTTCACGGCTTTCCTGGCTTCCAGATATGCCATCACCTCGGTGTTGGACCAGGACTTCAATTTCTTCAAATAGGATGGATCAACATCCAAAGCAGGCTCCCGCTGGGAATACAAGAAACGACGTTCGGCGACATGCCAACAGTCTTTTCGAAAGTTCCGGCAGAAGCCCGTCCGTGCATTCCACCACTTAATGAAGTCCGGAGTCATTTGGGGCAGGCGGGCCGGGGTTGGCACCCTGAAGGATACATCCTCCCGACGATGGAAGTAATCCCACCATGTGCGGGCCTCATCCGTAGTCGTCTGACCAACCCGATGTCTATTCGGGAGAATGAACCGGGCTGAAGAACAAGGAATCTGCTGGTCATATCAGTTCCGGCCAAAGCGGAAGGGATAGTACGGCTCCAGCCACAGTAAGCCGCTCTTTCTGAATACAAGGACACTGGGGCGGATAGACAGTGCCCAATCAATCAGTTCTGGTTCCAAGATTGGCCTCTTGTTCTTGGCCCGGTGAGCTGGTGAATGAATTCCTTTGTCTTGAACAACCGACATTGACGCATCCTGTTGACGAGAGGACTGGAGCTAGCAGCCAAGCTCCAAAAATGTAGAACTCCTGGGGAATCTATCGGAACTGTAGTCAGCTTCCCCCGAATAGCAAAAAGCTGATCTGCCAGTGAAGACGGTTCAGCACTAGCAAATTCGATCATCCACGGCAAAGGACGATCCGACTGCATTGACCGGGGAGCTGCTTCAGGGAACAAGGTACAGACCCAGGCATTGAAGAAGTGGATGGGACCAAATGTCTGTGAATTCCTAGGGATGCGTGACTTGTGAAAATCCCCCAACATTTTGTATGTAAGGCATAAAGCCACCGGACACAGGGACAACTTTGTCCCCCATGTCATCAGACAGGCAGGGTAGATGGCCTCCGGCCTGATTACCGTCTCGTCTCCCTGGGGAAGGGTGAACGAGCAAAGCCAATAGGTCAGATATGCAGCACAATGTGTGACTGCGTCAACTCCTATGGGATTCGGGCCCCCTTGCTGCCCTCTCCCTGAAACAGCAGGGTATGTCACCTGGCGTCGAGCCCTCTTCTTCCGCTTCACCGCTGTCGGAACTACCGTGGGGAAGTCCTCATATTGCTGCTCCCCACCAAAGAAATATTGAAGCCACGTGCCCATCTGCACGCGTCTCTTTTCACCAGGCTTCCGCGCTTCCCGCGAGTCAAGTGTCAGGCGCAGCAGGGTGCGATATGCCTTCATCAAATAGCGGTAGGTGAAGCTCGTAAAATATTTGCCTTCGCCATCTGTCTGGTCTTTCAGCCAGTCTGGAAAACAAACTTCTTCATACGGCTCCCCGTCTATCGGTAAGCCGCTCAGCTGGGAAAGGCTCCAGAGGTCCAGTGAAGTCTCACCCTCTGCAGTATAAAAAGTGTTGTATTCCGGGCAGAAGACTTCAATCATCCCGCAGCACAAGCCTCGGGAGATCGGATACCTGTATCGGGAAGCATATACACTCTGATAAACACCGACATGTACCAGGATTGGAGCATATTATCGCAATACAAAATCTATAAATTCAACGGCGCTCAGTCTAAAGGCGTGAGCATCGGTGGCTTTGAGTTCTCCGAACCACCCTACTGCGACCTGATGCTTGAACCGGACCGCCAAGCAGTCCAAAAGGAAAGGTCATCTCGGTACTCCCAATGAAGCGGGGCGAGGAACAAACCATATATGGGCTTCTCCCTGTCGACGCGCCTGGCAGTCTCATTCCAGCAGGCTGGTGTGTACTGCGGTGCTCTCGTCAGCAGCCCGGCCTCTGGAGATAACTCCTGCACTCCAAGCACGGCCCCCCATTTTCTGGGCTCGCCTGGGATATATATAGGCATACCGTGAGTGACTGACTCGGTCAGGCTGTCTCTCTCCGCCAGTAAAGCTCCCTCGGCTCGACGGATGAGAATTATATCGCGATTCCCGCCAAGGTTGAAGCGCTCAAGGAATGCCATCAAGTGTTTGTCCTTGGGATGGTCCAATCTGACGCCATCCTCTCGCTCATACTTGAAATGATTACCATCGAGAATCAACAAGCGGCCGGTGTCGACGGTATCAGTCTCCGAGTCTGAAGACTAAGCTACCACGGCTATCCATCGGGGCCCCCGATCAAGAGAGTGGACATTCCCCCATGTCATAGCGACCCGGGATGCAGAAGAAAAAGGGCCGGAGGCCATGTTATCTGTAAGACAACGTCCAGAAAAGAACAAGCAAAGTCAGAAATCAGTTGATCAAAGCAAGACTTCTGACAAAATTTTGGCAGCATCTCCCCAGCTCGGGGGTTTGCCAAAAGAAAAGTGGAAGCCATCCACTAAGGGAGCAGCCCCTAAAAGTAGCCATAGGCATAAGCCAAGGCCAAACGAGACACCCGAGGGATTTATCTCCAAGGACAAGTCCTATTAGAAGCCTCCCGGGGCCGGAAGATGGATTCTAAACCCATAATAAAAAACCCCTCAACCCACCTTCGACTCAGGCTCGCTCGCTCGTCGCTCGTCGCGGTGGAAGGGGGAGATGAAGAGAGAGAAGAAATTTTCACAAATGAACAGTTGTGAAGAAAAAATGAATAAGAAGCCAATATATAGGGGGGCTCCACCCCTGTTAAAACGGCGCGCCCCGGGGCGCGCTGTTTTAAGCAATTTATGCGCCGTGAAGACGGTGCCATTTTAACCTCCGAAGCTCATGGGCGCGCCGGATTTGGCGGTGCCGTTTTAACCTCTGAATAAAAGGGCGCGCCGTTTTAAGTGGTGCCGTTCAAGCTTCCTACCACGCCGGATTAACGTTCGAAGCCGGAATTAAGTGTCGTTTCGAGCTTCCGTCACCGAACGAAGCTCATCCGTAGGTCCTGCTGCACTCCTACCTCGCCTGCACCACCCACGTCTAGGGGGCATTTGTTGGCACTCAAAATATAATCCTTCGGCGACCAAGCCGCAAAGATGAATGATACGGCCCACTGACGCACAGAAGACGATGAAGATCAAATTACTAAAGATTCCTCAAGTTGCCAGAGCCCTGAGTCACCTTGAAGTGAGCACTGGGGACTTTACCTCAGGAGAGTCAGAATGAATCCACAACCAACCGACAGTGCGATCAAGCCTGCCCAATGATCCGGCATCGACCTCGGCATGCCGCTACCCTACATCCATCGCCCGACCAAGGACGAAGGTCTACCCGGTGACTCTCCTAAGGAGGAAGAACGTCCTCGGCCGTCCACAACAAGGGGCCGAAGGTTCTGTCAGCAGAAGGCCCCGATCACCCGACACGGGTTCGGCTTCTCGCCATAGTGGGCCCATTAGTGGCCGATTGATCACCATTCAAGGCGGAATTACCCCGGATGTAATGCCATCCCGCAAGGAAGCTTCGAGCACGAGTCCGTCTCAACCAGAAGCACAAATCATAGTGCCGAAGGTCGTCCCAGCAGGATACCCGTGTACTCAGGCCAGACACACGTGAAGTTCTGATTAAGGCCATCCGTCATATCGAGAGCTTCGTCAAAGCCCCGTCATGGTTTTCCAAGGGCCATGGCGAGAGGAACAGTCAACGGGAGCTTCCGGAACCATCCTCGGACCCATCGGCGACCCGTGTCGAGGAAACAAGTTAAAACGGCGCGCGAAGGGTCATCGGCACCGCTTAATACGGCGCCCCCAGATCCGGCGTGCTCATCCGATCGGGGACTTGTTCCCGGCGCCACCAAATCCGGCGCACCCCCTTCCCAGGGCACCGTATTAACGAAGGCTACATATAACCTGCCTTCGAAACAGAAAACAGAAGGAGGGAGGAAGAGAGGAAAAATCAAGAAGAAAAAAAAAGAGAAGATAACAGAAGAGAGCGAATACGAGGGGAGAGGGTTCGTTCGAGAGAAAAACCTTGGGGGAGAAGTAGGGTTTCCACCGAGGGTTCTCGCCGTCGTCCTCCTCATATGCTCATCTGGATATCTCCGGAGCCGGAGAAGAAAAGCATGTGGTCTGATAGTCTGTTCTGGAGGAAGGGTCTAGGTGGGTTTCCGTGTTATTCCTTCCGGTCGATCCCCCTTTTCTTCTTTGGTTTTCTTCCCCTGATATAATGTAAGTGAGAGAGGGGAGGGGCGATGATACGAGCCTGACCTCCCCCCCTCACCATCGCCTCTGCCCTTCTCTTTGTCTGTAATGATCTTCTTCTATTAATGTAAACGGCGGCCGAGCGACAACGCCGGCGCCGGAATATATATGCTGTGCATATCTACCTGTATCGTTCACTGAATGAATGAAATGCGATTGTGGCTGATGTCATATCTCTCTTTCATGCCCTCTCTAATTTCTTCTCAAATGTGCATTTAATGATTTCTCGGCGTACATAGTTCCCGTATTTGTTTCCCCGACGCTGGATATGCCCTTGGGGCTACATGAATCGTTCTTTCCCCCTCCCCGGGGTTCTCTCTCTCTGTTCCAATGCAATGGTCGAGCTCTGCACCATGTGTGCCACGGGTTTTGTGATCGGAGGTCCACTTGTGTGCATATCTCTGTCCATCCCTGTCTAGGGAGCAGACCCTTCGTCGTCCCTGTGCCCTTACTCATAGGCCAGAGGGGAGGGGAAGATCGCCTCTGCCATTCCCTCTTCATCCTGTGACGAGCCCCTGTTGGTTTTGTTTCCGAATATGATATATACATCCCTTCCCTGGATCTCTATGTTAATCATATAGCGTGACAGTATTAACTTATTTAGCCCGCGGGCTTCGCCGTTCTAATATGTTTCTGGCAGTTCGTTTGTCCACATGTCGTCAAACGATGTCTTCCACCGCTCTCTCCACCCCGTTCGCATCTTAACAAGAGTATGCTCTGTAGCATCGCTCCAGTACCCGGGGAGGGGGATATTCCCCCAATCTTCTACATCAGCCACTCGGCCGACAGGGGACTCATCCATCGATGATGAACATCCCTACGGGCCATTGAGTGCACAGTAACGGGGCTAAGCCCTACAGTTCAAATCCACGGTCCTTAATGGACTTTGTGGTGACCGTGGGTTGCGTTCCCCTTGTAGGCTAGCCCTCGGGGTTTCCTTCCCTCTATCAGTTGTCCCGATTTGAGCATTGTGTCGACTCGGGTCACGTGCCCCTCGCAGGCCAGCCCTCGGGGTTTTCGCTCCCATAATGAGTTGCCTCATTCGTTCACTATCGCCCACGGACTCGGTGCCCCTAGCAAGCTAGGCCTCGGGGTTTTCCTTTCCGTTCGGGTTTGCCGGCCGCCGTTGCGCCACCCGGCTCTTAGGGGTTGCTCTGCCACGTGAGTACTCCCCGCTTCTCCCCGACAGTCCTCCGGGATGGGGAGATGCTGTCGAAATTTCGGCTCGAACGAGTCTGACTCGGAACAATCGCCGCGCTCGAGTGTGAACCTCACGCGAGCCTGTGACTCGACCCTCGGAATGCCCCGGGGTCGATCCTTTGAATCAATAACTTAAATAAACTTTCAAAGTTTCCCAAAGTATTTTAATAAGCCCAAGAAAAATGAATAAAACCTCGATTTCCGTGAGATCAGGCTAAACCGGCGCTGTTTATATACGGCGCGCCTTAAAACGACGCGCTCTTCCCGGCGCGCCTCTTCCCGGCGCGCCCCAAACGGGCCACGCCGTTTTAACCTCCCTCATTTACTTATGGTTTCCCACGCTGTTTTAAGTCCTATACCTACGTTTTCTGACGCCGTTTCTGATCGTTTTGCTGTCTAATCCCTGGCTCGCCCCCGGGGCAATCCTGGCCGCCCGTGGTCAAGATTGGCAGCCCCAATTAGCAGTAGACTGAATAAGGTAAGGGCTATTTATGCCCAGAATAACCTTTCTATCATGTTTGCTATCATACGTACTAGCACTGTGCTTTCGTCATCACCTTTGTGTTACCGTTTCCCCCGCTGGCGGGGCTTAATAAATGTGATCGAGCTCTGCTCGTCTTCATAACTATGTTTCCATGCTTAGCACAGTCATGAACATCATGTATGCATGCTTGCATAGACCCTTCGGTATATTAAATGGCGTTGACAGAAGGTCAGGTTACGCCCGATCGGAAGTCTCCACTATGCGCGATAGTGGTCTTCGGACCTGCGTCCTCCGCCGTGTACCAAGGGTCTCTAGTTTAATGAACCATGCCTCTCCTGCATGATAGATAGATGCATCTCGCATGATTCCGTCATGTTCATAACGTCGCATCCTTTATTCCGGCCTCGATAGCCCACTATCTCGGCAATTAATCAATGGTGTTCCCTCCTCATGGGGGATGTAATTAACGCCATAGCCTTTATGGTATGGCGGACTGCTGGTCCCGACCGAACCTCACTTCCGCCCGACACGGGTCAGAATGAGCGCATAATAAACTCGTCACTCATGTGACTGGCACGCCCACGTCGTCAATCAGTCAGTTAATTACTAGTTAGTTAATTGGTTGATCGACACGTGAAATAAGATGCATATATATATGTAGACACACATATGTATATATAAAAAATAATAAAATAATAAAAATAATAAGATAAAAAAAGATCACAAACAATCTACCAATAGAATAAACCTCAACTAACCGAGTGATAGTGAGAGAAAGGAAGACCCACTAGAAAGTAGAGACCAGATGCGTCCACTGATGGCTTATACTGCATCTCGAGCAACTCACGTGGCTAAAGTCTCCAAGTGAGAGGCATAAAAGGACCAAACCAAGTACTAGTCAGAGCAGCACTTGTCAGTGCCAGTCCTAGTCTCTGACCACGTGTGCACACACTGACTCTCGCCTAGAGCCAGGCCTCTAGCTAGTTTCCCCCTAGTAGGACGCTACGGTAGAAAGAGCCGGGGGCCCACAGAACTAGCTTAAAAATTGTACAACGGGAACGCCCCTCCAACTCTTCCGGGTTGGCCGACACTGGAGGTCACTGGGCTACGACTAGTGGTTCCATCACAAGGAGAGAGAAAGCAACTCTACTGGGATCTAGAAGTAAGCCGTAGTTTTATAAAATAACTTAAACACGGCGTAAATGCAACATGTAATGCCTTAAGAATTGAATATGCAACTATTGAAATCATAAGGGGTGTGACGGTCGAGAGCTACTGCATCACAGTGTGTAACGGTCGAAGAGTGGTGCGCTACAAAGGCTGTAACGCGTCCCCATTGGGCCGTTAGAGTCACGCGAGGGTATAAACCCACAGTTTTCTTATAGGATGTAACGCACCAGGAGTGGCGCGGTACACGGCTCTGACGGTCATACTATAGACCGTTGGGCCAACCACCCTATAAGGTCAACGGTCTATTGGTCGACCGCTACACAGAACGTGACACCCCTAGAGTGGGCCGTCACAAGGCATGTAACGCACCCCTTAAGGGCTGTTATAGTGTGACATTCACTGGAAGGACCGTTACACGAGCGGGAAACCGAAAGGGCAAAGTTCGAAACCGAACTTCCTCCCGATCGAGTCGGATCGATGGGAAAACGTGGAAAACCTGTAACCCTATCAAACCACAACATTCTAAAGCTAATCTATATATCAAAACATAAAAACAATGCCCAAGGAGTGATTTTCAGGAAATTTGGCTAAATTACACTAACATGGAAATTTTCATGGAAATCGAGGAAAACGACCGTGCATGGCGGTGCAATTGGTGTCAAAACGATCCTAGCGAGGCGAGGATTCCATCCCCTACCTCAATCGTGACGAGAACCAAGTTTGGGCCGCATGCGAGCGAAGGGACGACGCGGCTCCTCTCGCCTCATCTTGCCTCCACGCCCCACGAACCGCGACGAGGTCAGCACCCACGCGTTCCTCGCGACGAGCCGGTTCCGATGGTACCTCCCACCCCTCGATCCGCGGCCAATGGCGCCAAAATCGAGCGAGAGGGAGTGTGGGCGCGTGAGAGAGAGAGAGGGTGAGAGAGAGAGTGATCGATGAGGAGATAGAGAGAGAATTAAATTTTTTATAAATATATATTTTTTAATTTTAACCCCAAATTACATTTTAACCTTAAAAGAACTAAAATTACATAAATACCCAATAAATTTATATAAATCTTTAACTAATTCGATTAAATACCCAGAAAAAAACCTAAAAATTTGTAAAGATAGCCTAAATTCACAGAATAAAATCTAGATCCGAACTACTAAGAATCTGACAAGACACGGGTCTTACAGTCCCTCCCTCCTAAAAGAAATTTTATCCCCAAAATTTAAACGGAAGGAAAAGGAGAAAACTGAAAGGGAATTACACCTAGAAGCAGAAATAATCGAACAAGAAAAACAAGAGCAGATACCTTGGAAATAGAAAGTTGGTTTTCCACGTGGCTGAAAATAGACTCGCTTGAATCTGCAGTCAACCACGGCACCATACTATTCTAACCAGTCCATGCCCAGAATAACATCATAATCAGCCAATCGCAGTGCATATAGTCTTGCTGGCAACTGCCGATCACTGATGACAATGGGGGATTCTTCTAGGCACAATGGGGTGAACATGAAATCTCTAGACGGTAATTCGACAAGCAACTCACAGAATAGCTCAGTTACCGACTCCTCAATGCGAGTAATGAAATCCTCAGAAATAAAAGAGTGAGTAGCACCTGAGTCGAAAAGAACACGAGCTGAACGACCAAAAATGAAAACCATACCTTCCACGAGATTGGATGCCACAGCTTCTGCACGAGTGATATGAGTAACCTTGCCTCTCGGCTGACGGCTAGCTGCAGAAGACTGCTGGAAAGAAACTGGAGCTTGCGGATAAAACGGCTGAGGTTGAGGTGGTGGAGGAAGATGAAACTGAGACTATTGTGGCTGGCTAAACTACGAGAACTGCACCGGCTTCGGCCTCAACGGACAGTCTCGGACTACGTGACCTAGTTGATCACAGCGAAAACAGACTATCGGTAATGAACACGGCATGCCTGAATGACTACCACCACACCTCGGACATGGTTTCACTTGAGTCATAAAAGAATCTTGACGCTGCTGGAAAGAAGGAGCTGATAGCTGATTGGAATCAGAAGACGCCGAATGATCAAATTTCCTCTTAGACCCCTTGAATTTCTTAAACTTGGGGTTCGAAGAAAAAGACACGCCGCTGACATTAGGAACGGCAGAAGGAACTCCCGGTACCGACGGTTGATAAACCTACTGGAATTGCACAGTCGGCTGAACCGACCCTGCCTGAGAAAACTCTTGAGGTCTTGCCCTGTCAAGTTCTAGTGCTGCAGCCGCCTGATATGCTGCACCCATCACCGTCACTCGAGTGGCAATCAAATGCTGCCTCAATTCTGGTCTCAGTCCACGCAGAAATTGCTCAATCTTGAGGGCTTACTCAGCAAGAATATGCGGTGCATACCGACCCAATTCCATGAACTTGTTGCGGTACTCCAGCACAGACATCGCACCTTGAGTCAGCTCCATGAATTGGTACATCTTAGCCATTCGGAGATACACAGGACTATAGGTACCCTCGAAGGAAGTAACGAACTCTGCCCAGGTGAGCGGACGAGAACAAAACGCAACTTCCTACTCGGTGGTCCACCACACGAGTGCTGCTCCCTAATGTTGAAAAGTAGCCAGTATGACTTTATCATCTTCGGCGCAGTCCATGGAACGGAACACTCGCTCGGTTGCATCAATCCATACTCTGGCTGCATCTAGATCCGCTTGACCTTCAAATGTCGGTGGGTGGAACAGCAGAAATTCCTTGAGTGCTCTGCCACGACCACCAGGCAAATCATCTTGAGGAACTGGAACAGGCACAACTTGAGCTGGAGCTGGCACATTAGGAGGAGAAGCGGGCACAATAGGAGGAGGCAAAGTGCCACTCTCTTCCCGGGGAACAAGAGCTCTTCTTTTACGAGGCGACATCTAGAAAATAGACGACAACGAAAAACCCATTAGTAATGATGGAAAACATCCTAAGCGAGCAATAGACGACTCAAGTGGACTTGCTCTGGACCCGCAATTGCAATTTCAATTCCTCATACAAATCCCCAACATCGCTCTGATACCAACTGTAACTACCCAAAGCTCCGGATACCGATATACCGATAACATCGATACACCGATATCAAGAATTTAGGACGCCACCCAAGAGGCTGATGAGGCCCCGTAAGGGTTAAAGGAGTTTGTCGAGGGAATGCATAACGAATTGGAATTACAAATGCACAATATTAAATTAGAACAGCAATTAATAAATTTAGTGCAGAAGCAATTTAAAATATCAAAGTGGTAAAATATATACACTAGTCCAGATTTACAAATAAACAAGTCCCAACAAAAGAAAAGTCCATGTACAACTACACGGGGCATACCCCGGTCAAAAGTACACAAAAGGACGAACCGACTACTTCAGGCTCGACCAAGGACGGTCACCGAAAACACGTGAACCACCGGCGGACGACTGGGGCAGCACGGCTGAAAGAGGTAAGGGTGAGTCACAGCCAGACTCAGTAGGGGTCACGCAGATCCCTACCTTGAACTAAACATGTAGTCATGCAAATATAAAAGTAATTAGAGCATGCATTTGAACAATAAACAGACAGTGGCATAATTAAAACACAATTAAAGTAAAGCTGTAGACCCTGTCTAAGAAGTTTGAAACGGCTAACTATATGCAAATTTAATTAAATAATAGCGTCAGGAGCTAAATCTGCCAATATAATAAACCTCAACTAACCGAGTGATAGTTAGAGAAAGGAAGACCCACTAGAAAGTAGAGACCAGATGCGTCCACTGACGGCTTATACTGCATCTCGAGCAACTCACGTGGCTAAAGTCTCCAAGTGAGAGGCGTAAAAGGACCAAATGATGGGGACATCGCTTACCCCTTCACATGGTCCTGCTACTCGCCATTTTGTTCGCCATCATTTTCAGAGTATAGCCATGTAGTTCTCTCATTTTTCTTGAGTCTTATCTATGTAATTTTCCCTTTATTGAGTCTATTACCTAAGTTAGTTAGTCATTTACCTAATTCCAAGTTTCATTAACTAGCTTAGTAGGTTATTGGGCCTGTTCATTGGGCCTGGCCCATGGGCGCCCCCTTCCCCAACCTTTGGTCTTCTGTCAGTTGTCCACAATGTGAGGACTTATTGTAAATTGTGGGTTTCCTATATAAGGACCCCAATCCCCCACTTGAAGAGGGTAATTGATGAATGAATGAAAGCTTGAAATCCACTTGAATCCCCTTGAGTCTTCTCTCTCTCTCTCTAGCTCTCTCTCTCTAATTCTCTCTCTCCCTCTCTCCTAGGGGCGAACCCCCTCTCTCTCCTCCCTCCCTCTCTCTCTAAATTTCAAAATTCCCCTCTCTCCTCACCCCTTGCCACCTCACTTGCCACCTAGGCAAGTCTCTTCACCTCCCAAGACCCCCATTACTTCACCATTAATCACTCCACCTCCCCAAGCACCCTTTCACCTTCCCAAGGCATCCCTCCCCCTTCCCCAAGCAACCTCCCACCTCCCTAGGGCCCTTTCCCCTCCCCAAGGAGCCCCTTCACCTCCCTAGGTCGTCCACCCCCTTCCCCTCCCTCCTAGGGTCGACCCCCTCAACCCCTCTCCACCCTCCCATTGCCTTGGCCGACCCCTCCACCCCCCCTTTTGTCAACTTCAGTTCTGTCTGCAGGCTGACCTGCAGACCAGCCTCGAGTTGCAGGGACTACCACGATAACATCTTGAAGCTTCTGGGGGCGTGGCCTACCTTTCTGGAAAGGCCTCCCTTTCCTCTTCGCAGGCGAGGTGGAATCACCCCATTCTGAGTTCGTGGCCATCCGTGAGAGCTGTCCTACCCCGACTGCGCCAGACACCACCTGCAGAAAGCCTGAGCCCGATTGAAAGCTGCTTCACGACCAACGGCGAAGCAATCAGGCTGAAGTTCCTTCTTCAAAGTTCTTCCTCCCCCTGTCCCGGACTAGGAGAAAGAAGCAGAGCTACATTTGGCATCCGGGACCCCAAGTTATGATTTTTCTCCTCCAGTCGCACGAGGCTGCCTTCTCCAGTCTTCTGCGACCAGCATACACTCATCGGCGTCCCCCTGTCCACCCCGACCTCAGAAGGTGTTGCCGTCAGTTTTTATGTGAAGAGGCTTTGTCCACGGTTCCAGCGACTCCAACGGTTTGTGATTCGGCATCCAGGAGCGGCCGGGACAACTTCTGCAATCCACTGCTCGCATCTGGTAGCCACTACGGCCAGAGTCTGCAACCCGGTTTGTCGCTGCACCACGGCTAATCGTGGAGGATTCAGACCCACGGCCCTTCATTAAAGTTCTTCCTCCCTCTGTCCCCAACCAGGAGAAAGAAACAGAACCTCATTCGGCATCCCGGGGCCAGAGTTCCGAATTTTCTCCCTCTGTCGCGCGGATCTGCCTCCAGCAGCCTACAGCAACCAGTGCCTACTCTTCAGGGCACACCGATCGTCCACGGCCTCAGATCGCAGCCCCACTGACTCCAGCTGAAAGCTACCTCGACCACGGAGACGACACCACTGATTTCGTGCCAATCGGAGTTCGGGAGCGCCCGTGACAGCATCTGCAACCCACTTCCACAGAACAGGTCCGGCCAGAGACCACACCAACTGTCCTGGTTCAGTCGCCAGTGCTGCCAGTCCCTGACTCCAAAGGCCGCCCCAAAATTAAGACAACACCAGCTTCAAGTCAGGAATTATTGCGAGGTGGTTTTGCTCAATTTGGAGTCCGGACGAGCCCGGGACAGAGCCAACAATGGCACCCTATCCAGCAGTCCAGATTGCAGCTGAACCCTCATTGATTTCCTTTCTACCATTTCGGTCCGTCCTCCCATCCCCGCCTGGCCAGCTTACCGCCCCACCCTGCGTGGTGGTAGTGTTTGTCTGTAATTAACCAATTCCCACCCCCGAGATCACCCTCCTGCGCGAGGTGTAGTAATTGTACTCTTGAACAGGTTTTGAAGCTTCACCGGCGCAGTGTGCGGGGAGCACACTTCCCCGCTCGCCCTCGTCTCCGACCGGGATCGGCGTCTTCACGCCGATCAGGTGAGCTCCTGGCCACTCTTCGCTGCTGGTTATTACCATTGCTAGCATTAGTATCGTTCTTAGTTGTCTGTCGGAGGTGAGACGAGCGCTCGATCTATAATTCAATCCAATCAAGTGTTCACCGCGGAGCGAGTTGAGAGAGAGCCATTGCATCCCACGCCCTCGGCGTGCCGGCCGCCCTTGAAATCGGGCATCCTTGGCCCATTGGGATCTATCCCTATCCGGCCAACCCTTGGAGCCCCGAGGTCCAACCTCGGACCCTCACCACCATCGCCGGTCCTTCTACGGATCCGAGTGTGCTTCCGCGAGTGAAACCGCATGTGCGACGTTGCCGACTCATAGTGCTGCTTGCTATCCTAGGTCCAAGGGAGTCATATCACATCAAATTGGTATCATTGTCCTCCGCTGCATGTTGTGTCACATCAATTTGGTATCAGAGCAAGTTCTAGACTTGTCTCTACTAAGTCTTGTCCTAGGGCAGTTGCATTCATCACCCGATCATCATGCATACCCCTCGTTGGCCAAATGGTCCGATTGACCCCCTCCACATGGACTACATTGTAGATGAGGACCTTCATTTTGATGGAGTTCCTCATGCCTATCTTAGGTGGGAGAATACCATGGAAAGGGACTTTGAAAGTACTTGGGTATATGGATCCGAGAGAGTCCGCAGGGCCAAGGCACGACTTCGGGGTCTAGCTAAGAAAATGTGGGAACACAAAGAGAGATTCAGAAGGGTTTGGGGGCAAGAGCCCATTCACTCATGGGAAGAGATGAAGAGTGAACTTAGAAAGATCTTCTCCCCTTACCGATCCCAAACCAAGTTTCCCTTTACCTCCCACCCCGGGGGTACCACACACCTACCCTCACCACCCCACCCTCAAGGAACCATCTCACCTCCTTGATAGAGGAACCCATGATTCCCATACCCGACCCCATAGAGGTGAACACACCAACCCCCGCCATAGAGATCGCCCATGCCCAGGAAGAAGAAGGAACTTCACATGGTGGTCTTCACCTTATACCACCATCCTTAATAGGGACCGAGCTTATCTTAGGAGAACCCCTTTCACGTTGGCTAAAGGAGAACCCATTTGGAGATCTCATGGTCCATGCTTACCCACCCATGGAGCAAAACCTTCCTATAGTACCCTTATCCACCTATCACACCACAATCCAATCATCCTATCAGGTGGAAACATTAGGGGATTTTCTTGAGGGTCTAACTTGGCAAATGAAGCTAACTGGCATGTTGACCACTGTAGCCGACCAACCTAGGAGTCTTAACCTCCTACATCTATGTGTCGGGTCCATCTCTTCCATTTACACTGTGGGTTGCTACACTAGCGACCTTCTTTTCTCCCTCCCCATACCCGAAGAGCCCGATGCTATCCGCGAATTGGAGATACTTATTTCAGGTAGGATGCCAAGCCCTCCAAACATGACCAACCAACCCTCCTCGAACTTCGGTTCAATTACTACATTTGAGGAGGAGGACTCACCATCATTTGGAGACCTTGAGGTGAAAGAATACCTCACCCTTGGTAACACATTCCATGACCCCTTTGATCCCACCCTATGGAAGACAATGAACCCATGGGACCTGACCGCCCTACCCACCACCCACTCCCTCCTACCCTCACCCACCATGCTAGAACCAACACACCTCGTCCTAGACCCAGCCCACACCAAGGGAACCATGACCATGGGCAGTATACACCTAGGGAACAAGGTAGTGCCCCACCCCATGATGCATACCTACTATGATCCCTTCGACCCTTACAAATGGGAGCTTAAAGGTCACCCCATACCCACACACATGGTCATCATCTCTAGGAGAAGAAAGCACCCATCTTGGCCTGTCACATCATTCGACAAGGGTCATGAGTCCAGCCCTCCCATGCATGTCACGCACAGTTTAGGCTCAATGCATAACTGGCCTACATCTGGTTGTGCTGGCCCACCCACATTCTTCATAGCCCTTACACTTGAATGGAGCACACATGGATGTCCGGGTCCCCCGGTAATTCTCACAGCCATACACGATAGATCCACCTATGGTTTCCCAGGCCCCCCTGAGTCCACAAGATGCCTCATCACATCCATGAATGATAGGTCTATGTACGGTTGCCCCGGTCCCCCTCTGCATACCACATACTTCCCACCCCCACCGCACCATCACTCAAAGCATTCTCATTCAAGCAAGCATCCAAATATGGGTAGTGACGATCATAATGAGCGGGTTATAACTCAAGGGTGGCACTTTGAAATCCAAGGAGGTAACCTCGCGATGGTGGCATTGGAACGACTCTATCTTAGGGCCACCTCCAAATCGAGGGCACGAGGACTTGGACCTTTCATGTTCCAAGTGGCTTTGGCAAACCTGGCTTATGGATTAGATTTACTAATGGGCTATGGGATATACCCCAATTATCATGCGGCTGATCCGGCACCCTACATGGGCACCGCGGTGAATCCCAGTGAGTACTTTGAGCCTATAACTTCCTTTAAGAGGGACACCACGGAGTGCTTCCACAAAACAGCCTTGAGAGCCCGACGTGTACACAGAGGGGCAATACTATGTCAGCAGGGTTCCATCACCAGCATGAGGGTGTGTCCGGGCCGCCTTGAGAGGATGAAGAGTCATCCCCTGGACGCAGGTGCAGGTTGGGTTTGGAGATTGCAGGTCGCCCTGAGCTGCTTCCCCGGTGGGCCCTTACTCGACGGAGTCGAGTTCTCCGCAACCCGGGAGTATGATGGGGACATCGCTTACCCCTTCACATGGTCCTGCTACTCGCCATTTTGTTCGCCATCATTTTCAGAGTATAGCCATGTAGTTCTCTCATTTTTCTTGAGTCTTATCTATGTAATTTTCCCTTTATTGAGTCTATTACCTAAGTTAGTTAGTCATTTACCTAATTCCAAGTTTCATTAACTAGCTTAGTAGGTTATTGGGCCTGTTCATTGGGCCTGGCCCATGGGCGCCCCCTTCCCCAACCTTTGGTCTTCTGTCAGTTGTCCACAATGTGAGGACTTATTGTAAATTGTGGGTTTCCTATATAAGGACCCCAATCCCCCACTTGAAGAGGGTAATTGATGAATGAATGAAAGCTTGAAATCCACTTGAATCCCCTTGAGTCTTCTCTCTCTCTCTCTAGCTCTCTCTCTCTAATTCTCTCTCTCCCTCTCTCCTAGGGGCGAACCCCCTCTCTCTCCTCCCTCCCTCTCTCTCTAAATTTCAAAATTCCCCTCTCTCCTCACCCCTTGCCACCTCACTTGCCACCTAGGCAAGTCTCTTCACCTCCCAAGACCCCCATTACTTCACCATTAATCACTCCACCTCCCCAAGCACCCTTTCACCTTCCCAAGGCATCCCTCCCCCTTCCCCAAGCAACCTCCCACCTCCCTAGGGCCCTTTCCCCTCCCCAAGGAGCCCCTTCACCTCCCTAGGTCGTCCACCCCCTTCCCCTCCCTCCTAGGGTCGACCCCCTCAACCCCTCTCCACCCTCCCATTGCCTTGGCCGACCCCTCCACCCCCCCTTTTGTCAACTTCAGTTCTGTCTGCAGGCTGACCTGCAGACCAGCCTCGAGTTGCAGGGACTACCACGATAACATCTTGAAGCTTCTGGGGGCGTGGCCTACCTTTCTGGAAAGGCCTCCCTTTCCTCTTCGCAGGCGAGGTGGAATCACCCCATTCTGAGTTCGTGGCCATCCGTGAGAGCTGTCCTACCCCGACTGCGCCAGACACCACCTGCAGAAAGCCTGAGCCCGATTGAAAGCTGCTTCACGACCAACGGCGAAGCAATCAGGCTGAAGTTCCTTCTTCAAAGTTCTTCCTCCCCCTGTCCCGGACTAGGAGAAAGAAGCAGAGCTACATTTGGCATCCGGGACCCCAAGTTATGATTTTTCTCCTCCAGTCGCACGAGGCTGCCTTCTCCAGTCTTCTGCGACCAGCATACACTCATCGGCGTCCCCCTGTCCACCCCGACCTCAGAAGGTGTTGCCGTCAGTTTTTATGTGAAGAGGCTTTGTCCACGGTTCCAGCGACTCCAACGGTTTGTGATTCGGCATCCAGGAGCGGCCGGGACAACTTCTGCAATCCACTGCTCGCATCTGGTAGCCACTACGGCCAGAGTCTGCAACCCGGTTTGTCGCTGCACCACGGCTAATCGTGGAGGATTCAGACCCACGGCCCTTCATTAAAGTTCTTCCTCCCTCTGTCCCCAACCAGGAGAAAGAAACAGAACCTCATTCGGCATCCCGGGGCCAGAGTTCCGAATTTTCTCCCTCTGTCGCGCGGATCTGCCTCCAGCAGCCTACAGCAACCAGTGCCTACTCTTCAGGGCACACCGATCGTCCACGGCCTCAGATCGCAGCCCCACTGACTCCAGCTGAAAGCTACCTCGACCACGGAGACGACACCACTGATTTCGTGCCAATCGGAGTTCGGGAGCGCCCGTGACAGCATCTGCAACCCACTTCCACAGAACAGGTCCGGCCAGAGACCACACCAACTGTCCTGGTTCAGTCGCCAGTGCTGCCAGTCCCTGACTCCAAAGGCCGCCCCAAAATTAAGACAACACCAGCTTCAAGTCAGGAATTATTGCGAGGTGGTTTTGCTCAATTTGGAGTCCGGACGAGCCCGGGACAGAGCCAACAATGGCACCCTATCCAGCAGTCCAGATTGCAGCTGAACCCTCATTGATTTCCTTTCTACCATTTCGGTCCGTCCTCCCATCCCCGCCTGGCCGGCTTACCGCCCCACCCTGCGTGGTGGTAGTGTTTGTCTGTAATTAACCAATTCCCACCCCCGAGATCACCCTCCTGCGCGAGGTGTAGTAATTGTACTCTTGAACAGGTTTTGAAGCTTCACCGGCGCAGTGTGCGGGGAGCACACTTCCCCGCTCGCCCTCGTCTCCGACCGGGATCGGCGTCTTCACGCCGATCAGGTGAGCTCCTGGCCACTCTTCGCTGCTGGTTATTACCATTGCTAGCATTAGTATCGTTCTTAGTTGTCTGTCGGAGGTGAGACGAGCGCTCGATCTATAATTCAATCCAATCAAGTGTTCACCGCGGAGCGAGTTGAGAGAGAGCCATTGCATCCCACGCCCTCGGCGTGCCGGCCGCCCTTGAAATCGGGCATCCTTGGCCCATTGGGATCTATCCCTATCCGGCCAACCCTTGGAGCCCCGAGGTCCAACCTCGGACCCTCACCACCATCGCCGGTCCTTCTACGGATCCGAGTGTGCTTCCGCGAGCGAAACCGCATGTGCGACGTTGCCGACTCATAGTGCTGCTTGCTATCCTAGGTCCAAGGGAGTCATATCACATCAAATTGGTATCATTGTCCTCCGCTGCATGTTGTGTCACATCACCAAACCAAGTACTAGTCAGAGCAGCACTCGTCAGTGCCAGTCCTAGTCTCTGACCACGTGTGCACACACTGACTCCCGCCTAGAGCCAGGCCTCTAGCTAGTTCCCCCCCCCTAAGGACGCTACGGTACAAAGAGCCGGGGGGCCACGGAACTAGCTTAAAAACCGTACAACGGGAACGCCCCTCCACCTCTCCCGGGTTGGCCGACACTGGAGGTCGCTGGGCTACGACTAGTGGTTTCATCACAAGGAGAGAGAAAGCAACTCTACTGGGATCTAGAAGTAAGCCATAGTTTTATAAAATAACTTAAACACGGCGTAAATGCAACATGGAATGCCTTAAGAATTGAATATGCAACTATTGAAATCATAAGGGGTGTGACGGTCGAGAGCTACCGCGTCACAGTGTGTGACGGTCGAAGGGTGGTGCGCTACATAGGCTGTAACGCGTCCCCATTGTGCCGTTAGAGTCACCCGAGGGTATAAACCCATAGTTTTTCTACAGGATGTAACGCACCAGGAGTGGCGCGCTACACGGCTCTGACGGTCATATACTAGACCGTCAGGCCAACCGCCTTATAAGGTCAACGGTCATGTAACGGTTTATAGGTCTACCACTACATAGAACGTGACGCCCCTAGAGTGGGCCGTCACAAGGCGTTTAACGCACCCCTTAAGGGCCGTTACAGTGTGACGGTCACGGGAAGGACCGTTACATGAGCGGGAAACTGAAAGGGTGAAGTTTGAAATCGAACTTCCTCCCGATCGAGTTGGATCGACGGGAAAACGTGAAAAACCTGTAACCCTGTCAAACCACAACATTATACAGCTAATCTATACATCAAAACAAAAAAACAATGCCCATGGAGTTATTTTAAGGAAATTAGGCTAAATTACACTAACATGAAAATTTTCATGGAAATCAAGGAAAACAACCGTGCATGGCGGTGCAAGTGGTGTCAAAACGATCCTAGCGAGGCAAGGATTCCATCCCCCTACCTCAATCGCGACGAGAACCAAGTTTGGGCCGCATGCGAGCGAAGGGACGCCGCGGCTCCTCTCGTCCCGTCTCGCCTCCACGCCCCACAAACCGCGACGAGGTCCGCACCCATGCGTTCCTCACGATGAGCCGGTTCCGATGGTACCTCCCACGCCTCGATCCGTGGCCGATGGTGCAGAAACCAAGAGAGAGAGGGAGTGTGGGCGCGTGAGAGATAGAGAGGGTGTGAGAGAGAGAGAGCGAAAACGAGAGAGAGGGAGAGTGATCGATGGGGAGAGAGAGAGAATTAATTTTTTTATAAATATATATATTTTTTAAATTTTAACCTCAAATTACATTTTAACCTTAAAAGAATTGAAATTGCATAAATACCCAAAAAATTTATATAAATCTTTAACTAATTTGATTAAATACCTAAAAACCCCCTAAAAATCCGTAAAGATAGCCTAAATTCGCAGAATAAAATCTAGATCCAAACTACTAAGAATCCGATAAGACACGGGTCTTACATGTTTGATCTGAGCAATTAAGTTCTCTAAATTTGATTAAGAATGAATTTTCTTTATCATAGATAAGGTATTTGATTAAATGCCTTTTACCTTGTTGACAGGTCTAAGTCACTGAAGGATCTAGTGACGAACACATAAGAGGCAGAAAGATTTACACTCAGAACAGTCACATGGCTCAAGGCTCAAATAAGAGGACACGAGAACCAAGATAGGCTGGAACCTTAAACAAGATGAGTCTACCACGTGTAAAACACCTCATCTTCATCAGACACGTAGACATCCAGTAGCACATTTTTTTTAAAGTTCCTTGGGCGGGAACGTGTTTTCCATGAAGTCCCGCGATCAATGGCACCCAAGAGGGGGGGTGAATTTGGTAATTACAAAATTTAATAAAACCTTAGTCGATTTAAACAAGTGTGAAGAACAGCAACAAAGAAGATTATATCTATATAGAGACTATTAGAACTAACGGAATCTATCACGCACAATGGATCCTGGGTACCGTGGGAGAGGTGTGAATCCGAAGATTCTACTCACGCAAGGTGTTATCTTCCTGACAAGGTTTGCCTTGTCGATCTGAACTCACCTGTTAATATACCAGAGATCTGATGTGAAGATGATAAGTTGTGCTAGAACTAACTCAAGGGATACAAAAAATCTAATCTACGTGTGTGCTTGGAAAGAATAGAGATAGGAGAAAAGGATCAAACCACACAAGAGACAACGATTTTTAGGTGGTTTGGATGCAACAACGACAACCTACGTCCACCCCTCACAAACTGTGAGGATTCACACACTGTCTTGTAAGCGATTACAGGATCTGAACACATATACACGTAGGGAGATAGAATCTCCCACGAAGGTGTAAACACACCGAAGCACACATAAATCTGACATAAATCAAATACACACACACGGATCTGAAAAGATCCACATACACATGAATGTCTTGAGATTACAAAAGGCACACTCTTGAAGCTCAGGGAATATGAAAGTAGAAACACAAAAGAAAAACTCTGATTTAAGCTCCCCTGAGTAGATGATGCAGATTTTGGATGAAGCTTGAATCTCCACTTGATTTGGGGTTGATTGGCTTCAGATTGATCTTAAAAAGCTTGGATATGGATGAAGAATTCCTAGATGAAGCACTGTTCACGGAGCTACAGTAGCAACCTTCTTTCTCCCCTTGATAGCCTCCTTGATCTCCCTTGAGTGATTAGGGTTTCTTTGCCCTAAGAGGTGTTTTTATAACACTTGAATGGTCAAGGACAGACCAAGACATAGATCAACAATTCCAGGGATGTCTGGAGACTGTTGGGATTAAAAAATCCTTGATGGATGCTTTCACCTCATGAAGAAAACAAAGTAAAAGAAAGGGGCTTCGAAGGGTTCGGTCAACCGGATAGGGCTGAGCGGTCGACCTAACTTTTACAGGATTTGGAGCTTTTGTTGCTAGGAGGATTGGTCGACCGGTCCAGTGGGGGCGGTCGACCGAACTCTGTAATTTTTACAGAGTTTTCAACTCTGTGAGATTCGGTCGACCGCCCCTGCTGGCCAGGTCGACCGAACTCTGAAAAACCTGCAGAAATAACATTGTTAGACCATAAATCATATCCTTATAAAATATACTGTAAGACAACACTTTGTTCCATTCAATTTCAGTTGGTTTTGACTCATTCTAGGCTTTTGAAACATGATCCTTTTGAGTGTATTCTTGTGATAAAAGAATAGCTTTGAGAGCCTATATGAGCACTGACATCTGTAAGAATGGGTGAACTTAAACCGTTTGCCATACTGGGGTTTTGTTATCATCAAAATCACCTGGAGAAACTCAACAATCTCTCCCTTTTTGATGATGACAAAACTCTAGACTTTTAAGTGCATTGGCATTCTTTTTAGGTGAATGGGGAACTGGCAAAACATTACACTCAATCCGCGCAAGGATCTACATGATTCTTGTACGAGATAGAGTTTACACTCATGCATAGTGAAGGATTTTAGACTGGCTAGCCCATCTTTCATCTGACACCATTTGATATACAAAGAACCAATCAAAACTGATAATCCACAAGGCGATCAAACCAGGCAATCATTTCATTAAGCCACATCCACTTAGGCCATTCAACCATTTTATTTACCAGATAGAGATGAAATGAAGGATATGAACCAATCAAATAATGTCAAATACCAAGTGCATTCTTTTCATCATTTCATACCATTAGTTTAGTACAAGTACATTGATGCTGTAGAGAATGCGGGACTTCTAGACGCAAAGCAAACACAAATGCAAGACTGACTCACAAAATGAACCTCATAAATGAGCATACACACAAACATAGAGACACTCATGCATGAGCTATATAGACCTGCACTTAACTACTTCTCCCCCTTTGGCATCATCAAAGAGGGGATGGGTTACAAAAAAGTGGACTCAAAAAGGAAACTGCAAGACCCAAAAACAATCACTAAAGAGATGAACCATAAGCTCCTTAGATGCCATCTGCAAGAGACGGAGGATCTTGACCAGGTTGAGGGCCGTGGCCAGAATTGCTGAGATGATGGACGATGGAGTTGAGAAGGTCATCCTGGCTTAGCATGTTGTGCTGGATACCGATGAGAGAACGGGAGGTAGTGTGGAAGGCTTCGCGAGTGTCTTCATGGCGAGTAGAGAGAGTGGCCATGTTCTGAGTGACTGTAGCCAAGGAGTTGGAGAAGGTAGCAACCTGGTCGTGCATTGATTCAAGTAAATTACCAATGGAGGCAAAGGATGTATCAAGGTTACTCCTAAAGGTAGACAGTTGCTCGCCAAAGGTATCCACCTTAGTTTCTATGCTAGTTAGCCGCCTATCAAAGCCCTCAAAGTCTGCCCAAGATGGCTGTCCAGCACCCTGAGAAGAGCACTCCCCGTGAAAGAATTGTGATGGAGGCGGCACATCTGGATCTACATAGGGAGAAGGAGGTGGAGGAGGCTGTTCCTCTGCCTGAGCTGGAGGTGGAGGTGGTGCTGAGCCTGTTGCTGGTGTTGTTCCTCCTGTTCCTCATCCTCAGATTCTGATTCTTCTCCATATACCAGCACATTTATGCGTAGCTCACCATCTGGACCCTTATAGTAGCGAAAATCCGTGATGAGCTTATGTGTATTATAGATACCATCCTGTCTCATTGGAATAGACATCTCATTGGCCAGACTAATCCCAACATAAATGAATACGCCAGTCAACTGGGATGCATAGGGCAATGATCTCCTCAGTTGGGTATGGCAGGACCCAATCAAATCTTTCATGAGTTGGCCCATATTGACTAATATCCCATTTATAACATGATAGAACAAGAACTTGTGCACTACGGTCACTTCATTTCTGCTGCCACCCTTGGGATAGATGAGAGTGGTGAACATATGATGCAATATTCGCTGTAATGGAGGAAATTAGTTGGCATTTAAAGTAATCAAGTCATTGACACCACACACATACTCACAACCAGTCATGGCAAGAAAAGTTTCCTCAACGGCGCCATGACCAAAGAGAATATCTGCATCCCTACCTGAGACTCCTAGGGCACTTTTAAATAAAGTCGGAGTAATTGTAATCTCAACCCCTTTAACTACTATAAATAGACGGTCATTGCTCTCGATCAGATTTCTATAAAATTGTTGGACAATGCTGGGATAGTATCTAATATACTGTGTGACAAAATCAACCCAACCATCTTGTATTTCAAAAACTGCACATAAATCTGGAAGATTTTCATTCACCTCGTTGAAATCAACAAGACGGGGGCAGTATTGGCCGTGGGGGCAGCCGTTGTGCACGTGGAGGTTCAGGAGCTTGTTGACGTGGAGGAGCCGGGGCCTCACCTCTCCGGGCACTGGATTCTCCCTGGACAGAATGCTGAGAGCTTCGACGAGGTGCCATCCTAGACTTAAAAACCATTGTGGAAACCCTTGAGTCCCGAACCTCTTCCCTCAGGAGTGGATGGAGACCAGATGACACACCAAGAGATGGCGGAAGAACCATATCCACAAGCAGGAGCTCAGGGAGTGGCTGTAAAGTCGCACAAGCTGCGGTGGAAATGTCATCCCGAGACGGTGACGAACACACCGGATTTTGTGCAGATGGAAGAAAGAGGAGGTACTAGGACTTGATAGAGAGGTTTTGAGGTGTTTTAGGGTTGGAGAAGGAATGGGAGAGTGAATGGGTGTGAGATAATGAGGAAATAGGGTTTGAAGTCCCCCTTTAAAAGATCTTCGGTTGAGGGCCAGCCGATCCGGTTCGCCATATTCGGTCGACCGGACGCGGGTTGGCGGTCGACCAGAATGGTCGACCTAGCCCTAATTTCCCCCCCTTTTTTTGATAACTGTTTCAACCTTTTTTTTTAAACTTCACTTGCCCCTTTCTTGTGTAGAGAAGAGAAGGAATGATTGATGGTTCTGAGACGACTGCTTTTGGAGCATTTCTGAAACTCCCCCTCAGAAAGTGCCTTAGATGTTCAGATCACTGGGTCCACGCATATTTAATCAAGGACTATGCGGCCTTAGAACATTTTCAAGGAGGGCTGTATGTATAAATACATTCAAGCATGTAATGGTATATATATATATATATATATATATACACACAAGTTATTGGTGATAACCACATAGAGTATGCATGGGAATCTACCCTTTATGCAAATGAGTTTCTACAAGTGCAACTCTTAACCTAAATGCGGACCTAGTTATGTATGCTTTCACCCTCGCACATACCAAGTTTCCTTCTTATTTTACTGAAATGTTCCTGGTTTAGGGGTTTTGTGAAGATATCGGCTAACTGATTGTGTCTGTCAATGAAATTCAATTTAAAGACCCCTTTTGCTACATGATCCCTCAGAAAATGATGTCGAATGTCAATATGCTTTGTCCTAGAATGTTGTACTGGATTTTTAGACAAGCTGATTGCACTGGTGTTATCAGATAAGATTGGAACACATTTCATTTCAACATCCAAATCAAGCAATTGATTTTTGATCCAGAGTACTTGGGTTCCACAACTTTCGACGGCTACATATTTAGCCTTGGCCGTTGAAAGAGCTACTGAATGTTGTTTCTTGGAGGCCCATGAAACTAGGCACCCTCCGAGAAACTGACAGTATCCACTAGTACTCTTGCGATTTACAATACTTCCAACATAATCTGCATCGGTATATGCAATCAAATCAAATGAACTACTATTGGGAAATCACAAGCCAAAATCTAATGTGCCAATTAAGTATCGAAAAATCCGTTTAAAAGTCAATAAATGAGATTCTTTAGGACATGATTGAAAATGAGCACTTAGACATATGCTGAATTGAATGTCAAGACGGCATCCTGTGAGATACAGTAGTGATCCGATCATACCTCAAAACAGTGTGGGATCTACAGTTTTACCATTTTCATCTTTGTCTAACTTCGTGGTTGTGGCCATCAGAGTTGACATGGGTTTTACTTCTGCCATCCCATATTTATTTAACAGCTCCAATGTGTACTTAGCTTGATTTATAAAGAGGCCTTCAGACGTTTGCTTCACCTGCAATCCAAGAAAAAATGTAAGTTCACCCATTAAGCTCATCTCAAATTCTCCTTATATTATTTCTATAAATTCATCACATAAGGTATTATTAGTAGCACCAAAAATTATATAATTAACATACACTTGAACCACTAATATGCCTTTACCTGATTTTCTCGTGAAGAGTGTTTGGTCAACCTTATCTCTTTTGAAACCATTTTCAATTAAGCCCTTGGTGCTTGCTTTGATCCGTACAAGGCCTTCTGCAGCTTGTACACGTGTTGTGGATATTTTGGCTCTTCAAAACCTGAAGGTTGTTCTACAAAAATATCCTCTTTGATGTACCCGTTAAGAAAAGCAGATTTAACATCCATCTGAAATAATTTGAAGTCGAGAGAGAAAGCAAAGGACAATAGAATCCGGACTGCTTCTAATTGAGCAACCCGTGCAAAAGACTCATCAAAATCAATGCCCATCTCCTGGCTATACCCTTTGGCTACAAGCTGGGCCTTGTTCCTAACAACCAATCCCGTGTCATTTAGTTTATTTCTAAAAACTCAACGGGTTCCAATTACAGGATGATTCCTGCGACGAGGCACGAGAGACCACACTTCGTTCCTTTCGAACTAGTGTAGCTCTTCATGCATAGCCTGAATCAAGGATTCATTTTGAAAAGCTTGATGAACATCCTTAGGTCCTTCTTGTGAGATTAAGGCCATCAAATCCTCTTCTTCCACTTGCCTTAGTGAAGATCTAGCTCTTACCACATCTTCAGGATTACCTATGATGTTTTCAGCGGGGTGATCTTTTAAGAATGTGGAGGAACTTGGCAAGTCGAGGTGTTGCACTTGCTGTTCTTGAAGTGTCTCAATTGATGGATCTTCATCCTTTTCATCCTTGCTGGAAGTTCCTTCCGTTGGTTCATCCTTAACTTTAGATGATCCAGCATCAGTTGGATGTTTAGGAGCTTCATCTGCATCCAAGGTAGAAGAAATTTGATTTGTTATTTTTAATTTAGATTCATCAAAAATAACATGAGGACTTTCTTCAACAACCAAAGTCCTTTTATTAAATAATATGTAAGCTCTAGAGTTTAATGCATAACCTAGGAAGATTCCTTTGTCACTCTTTTCATCAAACTTACCTGGGTTAGACTTGCCGTTATTTAGGATGAAGCATGGGCATCCAAAGGGTTTAAGATAGGAAATATTTGATTTCTTACCCTTGTAGAGATCATATGGGGTTTTCTTCAAAATGGGCCTTACTATTGCCCTGTTGATGATGTAGCATGATGTACTTACCGCCTCAGCCCAAAAATATTTAGGTAGGGAGTTCTCACTCAACATGGTCCGTGCCATGTCTACCAAGGTTCTATTTTTCCTCTCGACTACTCCATTTTGTTGAGGCGTCTTGGGTGAGGAGAAGTTGTGTGTATATCCTTGCTCCTGGCAAAAACTATTGAATTCATGATTTTCAAACTCAACACCATGATCACTTTGAATTGTGGTGATAAGGTATCCTTTATCATTTTGGATTTTCTTGCAAAACACTTGAAACTCCATCAAGGCATCACTTTTATTAGCTAAAAATAACACCCATGTAAATATGGAGTAATCATCAATAATTACAAATCCATAAGATTTACCTCCTAGGCTGGATGTCCTAGTCGGACCAAAAAGATCAAGGTGTAGCAGTTTTAAAGGCCGAGCGGTAGAAACAATGTTCTTATTTTTGAAAGATATGTATATTTGCTTGCCTTTTGTGCAAGCCTCACAGATTTTATCACTTTCAAATTTTAACTTTGGCAAACCATTCACCAAGTCATGTCTTGACAATTTGGAGATTACTCCAAAACTAGCATTACCTAGTCTTTGGTGCCATAGCCAAGCATTATCATGGTTGTTTGCTTCCAAGTACACATCATCACCAAAAACATCATCAAGATCAATAGTATACACATTGTTATTCCTCTTGCCGATGAACCTGATTGCATTTGAGCTTTTATTCATGACGAGACAATGTGATTCATCAAAGATAATCTTAAAACCTTTGTCGTACAATTGGCTTATGCTCAAAAGATTATGATTCAATCCTTTTACCAAAAGTACATGTCCAATCAGGATTTTAGAATTCTTACATATGTTATCAATTCCAATTATTTTACCTTTGTCCTTTCCACCAAAGGCAACCAAGCCTCCGTCCTTATCTTACAGAGTAGAGAATACCTTCTTGTCCCCTATCATATGCCTTGAGCAACCGCTGTCCAGGTACCATTTGCTCCCCCTAGCTTCAAGGCATATCTGCAAGAAATAAAATTCTCATCCAATTGATTTTGGTACCCAAAGTAATTTGGGTCCATGAGAGTTAGTCCAATTCTGCATATATCTTTTCTTGGTCCAAGCAGCATGATTTCTTTGTGTGTTTTGTCTGAACCAACAATTAGCAATAAAATGACCAAATCTATCACAATGAAAGTAAATGACATTTGAAAATCTTCCTTGGTATTTGTATGGTTTAGATTGAACACGTATTTGCTTAGTGTGTGAGCATGATGCACAGTTATCGTTCTTATCATGAACAAAGGAAGTTGTGATCTTATTTTCAAAAGATTTTTTGTTATGGGGAATATACCCTAAACCTTCTTTGTGGAAGTTAACCTTAACTCACAACAAGTTATATAAGTTTTGTTTGCCTTTGACAAACCTAGATAAGGTGGACTGCAGTTCAGCCACCTCTTCATTCAAGCTTACATTCTTCTTTTCAAGTTTTGAATTTGTGGATTTCAGAACTTCTTCTTCATTTTTTAATTTTGTAAAACTCTTTTCCATTTCAAACATTTTACACACCAATTCAACTTTAGTTTTCCCAATATCTGAAAATATTCGAAGCAAGCTTTCCTTTTCTTCTATTAATTCAAACCATTCTTATTCGAGTTTTTCAAACTTAACAGAAGAATCCTCATGAGTTAAATCTTTAAGTTTCTTTTTGAGAGATTTATTCTCAGATCTGAGTTTCTTGTATTTTGTATACAACTTTAAATATTCTGACTCCCATTGTTCGCTTGAAATAAAATCAGGATCTTAATTTACCTCGACTGAGTCATGCTCATGTGCCATGAGGCATAGACTTTCCACGAGCTGTTCTAGCTCCTCTTCGGACTGTTCATCCTCTTCGTTGCTCCATGTGGCGACCATAGCTTTTGACTTTCTAAATTTTTCTTTCTTGAACTTTCTTTTCAGATCTGGGCACTCTCCTCTCATGTGCCCGAGCTCTTGCATTTATAGAAAATAACATTATTAGGCTTGCTCGGCTCACCCTTGGTTTGAAAGGGCTTCCGTTGCCCCTTTCTGAAATTTTCTTGGAAATTCTTCTTTCTTCTCAAAAATTTCTTCACTTGGTTGGTCAGCATAGCCAAGTCTTCTTCTTCATTACTCCCATTGCTGGACTCTTCTTCTTGGGAGTCGTCATAAGACTTGTTGGCTTTCAAGCCTATGGTTTTCTTCTTTTTGGATTCCTCCTCCACAGTTCTTTTGATGTTTATCTCATAGGTTCATGAGTGACTCTATGAGCACATCCAGGGAGAGTATGGATAGATTCTTTGAATCCTCAATGACTGTGGCTTTTGTGTGCCAGGTAGTTGGAAGATATCACAACACCTTCCACACGAGCTCGGAGTTTGTGTAATCCTTTCCAAGACTCTTGAGACCATTAGTGATCTCAGTCAGTCTTGCGAACATCTCAGAAATGGTTTCTTCAGGTTTTATTTTGAATAGCTCGTAATCTCTGACGAGAAGGTTGGGTTTGGACTCCTTGACCTCGGAGGTTCCTTCATAGATGAGCCGTAGCTTGTCCCACATCTCCTTCGCTGAGCTGCACATAGATGCATGAGAAAATTCGTTAGGATGGATAGCACACTGCATAATGTTCATAACATTAAAATTTATTGTGGATTTTTTAATATCTTCAAGGGTCCATTTGTCTTCATTTTTGGAAAGCTCATATGGGCCCTTGTCCACCACCCTCCAGATCTCATACTCTTGGGCTCTCAGAAAAACATGCATTCTATTTTTCCAATAGGAGCAATTCGAGCCGTCAAAGTATGGAGGACAGTGGATTGAGTGACCCTCAGGCATCATCCCCTTGTTGGCCATTGATAAGGATCTTACTCTAGATCGTTAGATCTGAAAAACATAGAGGCTTAGCTCTGATACCAATTGAAGTCCCACGATCAATGGCATCCAAGAGGGGGGCTGAATTGGGTAATTACAAAATTTAATAAAACCTTAGTCAATTTAAACAAGTGTGAAGAATAGCAACAAAGAAGATCAGATCTATATAGATATTATTAGAACTAACATAATCTATCATGCACAACAGATCCTTGGTACCGTGGCGGAGGTGTGAATCCGAAGACTCTACTCACGCAAGGTGTTATCTTCCTGACAAGGTTTGCCTTGTCGATCTGAACCCACCTTTTAATATACCAGAGATCTGATGTGAAGATGATAAGTTGTGCTAGATCTAACTTAAGGGATACAAAAAGTCTAATCTATGTGTGTGCTTGCATAGAATGGAGATAAGAGAAAAGGATCAAACCACACAAAAGACAACGATTTCTAGGTGGTTTGGATGCAACAACGGCAACCTACGTCTACCCCTCACAAACTGTGAGGATTCACACACTATCTTACAAGGTATTACAAGATCTGAACACACATACACAAACACATAGGGAGATAGAATCTCCCACGAAGGTGTAAACACACCGAAGCACACACAAATCTGACAGAAATCAAACACACACACACACTGATCTGAAAAGATCCACACACACACACGAATGTTTAGAGATTACAAAAGGCACACTCTTGAAGCTCAGGGAATATGAAAGTAGAAACACAAAAGAAAAACTCGGATTTAAGCTTCCCCTGAGTAGATGATGAAGATTTTGGATGAAGCTTGAATCTCCACTTGATTTGGGGTTGATTGACTTCAGATTGATCTTGAAAAGCTTGGAGATTGATGAAGAATTCCTGGACGAAGCACTATTCACGGAGCTACAGCAGCAGCCTTCTTTCTCCCCTTGATATCCTCCTTGATCTCCAGTGAGTGATTAGAGTTTCTTTGCCCTAAGAGGTGTTTTTATAACACTTGAATGGTCAAGGACAGGCCAAGACACAGATCAACAATTCTAGGGATGTCTGGAGACTTTTGGGATTAAAAAATCCTTGATGGATGCTTTCACCTCGTGAAGAAAATAATGTCAAAGAAAGAGGCTTCAAAGGGTTCGGTCGACCGGATAGGGCTGAGCAGTCGACCTAACTTTTACAGGATTTGAAGCTTTCGTTGCTGGGAGGATCGATCGACCGGTCCAGTGGGGGTGGTCGACCGAACTTTGTAATTTTACAGAGTTTTTAGCTCTGGGAGATTAGGCCGACCGCCCCTGCTGGCCAGGTCGACCGAACTCTGAACAACCTGCAAAAATAACATTGTTAGCCCATAAATCATATCCTTATAAAATATACTGTAAGACCACACTTTGTTCCATTCAATTTGAGTTGGTTTTGACTCATTCTAGGCTTTTGAAACACGATCCTTTTGAGCATATTCTTGTGATAAAAGAATAGCATTGAGAGCCTATATGAGCACTGACATCTGTAAGAATGGATGAACATGAACCGTTTGCCATACCGGGGTTTTGTTATCATCAAAATCACCTGGAGAAACTCAACATTCCAAGCGCCCAGTCTCTCACGAGCCTATAAATAGAGGCCTGATCGCTCAAATGAAACAACATCGACAAGAGAAGAAAAGGGGAAGATCAGAAGAATCGGAAAGGAGCAGGAGAGTATAGGAGTTAGAGAGTTTTTGAAGAAGAATTGGAGTTAGAGTGAGAGAGAGAGAGTTTGCTGAAGGAAGAAGAAGGAGAAAAATAGAGTATCGTAAAATCAAAAGAAGTGTCACGTCACGACGCGGAAAATCGGAATGCAGCAGTTGAGTACATTCATGATAAGCAGAGCTAATAACGGAATTAAAAGAACATAATTTGTCACGCCCCGGGATTTATGCAGCGGAAACAATCGGGAACATGAACAGCCAACATGGTAAGCCTCTTGCAAGCAATATAATCAAAGCGCAAGACAATCACATAAAAGTAATTTCACCAATAATTCATTCAAACTTTTAGCTTTATTTCTTAATCAAATAGTCTCAAAGTACATAAGATCTTTGACTCTCTTCATTAACCTCAATAAAATAAAGATTACATCATGACTCGACTAGACACTTGATAACTAAAGCTTCTCTCATTCATATGTCCTTTAATCACTCTCGGACCCGTTACTTGTATAATCCGAATCCGATCCACTTGTGCTTCCTGAAACATTGAGAAAATAGGTAATGAGCACACTTGCCTAGTAGGTATCTTCGTATTAACATGAAGGCAAGTTTAAGTAATTAACATTTTAGTTCTAGAGAATAAGATAAATCATGCAAATATGGTAAACATGTGAATAAAACCAAAGTAACAAGATACCATCATGAGGAGATACGAGAATATGATTGATCAAGTATATAACAAGAATGTAAATTTGGCCTTTCCATGAACAGGAATGTAACAAGAATGTACTTTTCATAACTATGAAGGCTATGCACTAGAAAGTCATGTAATAAGTAAGAAAGAACTTTTCGCTTAATAGCAAGTACTTCGTGAATTTACGTGGATCTTTATTCACATCCGTGAATTTTCACTTATTTATAAAGAAAGTACTCCTAGCGCAATGCAACGCCAGTAGCATCATACACCATGGTTTATAGAATGTTTTCGACAATCAGCCGAGGGGACTAGCATAGAGCCCTTGAACACAATCAGTGCTCGAACTGCATCTTCAAGTACAAATCAAGCTACTTCCACGATTATAACAATAATGTCGCCAATAATATACAAGTTCAACAATAATACTATGATAAGGTAACCAAGGTATAGAACGTACCAATAATTGATCATGAGAATTCAAGAAATGCATTAATAACTAGGTTATGCTATGGAGAAAATTCGACAGCATAACAGTACATTCATTATCTTTCCTATTTTTAACCTTGACTTATTAACATAGGTTCCATGTCTAGATAATTCTAAGACCATTCAGGAACTCAAGAAAATCAACCCCAAGGGTCAACCTCGGGTTAAACAAATGTAGGAACTAAGCGGTCGTTTACTAGACGGTTTCTTGAGCCAAGCAGTCTAGGGCAGGACCGTTTTATCTATGAGATAGAAAAGTCGACATAGCGAAACCTCCTGGATCCTAGAGGTCACGGTAAAGGCCGCTTAGTGACTGTAGCAGTCTAGTATATGGCCGCAAAGGTCCAGATCTTACAAAACACCGGTAAAAGTGCTTTCTAGATAATTGGGCTTTTACGGTACAACCAGCTCGACGTCCTAGTGGGAATCCCAAGCTCGCGGAGTCTTACGGAGGCCTTGAAACATAATGCCCTAGTCTGACAGAAGGAATATCCGGCGGAGAGGTTCATAAGTCCAAGAAAAATGTGCATATAAGTGCAAAGTATAACTAATGACATCATACCAGGATATGTGCCATGTACTTAAGAAAATGACTCAATAGATAAGAATGAGATCGTGATAAAATAGCGATCAAAGCTAGAAAAGTCCGTGAATCATATGAAATTTTTAATCATGAATACAAAGTATACGTTTTGGCATGAAATTAACATAAGTTAAAAATAGGCATTTTATCACGTAAAAACATGCAATCTATCAGAGATGGTGCCTAACATAACCAATATCACGAATATAAAGTAAAAACTAGGAATAAGATCTCATTAACTAGGCTTAACATATAACCAAATACGGTCAATCATGCATCTGTTTAGAGTTAACAAGTGCAGATTTCAAAAATCCCTTAGTGGTCTTGTGAGAACCATTTACCAGAGCTTAGCGGTTTATCAGGGGGCCGCTTACCAGAGCTTGACAGAAATCTGATAAATAGTAAAATCAACACTAATCTAGGACATGTTATGAAGGGAAATCGACGGAAACATGCTGTAAAATATTCTAGAACAAGAATAGACCAAGAATATGCATAGGTTTGTGTATAATGAACAAGAGATTTTCCTTTTAACTTTATTATGGCTAAGATTCATGCATGAGGATTACACTAGATGCACAGTCCCAATAAAACATACAATTCTCTATGCATAGTATATGAAAACGACTGGAATCAGAGGGCTTTTATCCGTGACTTTGAGTTTAATCCTTTCATGAGATAACCTACCTCTGGTCTTGTCCTTAAACTTCGAATTAAGGGCTGGAAGTTAACCCTAGTTCTTGCTCTTCCTGAACTGAACCAGCAACTTCGTGGCCTTCTATCTCTTGATTCCCTTCACCTATGACCACGAAATTTGGAGGGTAAGAAGAGGGTACTAAAAGGAACAAATAACTCTAAAGAACCTCTATCTAATTATCTCGTTTAGGGCTTCTATCTCGCTGATCAATCTGACTCGGTCACACAGGTTCCTGAGATTCTTGTGCTGAACCAGCGACTTTAGATGCCTCTAACTTCCTGTAGGCTTGATCTCCTAGAATGACATTTTGAGGAAAGTTAGATCTAACTAAAATGAACAATTTTTTAGAAGAAACTTACCTCTAATTCTACTTCTTTACCTTAATTCCACGTGAGCCAAAAGTAAGTGTTGCGTAGGTGAGATCTGGGTCTATTTATAGGGTTTTAGGGATTTACACGAACTTAGAGTCCTAATTAAGGCTCTTATTCGATCCTCAAGCATTCTAGACTTATCTATTTAATAGATAGCATCGATCCTAAGTGATTAGGATGCTAAAGTTTCTATCTTTTCATGCCTTCTTCTATTCACGGAGTCTACAGAGCTTAGCGGTCTAGTACTAGACCGTTTCTTTTCCCATGCGATCGCCCGATAGACCGTTTCTTCTGTTGGGCGCCGAATTTGAATAGTTTCAAACTCTTTGATATTATCTCCTATTATTATCCGTTTATTTATCTACTAAAGAGTAATTATCCCCTTAAATACCATTTTAAGCTTCTAGAATATGGGCCAAATCTTATGGGCTTGGTTTTGGGTCCTTTTGGGCCTATTGGATTTTTTTACATAGTATTGGGCTTTAATAATTAGATTTGATTAACTGTAATTCATTTAATAGCCCATTGGTCTTGAATTAATTATAGAAAAATCTTGAAAAATCTGATTATCTTTTTAGAAAATTTAAAATCTTGTTTATAAAATCTTGGGGTATTACACTAACTTACAAATTACTATCCCGATAGTGAGATAATGATAGAAGGTCATAATCTTCCTGCAAACCTCGTATGCCTTGACATGGAGGGCTACAATGCTATTTTAGGTGTAGATTGGCTTGTAGATCACGACGCCTATATAAACTCTCGCAACTGGATTATCTCTTTTTGAAAACCAGGTATTCCAAGATTTTCCTTCCTTGATATCAAATATAGGAAGCATCCTACCATTATTTCATCTCTTCACGCTTGCAAACTCATTTCACAAGGATGTGAAGCTTTTCTTGCTTCCGTAATCATTACCGAGTCCAAGGAGATCATCTTTAAAGATATTCCCATCGTGAATGAGTTTCTCGATGTATTTCCATCAGATTTGCTCGATTTACCGCCCGAAAGGAAGTAAACTTCTTCATTGAACTCATTCCCAGAGCAGCACCAGTTTCAATAGCTCCCTACAGGATGTCCCCCACAGAACTCAAGGAATTGAAGAAACAACTTCAAGAATTATTAGACAAGGATTTTATTCGACCTAGCACATCCTCTTGCGGTGCGCCAGTTCTATTCGTCAAGAAGAAGGATGGATCCCTCAGGCTATGTATCGACTATCAGTGACTGAATCAACTCACAATTAGGAATAAATATCCGTTGTCGCATATCGATGAACTCTTTGATCAGATTTTGGGAGCAGAATATTTCTCCAAGATAGACCTCAGGTCAGGTTATCATCAACTCCGAATCAAGAATGAAGACATACACAAGACGGCTTTCCGAAGCCTATATGGCAACTATGAGTTCGTTGTAATGCCGTTCGGGTTAACCAATGCCCCGACAGTATTTATGCAACACATGAATAATATCTTCAGGCCTTATCTTGACTAGTTTGTAGTCGTCTTCATTGATGATATTCTAATATACTCCAAAACAAAGGAGGAACATGAAGAGCACTTAAGAATAGCCTTGTAAATGCTAAGAGAGCGCAAATTTTATGCAAAGCTTACTAAGTGAGAGTTCTGGCTAAAGGAGGTCTCTTTCCTTAGCCATATTATTTCAAAGGAGAGTATCGTTGTCGATCCTTCTAAAATAGAAGCTATTAAGAACTGGAGTCGGTCGACGACCGTGTCTAAAGTCAGAAGTTTTCTAGGTCTGGCTGGTTATTACAGAAGATTTATCAAAGATTTCTCAAAAACTACCGTTCCTTTGACTAGACTTACAAGAAAGGAGAATCCTTTTATATGGTCGAAAGATTGCGAAGAAAGTTTTCAAACTCTTAAAGAACACCTTACCACTACACCTATATTAACACTACCGACATAAGGTGGTGGCTTTGAAGTCTATACAGATGCGTCTAGCATTGGCCTAGGATGCGTTCTTCTGCAAAATGGAAAGGTGATTTGCTATTCATCAAGACAATTAAAGCGTCATGAAGAAAACTACCATGTGCATGATCTGGAATTGGCAGCTGTTATATTCACCTTAAAATTTTGGCGGCATTACCTTTATAGGGAGAAATTTATCATATTTTCGGATCATAAAAGTCTGAAATATCTCTTCAACCAGAAGGAGTTAAAACTTGCAACAACGCAGATGGTTGGAGTATCTCAAGGACTTCGATTTTACTATCCAATATCATACAGGGAAAGCAAATGTTGTAGCTGACGCTCTTAGCAGGAAACCAATGGCAACTCTAGCAAGTCTCAAGAAAGGTATAACTTGTCTTATTGAAGATTTTCTCATTTAAATCTTGATATTGACAAAGAAGGAGAAGGAGGTATGATTGCCAATATAAGGTCTCAACCTACATTGATCAAGGACATAGTCCAATTGCAAGAAAATGACCCTACATTGATGGAGATTAAGGATAACATTGATCATAGACCAGAATTTTCTATCTCAAATGATGGAAGACTATTATTTAAGTATCGAATTTGTGTGCCGAATCATGATGACACTAAGAAATTGATCATGGAAGAAGCTCACAAGTTAAAGTATGCTATTCACCCTGGTGCTATCAAGATGTATCAAGATTTGAAAAGAAACTTTTGGTGGCCCAATATGAAAAGAGAAGTAGCGGACTTTGTAGCTCGAGGTCTCACTTGTCAGCAAGTAAAGGCAGAACATTTAAAGCCTGCTGGGAAATTATACCCCTTGAATATTCCCGAGTGGAAATGGGAAAATATTGACATGGATTTTATCATAGGTTTACATTAAGACAAGAGGAGGACATGATGGTATATGGGTGATCATAGACCGATTGACTAAATCTGCACATTTTCTACCAATCAAAAGTTGATGGTCTGTGGATGTACTAGTAGCATTATACATGAGGGAGATTGTCAAACTACATGGTGTCCCTGTCACCATTATGTTCAACCGAGATCCTCGTTTCACATCACAATTATGGAACGGTATACAACATTCATTAGGGACCCGACTTAACTTTAGCACTACATTCCATCCACAAACTGATGGTCAAACTAAAAGGACAAATCAAGTGGTGGAAGATATGCTCAAGGCTTGTGCTATTGACTTTGGAGGAAGTTGGCACGACCATTTACCTCTAGTGGAATTTGCCTATAACAATAGCTATCAGGCTAGAATTCATATGGCACCATTCGAGGCTCTGTATGGTAGAAGCTGTCGATCGCCTATTTGTTGGAGTGAAGTAGGAGAAATGCAATTTCTCGGTCCCGATATCATCAGGGATACTACCGAGAAGATAAAACTTATTCGGAAAAGACTCTAGATGGCTCAAGATAGACATAAATCATATGCTGATAATCGAAGGCGCGACCTGGAATTTCAAGTAGGAGACCATGTATTCCTTAAGGTTTCTCCAGGTCGAGGTATTCGGAGATTCGGTTTCAAAGGCAAGCTTACTCCAAGATTCATTGGTCCCTTCGCAATTCTCGATAGGGTTGACGAAGTCGCGTATCGGATAGCTTTACCCCCTCAACTATCTGAAGTTCATGATGTATTTCACATCTCAATGCAAGAAGTATGTACCTGATCCATTCCATGTCATCACTTACGACAACCTGAAGATTAAAAAGGACTTGACGTACGAGCAAAAGTCAATAAAGATCATTGAACGAGAAGTACGTCAACTTCGGAGTAAAACTATTCTTATGGTCAAGATTCAATGGACCAAGTCATGGTCACATGAAGCAACATGGGAAACTGAAGAAGCTATGTGCAAGAGATTTCCCGAGCTATTCAACTGTAAGTACAATCTCCGTAAAATCCATATATTGAATTTGGGGACCAAATTATCTTAAGTGGGGGAGGGTGTAATACTTCAAGATTTTATAAAAAATAATTTAAATTTTCTAGAAACATAATCAGATTTTATAAGATTTTTCTAGAACTAATTCAAGATCAATGGGCTATTAAATGAATTATAGTTAATCAAGTCTAATTATTAAAGCCCAATACTATGTAAATAAATCCAATATGCCCAAAATGACCCAAAACCAAGCCCATAAGGTTTGGCCCATATTCTAGAAGCTTAAACTGGTATTTAAGAGGATAATTACTCTTTAGTAGATAAATAAATGGATAATAATAGGAGATAATATCAAAGAGTTTGAAATTGTTCAAATTCGGCACCCAACAGAAGAAATGGTCTATCGGGCGACCACATGGGAAAAGAAATGGTCTAGTACTAGACCGCTAAGCTCTGTAGACTCCGTGAATAGAAGAAGGCATGAAAAGATAGAAACTTTAGCATCCTAATCACCTAGGATCGATGCTATCTATTAAATAGATAAGTCTAGAATGCTTGAGGATCAAATAGGAACCCTAATTAGGACTCTAAGTTCGTGCAAATCTCTAAAACCCTATAAATAGACACAGATCTCACATACGCGATCCTTACTTTTGGCTCGTATGGAATTAAGGTAAAGAAGTCGAATTAGAGGTGAGTTTCTTCTAAAAATGTGTTCATTTTAGTTAGATCTAACTTTCCTCAGAATGTCATTCTAGGAGATCATGCCTACAGGAAAGTTAGAGACGTCTAAAGTCACTGGTTCAGCACAAGAATCTCAGGAACATGTGTGACCGGGTCAGATTGATCAGCGAGATAGACACCCTAAATGAGATAGTTAGATAGAGGTTCTTTAGAGTTATTTGTTCCTTTTAGTACCCTCTTCTTACCCTCCAAATTTTGTGATCATAGGTGAAGGGAATCAAGAGATAGAAGGCCACGAAGTTGCTGGTTCGGTTCAGGAAGAGCAGGAACTAGGGTTAACTTCCAGCCCTAAATTTGAAGTTTAAGGACAAGACCAGAGGTAGGTTATCTCATGAAAGGTTTTCTTGAGTTCTTGAATGGTCTTAGAATTATCTGGACTTAGAACCTATGTTAATAAGTCAACGTTAAAAATAGGAAAGATAAAGAATGTACTGTTATGCTGCAGAATTTTCTCCATAGCATAACATAGTTATTAATGCATTTCTTGAATTCTCATGATCAATTATTGGTATGTTCTATACCTTGGTTACCTTATCATGGTATTATTGTTGAACTTGTACATTATTGGTCATATTATTATTATAATCGTGGAAGTTGCTTGATTTATACTTGAAGATGTAGTTCGTGCACTGATTGTGTTCAAGGGCTCTATGCTAGTCCCCTCGGCTGATTGTCGGAAACATACTGTAAACCATGGGGTATGATGCTACTGGTGTCGCATTGCGCTGGGTGTACTTTCTTTATAAATAAGTAAAAATCCACAGATGTGAATAAAGATCCACGTAAATTTATGAAGTACTTGCTATTAAGTGAAAAGTACTTTCTTACTTGTTACATGACTTTCTAGTGCATAGCCTTAATGGTTATGAAAAGTACATTCTTGTTACATTCTTGTTCATGGAAAGGCCAAATTTACATTCTTGTTATATACTTGATCAATCATATTCTTGTATCTCGTCATGATCATATCTTATTACTTTGGTTTTATTCACATGTTTACCGTATTTGCATGATTTATCTTATTATCTAGAGCTAAAATGCTAATCACTTAACCTTGCCTTCATGTTGATACGAAGATACCTACTGGGCAAGTGTGCTCATTACCTATTTTCTTAAAGTTTTAGAAAGCACAAGTGAATCAGATTCGGATTATACAAGTAACGGGTCCGAGAGTGATTGAAGGACATATGAACGAGAGAAGCCTTAGTTATCAAGTTTCTAGTCGAGTCATGATGTAATCTTTATTTTATTGAGGCTAGTGAAGAGAGTCAAAGATCTTATGAACTTTGAGATTATTTGATTAAGAAATAATGTTAAAAGTTTGAATGAATTATTGGTGCAATTACTTTTATGTGATTGTCTTGCGCTCTGATTATATTACTTGCAAGAGACTTACCATGCCGGTTGTTCATGTTCCTGATTGTTTCCGCTGCATAAATCTCGGGACGTGACATAATTTGTAAGGGGAAGAATTACTCCAACAAAAATACCATTTTTCTCACAGATAATTAAAAACCATTCCAACAACCTCTTAATGTCATACTTCACGATTTGAAGAAAAAAAAGAAAAAGATTACAACTCTTGACGACAAATCTTAACAACATTACTAGACAACGACTCAACAAAACCACTAAGTGGCACTCCACGCCTCTACTAAGACAACTATCAACTCACGTCTATCAGGTCCACTCTGGTCTTCACTCATGTCCATCCCCGTCCGTTTGCGTTTCGTCATCGGAGCTACCTGAAAGGGGGGAAAATCTTGGTGACCGAATGCTCAGTAGGTAATAGCAGGTAAAGTTTAAGTAATTAACCAATTTAATTAAATGTTATGCAAATAAATAAAAGGATGCTGAACAAAACTGACATATGCAGTGATGGAATGAGAGTGATAGAAAGAAATATAACATAGATATATCATTTCCATGTATTGGCCGATCAAGCACACAAACAAGCAAGTCAAGTAGAGATAATTCCATGTATTAATTCAATAACTTGTAGAAATGTACAAGGAAACGAATAAATGTATGAACATCTTAGACATCACGCTAGTCATGCACCCGGTGCAATGCCTCACCATGTCATTACAACTCCTCGGGGCACTGATACTTTTCGGGCGCTCCTCCTAGGACCAGACCGGGCCCTTATGATGCATTGGCATTGATTTGGTGGATCCAAGATCCAAGTAACCATCTTAGACATTCATTGGAATCGGCTAGGAATTCCAAGGTTAAGCTATGTAACTTACCAACTAGGAGCCAGTGGTATTATCAACAATTGAATGGGAAGTCATGAGATTAAAGGGGTATGCAAGACACACATGAAACAAGCTCTGGAAACATTACAGTCATGATCGGGCTGCCAAGGTGAGTAAATGGTCTTTCGATGGACTGCAAAGGCCAAAGCTAGGGCAAAGAGACAAAATCCAGCGTGAAGGATGAAAATGGTCTAAGAGGGGCCGCAACAAGATCAAGACGGTCTTGGCTAGGCCATTTCCAAAAATGAAGATGGTCCACCGGAGGCCGTTTAGAGCAAAAGGGTCCCTAGGCCACAATCAAAAAGGAAACGGTCTCAATTGGGCCGCCCCATCCAGAAATGGTCCTCTGAGGGCCGCTTGGAGGATAAAAATGGTCCAATGGCAACCGCAACTAGTCTGTTGTGCCCCTATGGTCATTTGAGTCATCTTGCGATCACTTGAGTCATTCGACATCATCATGTGGTCATTTGAGTTAGTTGATATTCTTGGTTTTGATAATGGCTAAACACTACTAGTCATTGTTATTTTTCACTCTTATATGACGGACATACGTGATGTTTTGTTCATGACAGATATACAAATGAATGGACAAGGAATGGAGTGGAGTTGGCAAAAGTGAAAGCTCAATGATAGTTAAGGTCGATGCACAAAGAAGCATAACCAAGAGAACCCAAACTCAAAGACTCAGTTGACACCTTCTAGACTGTCAAGGGTGATGCTACAGACATTAATGGGGTGCTAAAGAACTTAAGCGACGAAGCCAAGCAATTAACGGGCCGACCCGGGAAAACCCGGGGTCTACCCAGCTGGCGGTCGACCGCCAGCACAGGGGCGATCGACCGCCCCAGCCAGCAGCCCACCGTCTGCAGTTCTTTCAGTGGCGGTCGACCGCCAGCCTAGTAGCGGTCGACCGGAAATCCTATGGAACATCCGTCTACAGCGTTTCTCAGTAGAGCTCGACCGCCAGAAGCCACAGGTCGACCGCCAGCCCCGAGCCTTCATTGTTGACTTTGTTTTCCACTTCGAGAAGGGGCATTCTCCATGGATTTCTTTAATCCTAAAGTCACCCAATCACCCACAAAATGTGGATCTAGTCTGGGGGGCTTCTATTGACCATCCAAAGTCTGTAAAACACATACAAGAGGGTTAGAAACCCTAATGCTTCATTTGGATCAAAGGAGATCAAGGGAGGCTTGTGGAGGCCGTTCAAGGGAGATGGTACTGTAGCCGTGAACAGTACTTCGTGAAGAGATCTTCATCAACTCAAGGGATTCAAGCCTAGATCTGAAGCTATCTCAACCTGCAAGAAAGCAAGAAGCAATCAAGGCTCTCAAGGGTGATCTAAACTGCATCAAATTCTTCATTAACTCAAGGAAGATCATCTCTTAAGGAAGAAGACACCATCGAAGCATCAGATTCAAGCTCCTGCAACTCAGACAAGATCTTTTTACTTTGAGCATATTATATATCTTGTTGAGTGATTTCTATTTGTTCTCTTTTCATTTCTTTCAAATAATCGAAACTTAAGATCGTCCCTAGTGGTGGTTAGTAGGAAGGCAATCGGAAGTTCTCTGATCTGCGGTGATTGACATCCCTACCGGTGGTTAGTAGGAAGGCAATCGGATCTGCGGTGATTGACGTCCCTACCGGTGGTTAGTAGGAAGGCAATCAGAGATTTTTTCGATTTGTGGTTCAGTGCGTGGCACTAGCGGAGCCTCACCGGATTTGGTGAGGGGTGGACGTAGGACTGGGGATTCAGTCCGAACCACCTTAAAATCCTTTGTGTTGTGATTTGATTGTGTGATTGATTTATTTTAGATGCATGCTTAGGTTCAATATCCATATTGTGAAATCATATTTCTAAGCAAATCATTTTATATGTCGCTAAGCTAGTTGTATTCCGCTGCGATTTATTTTATCTAGCTATATAGGGGGTTGCATCAGAAAAGAGGGGCAGATCTATTCACCCCTCCCCTCTAGATCCGCTGTCCACTACTCAACAAGTGGTATCAGAGCCTAATATCTCATTATGGGGTCCAACGACCTTGAGGGAAATGGTGGATTAACATCCAAAGGTTTCTTACCTGAAGGATATTTTGTGAATAGGCCTTCTTACTTTACTGGAACTAATTATCCTTATTGGAAACATCGCATGCAGGTGTTCATTCGTGCCCAAGACTGTGAACTTTGGCGAGTGATCAGCAAAGGTCCGTATGAGCTTACGGATAATGAGGATTTGTGGACCAAAGAACAAATAAGACAATCCACTGTCAACTGGAGTGCTAAACACATCATGCAATGCTCACTCCATTCAGTAGAATTCTTAAGAGTTCCTACCTGCGCAACGGCATAATAGATGTGGGACAAGCTAGAGGTAATTTACGAAGGAACCTCTACGGTACGAGAAACAAAAGCCAACATTTTAGTTTCTGAATATGAAATGTTCTGCATGAAGCCTGATGAGTCAATTCAGAATATGTATGCTTGGTTAACTGTGCTTACTAATAGTCTAACTGATTTGGGAAAGAAATACTCAGAACAAGAAATTGTGAGAAAGATTCTCAGATCATTGACTCCCGCATGGCACACAAAGGCTACCGTGGTTGAAGAATCGAGAGATCTTGCAACTACCAAGGTAGATGAACTCATTGGGTCATTGATGACCTATGAGATCAACCTTAAGAACAAAGAGGCTGAGGTGCCTAAGAAAAAGCCCCTAGCTCTTAAAGCAGGACCCAACGGTCAAGGCTCTTCTGATGAAGGTGAGGATTCGGCAAGTGAGCGAGATGAGGATGACGTAGCCATGCTCACACGTAAGTTCAGAAAATTCATGAGAAAGGAAGGTAAGAGCTTCATGAGAGGAAGGTCAAAGGTAAGAAATGGTTTTAAATCTAATTCTGAAAACTCTAAGAAATCTGATAAAATCATTTGCTATTCTTGTAATAAACCAGGACATTTCAAGAATGATTGTCCCGATAGATTCAGAAAAGCCGACAAATGGATGGGCAAGAAGAAGAACAAGGCCATGGTGTCCACATGGAGCGATGAAGAGGAAAGTGATGACGGAACTAGCTCCTCAGACAAAGAAAAAGAAGATCTCTGCCTCATGGCCAAAGGTGACAAAGAAACTGAGGTAAATTCTCCATTTGAAGATTATACAACTAATGATTGGGAGGAAGCATATATACAACTCATGGAAAAATATGAAATGTACAAAAAGGAGAATAAATCATTGAAAAAGAAAATTAACTCATTTGTGCATGATCATGAAATAAATGTCAAGAATGCTTCACTTGAAACTGAAATTGAGGATCTTAAGAAAATGATTGAGGATTTGGAAGAGGGAAGAAAAGAAATGGCTAACTTGGAAATTGAAAATGAAGATTTAAGAAATGAGATTGATAGCATGAAGCTAAAAATGCAAACCTATGAAAAGAATAGCAAATTGAGCAATAAAAAGTATGAAGTTATCAAACAAGTCAACATTCAACTTCTTCAAAATATTGAAAACCTACAAAAAGAGTTGAAGGATAAACAACAATCTTTAGAAAAGTTTTTGGATGGAAGACAAAACCTAGATGCATTGCTAGGAACTAGAATGAACCACAACAAAGATGGGTTAGGTTTTGAACCTACAAACAAGAGGCCAATTGGGTTAAAAACTGTCACATTTGTTTCATCTTCTGAAGCTTCCACCTCAAACATAACTCCCACACAAAACCAGCAAAAACAAAAGAAGAAAGGGAAAGAAAAGATTGAAGAGGCAGTCACTGAAATTCCCAAAAAGTCTGTCCAAAAGCCTAAGAAATGTCGACCTTCCCCGCAGCACAGGTCAACACTTCCTTGGCCATTGCATGCTCAATCTTCCAGATATCACCATAACTGGATTGCACATTCATATAGGCCAACACCACCCTACTTTTGGGAAAATTGTGATTCATGTGTTCATCAATCTTATAAGTTTCAATCTCTTAAGTGGCAAAACAATGACTTTCAACTCAAAACCAACAAACGGCCTAAATGGTTTAAAAAGTAAACTTCCTCAAACTTCCACAAAATCCAACAAAGAGCTTCTAAACAAAAAAGTGAATGTCAAAGCTGAAAAGAAAAATCAAATCTCTACTCTAAGCAAACAAACATGAATGCTAGGAAGGTTTGGATTCCAAAAGAAATGGTTTCATATTTTGAAAATCTGAAGAGTTTGATGGGACCCAAATTTGGTTGGGTTCCAAACACCATTGCTTAATTACTTGTGCAGGAGTGTCTTGCAGCCATGCATAACAGGTGGTATCTTGATAGCGGCTGTTCAAGACACATGACTGGAGACAAATCAAAATTTTATCTTTTGGAAGAAAAGGAAGGAGGATATGTCACATTTGGAGAGAACAACAAGGGAAAAATCCTTGGAACAGGTAATGTAGGTAAGAACCTCTCCAACTCCATTTGTAATGCTGCTAGTTGAAGGTTTGAAATACAACCTGCTCAGTATAAGTCAATTATGTGATAAAGGTCACAAAGTGCTGTTTGACTCTCATGAATGTAGAATTCTTGAACCAAAATCTGACAAGGTAAAAAAATTTGGTAAGAGAGTCAACAATGTTTACATGATTGACTTAGATGATCCTGCTCATTTAAATCTTTGTCTTGTTGCACCAAAATCTGAACTTGCATGGTTATGGCATCGTAGACTAGGTCATGCTAGCTACAATATCTTACATAAACTGTTAAAGGATTCAATGGTGAATGGGTTGCCTGAACTTTCTTTTAAACAAGAAAACAAACTGTGTGATGCATGTGCCCTAGGTAAACAAACAGGAAAATCCTTCAAGGCTAGATCTGCAAACATGTCATCCAAACCACTTGAGCAGATTCATATGGATTTGTTTGGTCCAACCAGAACTTCTAGTTTAAGTGGTAGAAAATATGGATATGTCTTGGTGGATGATTACTCTAGGTTCACATGGGTTTTGTGGACACTAAAAAATGACGATGATTATCATGGCGACAATCGCGTCTACACATTCGAGCGCGAGTGAAAGACGGAAATGCCGAATAAGCCTCATGCCTCGTCCGACCATGGTGAGAACTCACTTGGTGGTCTGCTAGCCGATGAGGGAGCCCCCGGGTGGAAGATACTGCCACAACTCTACAGCCGGCCGTGCCGAGAGCTGAATCAAGGAAGAGCCGGGAACTCCGGCACAGTCTCAACTTGCACCGAAAGTCACGCAAAGTCTGGGACCGAGTCCCGGAAGCTGCGAACAGAAAATTATGGAAGCCATGCAATGCAACCGGAACGTTCTGGGAATGCCAACATTCATATAAACGGCCTCGACTTCGGAAAGAATCCGTTCGGTGCTTAAAACGGCGCGGAAGGGCCTTAAAGCGGCACGCCTTAAAACGGCGCGCCCCCTTGTTGAAACGGCGCGCCCCCATTTCATGCTCTAATACGAGCTCCACTTGCTTTGTGTTAAAACGGCACACTCACTGTTGAAGAGGCCACCCCTTTGAAGGTTAATACGGCGCCACCTTATGCACAGTTTACCCGGCGCGCTCATTTGAAGGAAATGCCACCCCCGTGCAATGCTTACACGGCGTGCCCCCCTTGAAAAGCTTTAATCCGGCGTGGTCACTATTCCCCCACGCCGATTTAACCCCATCCTGTCCCGTCGGCATGCCGATGCTCTGTTTTGTTTAAATGCGGTGTGCAGAGAGCATTTAATATTTTGAAGCCATGCCTTCACCCCGTTCGACAGCAAAATGGCAGTGGTGGCAGCAGCAGCAGATTCTCCTGGCAAACCCGCGAACGTCCCGTCCTCGGACGAACGCCAGTGTACTCCATGAATCAGCATCATCCAGCACAACAACAATGTTGTTGCGAACAAGGCAGAGGTGGCGGGAGTTATCTCCCCCACTGTCTGTTCCATATATACTCTACCTGCTCCATTGGAGAAGAGAAGGTTGAGGGAGGAGGAGAGAGACTCGAACCCCCCCTGAAAGGCGATTGAAAAGAGAAGAGAGGGCGACCCGAAGAGAAGAAGAGGCTTCGTCCCCATGCCGGAGAAGAGAAGAGAAGAGAAGAGAGGAGAGTGAGAGTGAGAGTGAGAGTGAGAGTGAGAGGTGAGCTCGGAGGGGGAGGAGCTTGTGCTCCGTTCCCCCCTCCCCCATCAATGTATTCCCTCCTTTCTCTCTATTGTATTCTCCCCTTTTCTCGCTTTAGGGTAGATTCCCCGATTTATTTCCTTTTGCAAACGAATAAAAAGAAAAGCCCTTTTTACAACATACGGTGTTCTCCTGCTTCCCTCTCTTTCTCTCTGCCTTCTCCTCATCCAGGCCCTTCGAAGCTTGCTTCTCCATAGCATGGCCTTCGAAGGAGTCCGTCAGGGGATGAACATTCATGGCCTCTCATGGCACACATTCGTCCCACGCCAAAGATTCATCGCCCGTGAGTAGTGGTCGCTCTTGAAGGCTAGTCCTCGAGTGCTCCACACTCACACATGGGTTCGGACCGCCGTAAGGCCACTCCGATGTTTGAGGGTCACCCCGGAGCAATCCGTTTGGTGGCCTTCGCTTCTCTCTGGCAAGCCCCGGTCTAGGGGAGATGCTGCCCGATTTTCGTCAGGGGATTAAGAGCACTCAAGAACAAACGAACAAACCACCTCCAAGAACAAGAACAACACACAGTAAAATATGTGAACCAAACCCCTTGAACGAAACACTTAAAATCCATGCTAAGTCACCCTAATGAACAGTTAAATGCCTAAACTTCCTCCTTGCCAACTTAATCCACCAAATGAATCAACAACAGATCATTAACCCAACCTGCAGGTGAAAGAAAAAGAAAACACACAGTCAAAAACAATAAACCCTCGGGAGAGTTTAATACGGCGCGGTGACTATTCCACCGCGCCGGTTTAACATCACGCATTTAACAATCCCATCCCCCTCTTTGAACCTTAAAACAGCGCGCCCATTTCAACACCATGAACTCCCTTAAACCGGCGCCCCTTAACCGGCACGCCCCACCCATGAACTCCCTTAAACCGGCGCCCCTTAACCGGCGCGCCCCAACCTTGAACTCCCTTAAACCGGCGCCCCTTAACCGGCGCGCCCCACCCATGAACTCCCTTAAACCGGCGCCCCCCCCTGAACTCCCTCTATCCGGCGCGCCTGCTTAACACAAAGGGGGAATAAAACAAGCAAAAATAATAATGAAAGGTCAATCATGCTAATAAAAGAATAGAAGGAAACACCATAACCTTTCTATAATTAAATTTTTGTTCCGGGGGCAGCACCCCCACGACCTGACCGGGCAGGTCGAACCCCGCGACCTGACCGCGCAGGTCGATCCGCGTGCGAGGGCGCACGATGGTGAGTTCGGGCTCCATACTTAACAATTCACTCCCCCGGACTTGGCGCAAAGAGAAAATCAATGATGCCTTGTGGTATCGGACGTGGACCTCGGAGCCTCCGACATGGTCATGATCCGAACACATCCCGGGCCAATAGTTCATTAACTCGACCCGCTTCTCCCGGGATCTAATCCCGCAACCCCACATTAAACTCGTCGTGTCTACGGTAGACATTTGCACGGTTTTATCATCATCTTCGATGCTTCAAACGTGGACTCACGTCCGAACAATGAATGGTCCGACCGTGACCGACATGCACGTATACCTTGGAACCTTCGTTTCCCAAGACTATGCGTGAAAAGAAAAGTAATGACGCCTCGTGGCATCAGACGTGGTCCTCGGAAACCCCGATATGGCCATAGTCCGCAACCACCTCGGGCCAATAGATCATCAGCTTGACCCATCTTCATCGGGATCCGATCCCGCACCCACATTAAACTTGCCGCACCTACGGCAGACATCCGTGTGTCTTTGTCGTTGTCTTCGATGCTTCGAATACGGACTCTCGTCCGAATACTGGATGGTCCGTTAGTTACCGACATATATATCGGGATCTAGCCCCGCACTTGCACTAAACTTGCCGTACTCACGGCAGACATTTACACGGATTTGCTCCCGTCACCGTCTTGTTTTCTATACGGACCTTTGTCCGAACATAAAATGGTCCGTGTATGACCGACAAATCCGAATGGAACGAGACGGCTCTAGTCTTCCCCGAACCCTACGTTCGGGAATATCAATAAGACCTTCGTGAGTCACATTTGGACCTCGGGTTCACCCCAACCATGGTCATCGCCTGACCCACATCCTAGGCCTATAATCGGCCATCTCTGTACAAATCTTTATTTCGGAATCTAGTCCTGGGACACTTTCCCACTGTCCTTCGGCACCAGAAATATTAATGATGTCCACGCGAGCCCGACTTCGACCGCGGGAGGCGCCCCCGAAATGGTCCTGACTCGATCTCGCGCCGGGCCAATAAACTCGCTGATTTCTGATCACTCTAACTGGGATTCAACCGAATGTCTCCTGTCCCTTTGAACAATAAACTTGCCGTACCCCCGGCATACGTATGCTCCGGTTTTCTCGTGACGATTACGTGATTCACAAGCCGGACACTCGTCCGAACATCAAATGGTCAACACACGACCGACATGATCTCGAATGCTTTCTTCTCACCCTCGCACGGGGATTTTAATGTTTCCTAATAGACTTTTTACGTAACTAATTTTCCGGCCATGAGGCCTCTTTTCCCGACGATTAATCAAGGGTGTTCCCCTCTCTGAGGGGATGTAAATGACACCGTGACCTTTATGGCGCGGCGGGTTCCAGTCCCGACACGAACCACACAATCGTCTGATTAGTCAGATCGAGCGCACAATAAATCGTCACTTTGTGACTGGCACGCCCACGCACTTAATAAACGCTAATAAACAAATAAACAACGATTTTATTAAATAAAAAGTGCGTCCACAGGTTTTCTTTCTCACACATAAAAATGATGCTTTTGATGAGTTTCAGGCACTCTATATGAAGATAAAGGAAGACGGTGAGTTCAAAATCTCCAACATTCAATCTGATCATGGTGGTGAATTTGAAAATGCTGACTTCTATAATCTTTGCAGGGCTGAAGACATTTCACAACGGTTTTCTTCACCAAGAACCCCAGAGCAAAATGGTGTAGTTGAAAGAAGAAACCGAACTCTCACAGAAATGGCAAGAACCATGCTTGCCGAACGGCAACTTCCAAGGAAATTTTGAGCTGAAGCGGTAAACTCGGCATGTTATATTATCAACCGCTCTATGGTAAGGTCACATACCAAAAAGACTCCTTATGAGTTGCTGAAAGGTAAAAAGCCTTCTCTCACACACATAAAAATATTTGGATCTAAATGCTTCATCCACAATAATGACAAAAGAGATTTAGATAAATTTGAGCCCAAGAGCGATGAAGGTATATTTCTTAGATATTCTGATAGATCAAGGGCTTATAGAATTTATAATATTAAGAGTCAAACTGTAGAAGAATCACCCCATGTTTCCTTTGATGAATATCACGATGATTCTAACAATGATAACTCTTGTAGGAAAAATGATGAAGATGGGGAATTCCTAAACATGAAGGAAAAGAATGATCCTCCACAAGAAGAAACAAGAGAAGATGGTGACCTAGCTGAATCAAACAATGTAAGGGATCAAGCTCTAGGAGAAGGTAATGATTCTACAAACATTAGAATTATTAAGGATCATCCTTTAGAAAATGTCATTGGTAGCTTGAATGACCCACCTAACAAGGTCACATTTTAGAATTATGGAAGAATTAGGTCAACTTGCTCTTGTCTCCCAGATTGAACCCAAGAATGTTGATGAGACATTAAAAGATGAAAAATGGATAAATTCAATGCAAGATGAGTTAAACCAGTTTGAAAGAAATAAAGTTTGGCATCTTGTTCCTAGACCTTCATCACAATCTGTCATAGGCACTAAGTGGGTTTTTAGGAACAAACTAAATGAGGATGGCAAGATAATAAGAAACAAGGCTAGATTGGTGGCTCAATGGTATAATCAAGAGTTTAGGGTAGACTTTGATGAATCTTATACCCCAGTTGCTAGACTCGAAGCCATCAGAATTTTACTTACTTTTGCATACTCCCTTAGAATAAAGCTGTATCAAATGGATGTAAAAAGTTCTTTCTTGAATGGATTGATCAAAGAAGAAGTCTATGTTGAGCAGCCCCCTGGCTTTGAGAATTCTAACCATGCAGATTTTGTATATAAGCTAGACATGACACTTTATGGACTTAAGCAAGCACCAAGAGCTTAGTATGAGAGACTAAGCTCGTTCCTCATTGAAAAAGGGTACACACGAGGTAAGGTAGATCAAACACTTTTCACCAAGAAGCAAGGTAAGAACATCTTGATTGTTCAAATTTATGTTGATGATATTGTGTTTGGTTCTACTGAATCTGAAATATGTGAAGAATTTGCTAACCTCATGACTAGCGAATTTGAGATGAGCCTAATGGGAGAACTCCAATTTTTTCTCGGTTTGCAGCTCAACCAAGGATAAGATGGTTGCTTCATAAGTCAAGCCAAATACATCAAGGAGCTACAGAAAAGATTTGACATGACGAACAGTAAAATCATTGCAACTCCTATGAGCACCACAACATCACTGGATTCTGATGAAAATGGTAAATTAGTGGATGCAAAGATCTATAGAGGTATGATCGGCTCTTTGCTTTACTTGACTGCATCCCGACCAGATATCTAGTTTACTGTATGCCTTTGTGCTAGATTTCAAGCTAGTCCTAGAGAATCCCACTTGACTGCCGTCAAACGTATCCTTAGATATCTTGTCGACACTTAAGATTTGGGATTATGGTATCCGTCATCATGTGATTTATCTCTTATATCTTATTCTGATGCGGACTATGCTGGATACAAGCTGGATCGTAAAAGTACTAGTGGCTACTGCCAGTTTCTAGGCGGGTGTTTAGTTTCTTGGGCCTCCAAGAAATAACACTCGGTTGCCCTCTCAACCGCAGAGGCAGAATATGTTGCTGCGGGGAGCTGTGGCACCCAAGTGTTGTGGATTAAACACCAACTCCAAGACTACTTAGTGGATCTTGGTTGTGTCCCGATTCTATGTGATAACACTAGTGCTATCAACCTTACAAAAAATCCAGTCCAGCACTCTAGGACTAAGCATATTGAGATTAGGCATCACTTCATTAGAGATGAGGTCGATAAGAAAAATTTTGAACTGCATTTTGTTGATACTCTAAATCAAATTGCTGATATTTTCACCAAGCCCTTGTGTAATGACAGGTTTTCAACACTCAGAAGGGAGTTTGGTCTTTGCCGACCTCAGGCCAATAAAAATTTAAATGATGATTTTATTCAATTTAGTTGTGTATTTTTTGCAGATTGGTGTCCATGCATTGTTTATATGTAAATATGTCATTTTGCATATGGTGTAGCATTGCATGTAGTCATGATGCATAATAAAATTGAATTCATGTTCATAATGTATTGCATGGTTTGTGTAGCATCCTTCTTGCATGGCTATGGTATATTAAATGTTGATGTATGGAAAGGTAGGTTATGCTTGCCTAGAAGCACTCAATATGCGTGAGGTTTCACCTCCGCCAAGTACCATGCGTCACTGTCCCATATAGGCCATATAGTAAGGGGAAGTTATCTCTTTGCAGCATTCATGCATATGTTTCATCTTCATTCTGTTGCATTTAATAAGTGTATAACTATGTGTTGGGTCATGCATTTCATGTCTGTCAAATTCATGTTTGATCAGGTCAACCCCTGCATGGTTCTAGTCAACCTCTCATTGACATTCGTCATTCCACTTGAATGCAAAAATAACTCCTTGAGTGCATTCACTGCATATCCTTAGGGGGGGTCATGCTACTATTCTTACTCTCTTGCAATCTGAACTTCATGGCTTATAGTCTGAATATGAGATCATGAGACCGACAGAACTACGGCGTAAGAGCTTTCTATTATATGCCCTGATGATTGTCCATCCAATGAAAATGGTTCAGATTTAATGATTTCCTTGAAGTTCAAATATATTTATTCTGAAATCATCTATGTTCTGTGGTTTTAATAGACCTTAACTAGAGATTGCATATTGTGCTTTGCATGACTATCCTGATATCTGAAAATTCAAAATTCATGACCATCTTGGTGATACACTCAGGCTTAGTATTATTCTTAAACATCTTGATGAGCTGGAATTCCTAGAAATCCATTTGACATAGCAATGATATTTTTGCACGGAGAAATATGTCACGTCATCAAATCAAGTGACGAATGATATGTCATGATGTGCCCCTATTATCGCTGTCTTAATTATATTTGGACTCTAGGCAGAGCACTGGCATAATTACTGAGAAATATATCTTCTCATCACCGAAATGAGATTGGATATGTCATGACGTGACTTTGCTATCTTTGTTCATTCTGAAGCATAACCGTCAGTCTTGCCAACTACCTAGGGATACTGGCGTCTAAACAACATGTATTCTTACGGCTAGGAGACATGTACTAGACTTGATTGCTCGTAAAATATGAGTCATGTGCCTTCAAATTCAAAAGATATTGAAAATCAAATTTGTTGAACTCATAAAATTCCATGCTTTACTCATGCTTGTTCAGCCTCAATACTAGTTTTTGTGCTATTCCCTTTGTCATTTTTTAATATGGATATATAAGACAAGGGAAGGTTAAACACTGCCATGATATGCACCTTTGGTTCATTTCTATTAAATATTGGATGTAGCTGCTTTTCGAACTCTATTGATGATCTCGGATTTCATTAGCTTTGAACCATATATGTTGCTCGTGGTATATTTCAGGTTTGCATATAATGGCTTGCTCTCCACTCCTTTAAGAACTGGTCTCACCGACATTTGTCGCTTCTCTCACTTATCCCTCCTTTTTGCTGATGTCAAAGGGGGAGAATATTTTGTTGTGAGTCGTCCTTTGCTTTGTGAGTTGTCATTGGGGGATGAGTGAATTGTGTACGGGGGAGAGTCCAAGGGGGAGAATCCTTTGTGAGCTTTGTGTATCTCTTATGTGTCTGTGATGGGGTTTGCATAATTGCATAGCATTCATATCTACATTCATAATTGCATTCACATGCTATTACTATCATGGATCTTGAGCTGCACTTGTTGCATATATCATAAACTTTGCCATCTTGGATATTACTGCCACATAATGACTCACAGTGTTGCCATCATCAAAAAGGGGGAGAATGTTGTGCCCCTATGGTCATTTTAGTCATCTTGCGGTCACTTGGGTCATTCGACATCATCATGTGGTCATTTGAGTTAGTTGATATTCTTGGTTTTGATAATGGCTAAACACTATTAGTCAATGTTATTTTTCACTCTTATATGACTGACATACGTGATGTTTTGTTCATGACAGATATACAAATGAATGGACAAGGAATGGAGTGGAGTTGGCAAAAGTGAAAGCTCAATGACAGTTAAGGTCGATGCACAAAGAAGCATAACCAAGAGAACCCAAACTCAAAGACTCAGTTGACACCTTCTAGACTGTCAAGGGTGATGCTACAGACATGAATGGGGTGCTAAAGAACTTAAGCGACGAAGCCAAAGCATTTAACGGGCCGACCCGGGAAAACCCGGGGTCTACCCAGCTGGCGGTCGACCGCCAGCACAGGGGCGGTCGACCGCCCCAGCCAGCAGCCCACCGTCTGCAGTTCTTTCAGTGGCGGTCGACCGCCAGCCTAGTAGCGGTCGACCGGAAATCCTATGGAACATCCGTCTACAGCGTTTCTCAGTAGAGCTCGACCGCCAGAAGCCACAGGTCGACCGCCAGCCCCGAGCCTTCATTGTTGACTTTGTTTTCCACTTCGAGAAGGGGCATTCTCCATGGATTTCTTTAATCCTAAAGTCACCCAATCACCCACAAAATGTGGATCTAGTCTGGGGGGCTTCTATTGACCATCCAAAGTCTGTAAAACACATACAAGAGGGTTAGAAACCCTAATGCTTCATTTGGATCAAAGGAGATCAAGGGAGGCTTGTGGAGGCCGTTCAAGGGAGATGGTACTGTAGCCGTGAACAGTACTTCGTGAAGAGATCTTCATCAACTCAAGGGATTCAAGCCTAGATCTGAAGCTATCTCAACCTGCAAGAAAGCAAGAAGCAATCAAGGCTCTCAAGAGTGATCTAAACTGCATCAAATTCTTCATCAACTCAAGGAAGATCATCTCTTAAGGAAGAAGACACCATCGAAGCATCAGATTCAAGCTCCTGCAACTCAGATAAGATCTTTTTACTTTGAGCATATTATATATCTTGTTGAGTGATTTCTATTTGTTCTCTTTTCATTTCTTTCAAACAATCGAAACTTAAGATCGTCCCTAGTGGTGGTTAGTAGGAAGGCAATCGGAAGTTCTCTGATCTGCGGTGATTGACATCCCTACCGGTGGTTAGTAGGAAGGCAATCGGATCTGCGGTGATTGACGTCCCTACCGGTGGTTAGTAGGAAGGCAATCAAAGATTTTTCCGATTTGTGGTTCAGTGCGTGGCACTAGTGGAGCCTCACCGGATTTGGTGAGGGGTGGACGTAGGACTGGGGATTCAGTCCGAACCACCTTAAAATCATTTATGTTATGGTTTGATTGTGTGATTGATTTATTTTAGATGAATGCTTAGGTTCAATATCCATATTATGAAATCATATTTCTAAGCAAATCGTTTTATATGTCGCTAAGCTAGTTGTATTCTGCTGCGATTTATTTTATCTAGCTATATAGAGGGTTGCATCAGAAAAGAGAGACAGATCTATTCACCTCTCCCCTCTAGATCCCCTGTCCACTACTCAACACAGTCCTGGCCCAGTAAGGCTAAAGCAATCGACTTAATGGGCTCCTAGCCCGCCCAAGACATGGTGGGACCGAACCAGGGTCCATCCTACACATCTCAGGTCGATTCTAGAGGCTATAGGTCGACTCCAACGTGGCTAGGTTGACCCATATACAAGGAAGGTCGACTCACATGACCTGGCACTTAGCTAGTTAAAAATGGTCATAAAAAGGGCCGCTTAAAAGGTCAGGCGGTCACACCTGGGCCGTAAACTGACAGTAGCGGTCCCAGAAGGGCCGCAATCAACAGGACAGCCCCGATTCCGGGCTTGGCCAAAAAACGTGATTCGATCGAGTCCAAAGGTTCAGGTTTTGGGGGTACAACCCGCCTGGCGTCCTAATGGGAATCTCAGGCTCACGGGAGCTTACTGAGGTCTCATAATAGCGGTCCTAATCCGATGGAAGGAATATCTGGCGGAGAGTCCCAACTATTATGAAATTGATGGCTAAATAAAACATCAGAAAACATGAGGTATCGGTCAGCCAGTTCCACCGGAGTGGCATGACTGTAAGAACAATCTTAAAAGTTATCACATTATCAATTCAACATTGGAGTAAAATTTTCCCAATAAAATTATATGATGCGAATCAAGAGGAACAAGATATAATTATGGATGGTTATAGTGAATTTAAACATTTTAGACATTGCATATGGTCCATTTAGTAAGTGCATTTCTGCCCTACACATGCTGTCTAGCACGAAGAATTCACAATTAATAAAGTAATCATTTAAATGTGCCATAAGGTAAGGCGGTCTATCGCGCAGCCGCTAGGGTTATGTGGCGGTCAGGGACTAGCCGAACACACGACCTTTGCGGCCTATCGTGGGTCCGCTAGCATGTGATGAACTTCAAGTTTTCAAAAGGCAAAAGCGGTCTATCGCGGGGCCGCCTGGATTAGAAGCGGTTCCTGTACGACCACATAAAGGTTGCTGCTTCGCTCTCCAGCGATCTCCGATAGACCTCAGTTGTAACCACAAATTCATGCGGTATAGTGAAAAATAATTGGGCAAAATAGTATTAATGCAAAGAGGACAAAATTGCGCATCAGATAGCATGGATTAATTAAAAACATTCCTGCTAAAACCTAACATTTAGTGAGGATAAGACGAATTAACAAGAACGGTGCCCTAAATTTACATGCTCCGACTAAATACTGGAATTCGATCACTATAATTAATTAAAATTAGGGCTTTCAGTATCAAAATAAAGAGGGCTTCAAGACAAACATGTCGGTATAATCTGATTAGAGTTTGGTCTGCTAGAACCTACCTTAATCGAAGAACAAATGACGTCAAATGCTCGGATCCGCACGAACTCCGTGCTCCACAACCTCGACGATTCCTCCCTCGAACATGCTCCTCGCCGGCCACCTCAACAAATGGGGGTTCTAGGTGGAGCTAGGGTTACTTTTATAGGAGGCTATTGGATCTAAGGTCGATGATACGGCAGGATAGAGTCCTCGAAGTTGATCATGCACGAAACTCGCGCTTGACCGGGTCGCGTGGCCTTCTCGCTCCGAATTGCGCTCCTAGGGTTAGGGTTATCACGCACAAAGAGAGGGGAAATGATCTATCCATCAAGGCCATTCAATTGGGTCTGGTTTGGGGTCAAATTGAAGAGGGGCGATATTGCACTGGTCCCGAGTTGGGGGGATGATCACCGATCAGTGAACTGCAAGAAAGGGAAATGGATCAGGGGGCCCAGGGGTGGTTCCCTGGGGTAAACCCTCCGATGCCTAAATCAGTAGAGCAGTGGTGGAAGCTATGAAAAGAGGAGTGGGGAGATGCATGAGATCCCTCTCCACCAAGGTGGTGAAGTGGTTCCTGCTCAGGAAGTTTTAGGCGTATGTAGGCCTTACCGTTCGCTGGAGGGAGTCCCCAGTTTAAATAGTGTGCTAGCCTCATGAGTCTCGTAAGCTGAGGAGTTCCAGGCGGGGGTTACGTCCTCGACGTGGGATCTTTACGTCCTCATCATGGCCTCTTTATAACCTTGAGGACTTGTGGGTCCCTTATCTTTGTGAACTCCTGCTCATAAAGGGCTATCAGCGGCAGTGTGGATAAGCAATCATCGGTCGACCCAAGCATGAAGAGTGCCAGCCCTATTCGGGGGATAAGCATAGCTCGGATGAAGCTCGGTCAGAGTGGGCGTGGGGTGCTAGCCTTTATCCCGGTGAGGGGGATAGGTCGGGCTTGGATCTTCCTCCGACTGGACCGACGCTCGGGCCTTCCGAGCCTAACGGTCGCTGAGGAAGGGCTTGACCCCGAGTGATCTTATTGGGCTTTTATGCTAAGTGGGCCCTGCGGGGTTGTCACTTAGATGAGCTGGGCCTTGTTTGGTATTGCTGGACCTGGTTCGGTCGCTCTTAGATGGGCTACAAAAATCCCCCTCTCCACTTGTCCCCCTCCTACTCCTGAGCCTTGGTAGGCTTGAAAGAGTAGCCGTTAGGGTTTTGGACCAGCGTGGCTCGGGTGGGTGGAGATCTGGCGGTGTTAAGAAGCCACGTGACGTGGTCACCTGGGCCCGTAATAATGATAATCCTGACAAATTTGAAATGAAGGGGCCCCTTTTTCTCGGAGGTCAGAATGACGCGCCGCCTTCCGTGTGCGAATATAGGCATTTTGCGCTTGTTGTCGTTCCAAACTCCCTCTATTTTTAGGGTTTTTTCTCTCCTTCGTGCTTACTTCTGGGGCTCTTTGATGCGTCGTGAGGACACGACGGAAGAGCAGAAGCTTGCAGCGGCGTTCGCAGAGTTGGCGGAGATAACTGCGGAGGCGGTTCGACGGCTTCCTCTTCCGCCAGAATCTTCGGAGTCTCGGGAGCATTTCTCTTCAAGTTCTTCTTTGGATCCCATGGCGGAGCAGCGTCCGGAGGTCGATGAGTGGGAGGGTGAGCCTGAGGCGAGGGTGATGGTGGTACCGCCGGCTCCAAACTGCAGCGAGCTGGGGGAGGCGGAGGTGAAACGGTTGGAGCACCAGTTTTGCCTGCCCTATAAGTTTTTCTTTGTCGCGGCTGCCCCGTACGAGACGAGCTTGGATTCTCGTACGGGCCATATCTGCTCCTTGCTTCTGTCGTGGAAGAATAGTTTCTGCCTTCCCTTCGAGCCCTTTGTTCTGAAGCTTCTTGATTTCTTTAAGTTGGCTCCCATACAGTTGGTGGCCAACTCTTATCTTCTTCTCTCCGCCTTTCGCATCCTCTGCCGCCAATGCGGGGTTCCTCCTTCCTTGGATCTCTTCCATTACTTTTTCGAGTTGAAGGCACATTCCTATGCCGGGAAGGGATTCTATTTCATCCAGGTAAGACAGAACAGGAGCTGTGTCTCCTTAGTCGTTCCCATAAGGGATGGAAGACTCAGTTCTTCTCGGTGGGGATTTTTTTGGTAGAGGAGACTTGGAGGTGTTCCGTAATCCCCAATTTTCATCCGAACATCCGTCCGAGGCAGGATGAGTTCTCCCCGGATGTGGAGAAGTATGCGGCCATCTTGCTGAAGCATCGCCAGTCCACGGAGGAGCTGGTTACCCCGGAGAACATCGAGCGGTGCCTTCTCACGAGGCTACATTCGACAGGTTCGGACACTACGAATCAGCTTCTTCGTCGGATGATGAGACCATTTTCTATTCCTGACCATATCCTCTTTTGCGCAGATGCCAGGCAGCCAGCTATGGAGGAGTCGTCTGCGGCCGAGCGGGAGGTGATCGATCTCGGCGATGATTCGGCTGCCGACGAGTCGCGAGCTCCCAAGGGGCGCCCCCGAGCCCGAGATAGGGGCAAGGGGATGGCCCAGGATGGGTCTTCCAGGCTGCGGGGGGCCAAGCGCAAAGATCCCATGGAGGGCATGATACGGGATGCCGTGAAGGCCAAGAAGCGGGCCAAGAAGGTTGGGTCTATCCCCGCAGTTGAAGATTACTCTGGCTCGGCGGCTCTCCCCTCTTCCGAGTGAGATAGGGCAGACCCTATTGGGCCGGCTCCCCCATCCGCTGAGCGAGAGGGGATCGAGGAGGCCAATGCCACTTCTGGGGTCAGCGGCGCTGGATCGGCTCTCCCCTCAGCAGGAAACGAGGGGGCCGGAGCCGCTTCTGCTAGTGGCGGCGGCACTGGATCGGCTCTCCCCTCAGTAGGAACCGAGGGGGCCGGAGTCACTTCTACTGGTGGCGGTGGCGCAGGATCGGCTCTTCCCCCAGCAGGAACCGAGGGGGCCGGAGTTGAAGCGGGCGACTCTGGGACCGCGGGTGACTCTGGGACCAGGGCCGAGACTGGGGCGTCGATTGAGGCGGGCGACGCTCCGGGTGGCGGCACAGGGGCCGAGCCAGTTAAGGCTGGGGGGTCACGACGAGTGGCGACACAGCCCCGACCGACTGAGGCAAGAGGGGTGGATGAAGCAGCGACTCGGTCTGGGCCGGTCGGGGGGGCTCTTGAGGGGATATCGCTCGGAGGGGGGGGGCCCTTTGTCGGCGGCTTTGGAGAGGCTGGGCATCTAGGGCCCTTTATATCAGGCCTGCTGTAGCATAGCAGCGACGGTGGTGAAGGGAGCAAACAGGCAACACTCCCCGCCTGTGGTCCTCGAGTTGGTTATGGAGGTGTGAATCATGGAAAATAATCCACTTTTAAGACAAAAAATAATAAGCATAAGCAATAAGAAGAATAATGAAAAAGGGAGTAAAAGAGCACGTGGTGCTACTAAGGAGAGTGATCGCCAGAGGGGTTACCTCAATAAGAAGAAAAGATGATCGCGAATACCTGGCGATAATAGGATGCGGGATGGATGTGGGTTCCTTCCTCCACCTTCTATCGGCCGGCCGATGAAGGGGGTCTTCCTCTTTGATTACCCTTAAACAAAGAACAAACAAGTAAAAGGAAAAGAGATCAGCCAAACATGAGTGTAGTATCAATCCCAAGATGAAAGATGGTGATGAAAGAAGAGCATAAAGCGTGCACCTTTTGTTTGTTTTAAAACCCCTAGAGGATTAGGGAGAGGAGAGATGCAATAAAAACTAATGCAAGGAAGAGGCTATACGATGATGAGATGAACAGACAATAATGGAGAGAAGAAAAGATCTCTGCTGTTCCTGTAAACAGTAAAGGGAAGAAACTTTGCTTCGGATGTGGCAGCAGGAGGAAGCAGAAGAGAAATCAATCTCTCAATCTCAATCGCCAGCACCCGTAAACCTCTGTGACAACCACAGCTCTGCTTCTAACCTCGCGCGAGATCAACCAGGGGACTCTTTTATAGGGTAGAAAACACAGATAAACACAGATTTGGGAAGATAAGAATAGGCAGTGGTCGTTAACGGCAAGGACTCTAGTTCTCAGATCGAGCAAGGTGACCAAGAAAGGTAGGGAACTCTTCAGGAAAGGCGAGTTTAAGCAGGACATGAAAGGGTGAGACACGACCTACCAAAGGGCGTCAATTCAGAATTGATGACCTGCTCAAGGGCGTTAATTCAAAACACGACCAGGATCAAGGCGTCACTTCCTGGATTAAATTTTGGTAATAAAAGCCTTCTTTATTTGGAAATTGTGAAAAGACGCCTGAAGCAAAGGCGTTAAAAAAAAACACGCCCTAGGGAAGGACGTTAATCATTGATTTCAATCAGGGTGGGACTCGTAAAACACCAGGAATTGACGCCCTTCCCTGTGGTCGTCCTTTCTTAAGAACACGCCCCAGATTAGGTCGCTATTTAAAACACGCCTTTATTCAAGTCGTTAATCACCAAAAACCCAAGAAAAGTAGAAAAACTTCATATTATAGAAATATTGAAGTTCACTTGGGGGCGTTAACATAGTGACACGAGATTTGATCAACAAAGCGTCAATTTTGGCGTGTCTACAGCTGCCCCACCTTGGCGTCTGCTTTGCAAGGGAGTGAGACAGAATGAAGGTGAAAGTGAAACGAAGTGGAATGAAATGGAGCGAACTGATAAGTAGATGCCAAGGTGTGATGTGACACGCCTCAGACACTAAGCATTGGAAATCTTTCCAAGATTCAAAGTGAAACAACTCTAGGTGATTCCAAGGAAGCATCGATTTGCTGGATAAAGGAGACTAAACTAAGTAAATGAAATGTGCACGTGGGCACGACAGGGAGACACCATTGGAGAGCGGTTACCAGCCAATGTGGCCGTGCTACAACCAAGGTGGATTTGCAGAAAAATAAAGAGAATTGAGATGAAGATCCAGCAAAGGAACAGTTTCAAGGAAATAGCCTGAGCGGCTTCAGAGAGAATAAAGTACTCAATTTGGAGTGGAATATCTTATGTCAACTCAATCAAGAGCGAGTGACCTTCATTATTGCCATAATATGAAGATTTTCAGCATGAAGCTCAAAGTTCTATATGATGCATGCTGGGCTAAAAGGAAAAGATAAAACAAACTAAAAATATAAAATAATCAAGGATAATATTGCTAAGCCATCTAGATTTGGTCAAGAATCCAGATCTTGAGCTGACACTAAGCCGAAGCCCGTTTATCCACGCATCAACTCAGAAAGTGGAACCATCGTCCCAAACCTTTAATGACTCAACAGCCTATCCGTGCGATCAAGACTCTCCTCGAATTATCACCGTTTTGATGAAGGGGAACTCAAATTCCAAGTTCACCAGAACCACAAGGTCCTTGATATGCTATAATAGCATAGATACCATATAGTAACAATGCTCACAAGAAAGAAATACAAGAAATAGAATGATGTTACTTCCACGAGTGACCCATGCTCCTCGAACCTGCAATCTTCTGCACTTGAAAAACTCATTAGTTCTCTCAAAGTAAAGCAAAATATGATCATAAGTGCTTAACCAAAAATAACTCCAATTAAAAGATAGCACTTAAGTTCATCAAAGCATATGGAGAATCCAAATATGCAAGTTAACAAAATAACGACTGCGGTGCATGGCGTCAAATTCATAAGAGACGACTGACATCAGGGCGTCTAAAGATAAAACACGCCCTTCATCAAGGCGTTAAATGCACTGAGAGTTTAAGAAAAAGACCACCCGCCTGGAGACGCGAAATAAAACACGACCTCAGTCAAGTCGTCAATTCAAAAATTGACGCCCCAAGAGAGGACGTTAATTAACAATGCGCTTCCGACTCCGATTCGACAGCTAAGCCCAATCATAATTGTAATCAACCTGCAACTCCGAACGGGCATTAAACTCTCCAAACGTGTCACGCCCCGAGCGCGGAAGATACCCGGATATGCGCGACGAGTTTATATCAATCATGTCAATCAGAGTGGTCGTGTATTCGACACAAAGATAGAGATGCGTAAAATAGTAAGATAACCCAATCCTTTATTATTAATAGGCTATTACAAATCCAATACTCTGTTTAATAAAAGGAAAAGTACATAGTTGACTCAAGAAAATAGGAAAAGACTAATTGACACTTGGAAAAGCTCTAGCTCTTTCACTCTTGACCTTCCCCATCCGATTGACTTCCATCATCGTCGGACTTACCTGAAAAGTAAAAAGGGACAAACGGAATGAGCGAACGCTCAGTAGGAAATTATATCTCAAGTACTAGCAAGGGGTTTAAGTAATTACATTTTCATGAATGCAATGAAGCTATGCATGCTCGCATAAAACGACAAGATAGAGAAAATGTAATATCAAGGAATTAAGATGGACAAATCATGAACTTTCAATAAGATAACAAGACATTTGAGATATTCAAGCAAGTACATTTAACAAGTCATGTCAAGAACTTTGGCTATCATGTAGCAAGCAAGTAAATTACCCTTTTCGGGCCACGCATTTCATGTCAAGTCAAGTACGATTTCAAGCACAAGATTTATGTGGAATGTCCAATCTAGAAAGTAAAGTACTCGGTATAATGCCAGATACCTTATCATTTTAACTCCTATGGGCACAAGTACTTTCGGGTGCTCCTCCCAGGACCAGATCGGGCCCTATATGCGCAGGCATTTATCATGTGTTTTGACATCCACTCTTATATATATAGCCAATTTTTGAATTTCAATAATCAAACTTGTAGACATGTATGACAACTTTGACAGAATGGAGTCCAAAAATATGACAAAGGACATAGAATGGCGATAATAACGGTATAATCACGATATCGATAAAACTAGGTAGAATATGGTTCCCTTAACTTGGGTACCATGACAAATCAATATGGACATTCTTTATATAGAATTGAGGTCCACATGAACAGTATATCAAAGGTAAGATATCCTCATTCATATCATAGAATTGAGGTTTACAAGAATGACATGATATGGCATGATATCATCATCCCATTAAGAATTTCTTATGATATACTCTTTTTATAATCATAAGGGCCGGTATACCATGTTTCTTTAGATTGACATGGCAAAGATCGTGTAATGGGTTTTTAGGGTACAACCAGCTCAGTCGACCTTGAGGGAATCCAAGGTACGAGGAGTCTTACGGAGGTCTCTATGACTAACTCGCTAGTCCAAAGGAACGGAATGTCCAATGGAGAGCTTGTATGTCAATGAGAATTGAGTGTGATCGATAAAACAATCGTGAAACGTGGGACTATACTCACGGAGTGGAGAATAGTGCCGATATATATATTATATAACATATGAAACCATCGGTTAACTGAAATAGTGGAAAATCAGTTTTATAATACAGTAACGACTTAAGCAGAGTCGTTTATCAAGAAATTAACGCCTAACAGAAGGGCGTTTACACATGTTTCCATTTTTTCAGAATTTCAATATTTCATTAATTTATCTAAAACGCGCCCTAGATAGGGGCGTTTCTTTACAATGAGACGACTACAGTAGTAGGCGCCTTTTTATTTACAATATTTTACAGAACATATTTATTTTTAGAAATTATCAAAAACGCACCCTTGGCAGGTGCGTTAATCATTAAATTCTTATTTTTACAGAATATATTGTTCGGGATTTTAACAGAAACGCGCCCTATGAAGGGGCGTTACTTTTCAATTCATGCCCTAGTATCGGGCGTTAGTCCAGTGAAAGACGACCTAGCCACGGTCGTGAATTCAAGAAATACCATGAATTTTCATGGGCAGTAACAATTTCAGGATAATAGAATTCATGGAGAACGAATGTATGGTCATGACAATAAAATTAACAGGTTTGAAGACATATGATCATGCATTATTGTAGAATCATGATTTCATAGATAATCAATTCTTAACATGGGTGATTAATGATTAAATGAAATTAACGCCTGTGTACAGGGCGTCAAATCTAAAATTGACGACCTGATCAAGGTCGTTTCTTTTCAAGTAGCGCCCTTGTTTGGGTCGCGTATTTCAGAATCACGCCCTTGGTAAGGACGTTCCTTTCAAAAATTCAACAGAAACGTTTAAAACTTAGGAAAACTATATGCAGGTGTATGCTCATATGATTTCACTACGATTCTTATATACTTTGGGCTACATACTTGAGAAAATCCTACCTTAAGAAGATTTGGGAAGATGGAACGTGAAGGATTAGATAGAAGATGAGCTCTGTTGCTTCAACAGCAACGAAATATCCACAACAGCAGCAGCAGCAGGAGGTAGAACAAATGTTCTTCAGAGATCTTCACGCTACATAACCTATTCTTCGACGGCAGCAGCAGAGTTTCCTGAACAAGAAGAAGAATAATTATTCTTCACGAACTCTAAAGAATCATAGGAAAGGCTACAGGAATACATACCGTAACAGATGATCGATCAAATAGTTTTTAGGGCTTGGGTGATCAAAGGTATTTATAGGATTTTGGGGGTCCTATTAGGGTTAGAGTTTGAGTGAGGGTAATATATCCCTAATAGAGTCCTTGCCCTAGTAAACACTTACTAGATTAACATAATCCTTCCCTGGATAAGCTCCCGTGTCGAACGGAACTCGAATGGAATTAACGACTTTGGTAAGGGCGTCGATTCTTGAATTGACGACCTGGTTCAGGTCGTTTCTTAAGAAGCGCCTTTCGTTAGGGCGTTCCTTTGTTTAAAACACGCCCAAGATAGGGGTGTTTCTTGGCCTTACCATTTTTGACGTTGGAATTTGACGCCGTGTGGTCAGGGCGTCACTTATTGAATAACGCCTTAGCTAGAGGCGTTTATTATTAAATTAACGCCTTAATAAGAGGCATTATTTGCATTTTGGTTTTATTCACCCCTTTAACCCTCTTCTTATTATCTGTATTACTTCTGTAATATATATATTTTAATTCATTTCAAATATTCATTTATCAGGGTTGCTACACCCTCCCCGACTTAAAAAGACTTTGGTCCCCAAATTCAATTGCATAATATGTATATACGCGGAGAGTGTAGAGTATATACCTCTTAGAATAACTCGGGAAATCGTTTCTTCATAGATTCCTCGGTCTCCCATGTGGCTTCGTGTTCAGTATTCTTATTCCATTGCACCTTAAGCATGGGAATAACCTTATTCCTTAGAGCTCGTATTTCACGATCTAAGATTTTCATAGGCTTCTGTTCATATGTGAGATCTTTCTGGATCACCAGATCTCCATGTTCAATAATATGCGATGGATCGTGCACATACTTCTTCAACATAGATATGTGAAATACATTATGTACCTCGGACAATTGAGGAGGCAATGCGATGCGATAAGCAACCTCGCCAACTCTTTCGAGTATCTCAAATGGTCCGATGAATCTTGGCGTAAGCTTGCCCTTAACACCAAATCTTCGTATGCCACGTCCAGGTGATATCTTGAGAAATACATGATCTCCGATTTGGAATTCAAGATCTCTCCTTCTTGTGTCAGCATAAGCCTTTTGCCTTGTCTAAGCAACTTGCAATCTTTCTCTGATTACTTGCATCTTCTCAGTTGTATCCCTTACCATGTCTGGACCTAATAGTTGTTTCTCTCCAACCTCGTTCCAGCATAAGGGTGATCGGCAACTCCTTCCATATAAAGCTTTGAAAGGTGCCATTTGGATACTAGCTTGGTAGCTATTGTTATATGCAAATTCCACTAGTGGCAAATGTTCATGCCAGCTTCCACCAAAGTCAATGATGCAAGCTCTTAGCATATCCTCAACAACTTGATTAGCTCTCTCGGTCTGACCATCCGTTTGTGGGTGGAAAGCTGTACTAAAGTTAAGCCTTGTTCCCAACGCATGTTGTAATCCCTTCCAAAAATGAGAAGTAAAACGGGGATCTCTGTCAGACACGATCGAGACAAGAATTCCATGTAACCTGACTATTTCTTTGATGTATAGTGCCGCTAGCACATCAATTGACCATCGGCTTTTTATTGGCAAGAAATGTGCCGATTTAGTTAATCGGTCAATGATAACCCAGATTCCATCATGTCCTCCTTTAGATTTAGACAAACCCATGATGAAGTCCATACCAATCTCCTCCCACTTCCACTTAGGAATATCTAGAGGATGAAGTTTACCAGCAGGCTTTTGGTGTTCTGCCTTGACTTGTTGGCATGTGAGACAGCGTGATACATAGTCCGCTATTTCTCTTTTCATATTAGGCCACCAAAAGTTCCTCTTTACATCTTGGTACATTTTGGTTGATCCTGGATGAATCGTGTACCTTGATCTGTGAGCTTCATCTAAGATCTTTTTCTTTAATTCTGGATAATCAGGTATACAAGTTCTATCTTTAAACATTAATCTTCCATCAGAAGCTAATTGGAAATCAGATTGTCCTTCTATTCTGCCTTTGATTTCCACTAATATAGGATCATCATCCTGAAGTGCTTGTATCTCAGATAATAAATCTGACTGTATGCTTACATGAGATAGTGTGACAAATTTGGCTTCCTTGTCCATGCTTATATTGAGCTCGGAGAACTGTTCTAGTAACTTCTATTCTTGTATCATACAATTGGCTATCATCACTCTCGGCTTTCGACTAAGGGCATCAGCAACATAATTACCCTTTCCGGGATGATATTGTATATTGAAGTCGAAGTCCTTGAGATATTCCAGCCAGCGTCTTTGCCTCATGTTTAGCTCTTTTTGTGAAAATAGATATTTGAGACTTTTGTGATCGGAGTATACAGTAAACTGCACTCCATATAAGTAGTGTCTCCATATCTTTAGGCCAAATACCACCGCGGCCAGTTCTAAGTCATGGACGGTGTAATTCTCCTCATGCTTCTTCAGTTGACGAGAAGAGTATGCTATGACCTTCCCTTGTTGCATTAAGACACACCCGAGGCCAATGCCAGAAGCATCGGTGTAAACCTCGAATTTCTCTCCTTCTATTGGTAGAGCTAAGACCGGAGCTGTAGTGAGATGATCTTTGAGAGTTTGGAAACTTCTTTCACATTCCTCACTCCATTCATTTCGGATCTCCTTGCGAGTTAACCTCGTAAGGGGCACGGCGATCTTGGAGAAGTCTTTGATGAATCGCCGATAATATCCTGCAAGACCTAAGAAACTTCTGATCTCGCTTGCATTAGTAGGTCTTTCCCAGTTTCTTACAGCTTCAACCTTTGACGGATCTACAGATAAACCGTCCTTGGATATGACATGTCCGAGAAAAGCCACTTCTTCAAGCCAGAACTCGCACTTGCTGAGTTTTGCATATAATTGATTTGTCCGTAATATTTGTAAAGCAATCCTCAAATGTTCCTCATGCTCTTTCTTAGTCTTGGAATATATCAATATATCATCAATGAAGACTACTATGAATTGATCCAAGTAAGGCCTGAATATGCTATTCATTAACTACATAAAGGCAGCAGGGGCATTTGTTAGTCCAAAAGGCATAACAATGAATTCATAATGGCCATACCTGCTTCTGAATGCAGTCTTATGAATGTCATCATCTTTGATCCTTAACTGATGATATCCCGACCTGAGATCAATCTTGGAAAAATATTTGGATCCTGAAATCTGATCAAATAATTCATCGATTCTCAGCAGTGGATACTTGTTCTTGATAGTGAGATGATTCAACTGTCGATAGTCGATGCACAATCTCATGGATCCGTCCTTCTTCTTCATAAATAATACCGGTGCTCCCCACGGGGAAATACTTGGTCTAATAAACCCTTTTCGAATTAATTCCATCAATTGCTCCTTCAACTCTTTGAGTTCAGCAGGGGACATTCTATATGGTGCCCTTGAAACAGGACCGGCACCAGGGACTAAGTCAATGGTGAAGGCCACATCCCTTTGAGGGGGTAATCCCGGCAACTCTTCCGGAAACACGTCCGGGAATTCTTGTACTACTGGAATGTCTTCTAGCTTAGTGTCTTTTGTTTCTTTAATTGTGACAAAGGCAAGGAAAGATGTACATCCTTTCCTGATGAGCTTGCTAGCTCGGAGGGCCGAAATAAGAGGGGAATTGCTCCGACTCTTGGGGCGAGTAAAGACTAATTCTGGAAAATCTTTGAAAGTAATTTGGCTATTGCGGCAATCAACCGTTGCCTGATATTTGGATAACCAGTCCGCTCCTAGTATAACATCATACTCCCTTAGATCGAGGCATATGAGATCTATAGGTAAATTCCTACCTTGAACCATTACCTCACAGTTTTGGTAGTGATGAGTAATATCATTTTCACTTCCAAGAGAAGTAGTTAGAACTATTTTTATCCATTCTGGTTCTAACGGTAACGGGTCGGCAAACTTCTTAGAAATAATGGAATGCGATGCGCCCGTATCAAATAAGACATAAGCACTTTTGGAACAAACTGTTAATGTACCTTCTACCAGTCCACCTTCTTCTTGCTCGGTCTCCTTTATTGCATGAAGTCGAGCGCTCTTTGTCACCGGGCGTTTACCATCACCGGCTTGGTCATTCATTAATGGACAATCGAGAATCCGATGTTCGCGACTCCCACAACGGAGACAAGCTCCTAATTTCCTCCAACATTCTTCGATCTTGTGACCAGCCTTGTCACAATGCTTGCATACTGTATTAGAAGGGGTAGTTGTGATAGAGAAAGGCTTGCCCTTCTTGAATTTCTGATCTTGAAAGGACGAGCCTCCATTATTGGGCCTCTTCTTAAAGTTGGGTTTGAAAGAACCCGAACCTGTGACTTGCTCCTTCTTGTCTTTTCCACGGATCCTATCAGATAGTTCTGTGGCATCTTCAAGTAGTTGAGCTCGGCGCACGATTTCAGAATAAACTTGAATATCCATCGGTGCTAGCTGAGTAATATAGTGGGGCCTAAGCCCATTAAGAAATCTACGGGCTTTCATCTTCTCCGTGCTAATAAGATGCTTAGCATATCTAGACAATCTGGAGAACTGAGCTTCATAATCTGCTAATGATAAAGATCGTTGCTTTAATGCAGCGAATTCTGCAGCCTTCTTTTCTTGGACTCGGTCCGAGAAATATTTAGTATTGAAGTATTCCACAAATTCTTCTCATGTTACTTGAGTAGGATTGATGGTTGCTTCAATAGACTCCCACCAGCATCTAGCATCTTTCTCTAACTGGAATGTAGCTAATAGAACTTTGTCCTGATCCGTGCATTGCATGACACGGAATATGCGTTCGATTTCCTGAATCCAATGCTCGGCATCGTCCGGATCGGTCGATCCCATGAACTTCGGGGGATTCATGCTCTTAAAGGCTTGGTGTAAGCTTCCAGCTCGTGGAGCATCACCTTGTGCTACCTGTTGTAGCACTTGAGTCATTCCTTGAAGGGTACGCTGCATGTTGCGCCATTGAGCACGTTCGGCAGCCATTATCCTACAATTACAATAGCTACGTTAGTATTATATCACTGTGATCTTATTAAAAGACTCATTGACTCTTAACCCTTGGTTCTACCCAATCTCACTTGGTTAAACGTTCAACTTATCCTAGGACTTGGGTTTTTCCTAGGAATTGAATACCCTAGGCTCTGATACCACAAAAATTGTCACGCCTCGAGCGCGGAAGATACCCAGATATGCGCGACGAGTTTATATCAATCATGTCAATCAGAGTGGTCGTGTATTCGACACAAAGATAGAGATGCGCAAAATAGCAAGATAACCCAATCCTTTATTATTAATAGGCTATTACAAATCCAATACTCTGTTTAATAAAAGGAAAAGTACATAGTTGACTCAAGAAAATAGGAAAAGACTAATTGACACTTGGAAAAGCTCTAGCTCTTTCACTCTTGACCTTCCCCATCCGATTGACTTCCATCGTCGTCGGACTTACCTGAAAAGTAAAAAGGGACAAACGGAATGAGCGAACGCTCAGTAGGAAATTATATCTCAAGTACTAGCAAGGGGTTTAAGTAATTACATTTTTATGAATGCAATGAAGCTATGCATGCTCGCATAAAACGACAAGATAGAGAAAATGTAATATCAAGGAATTAAGATGGACAAATCATGAACTTTCAATAAGATAACAAGACATTTGATATATTCAAGCAAGTACATTTAACAAGTCATGTCAAGAACTTTGGCTATCATGTAGCAAGCAAGTAAATTACCCTTTTTCGGGCCACGCATTTCATGTCAAGTCAAGTACGATTTCAAGCACAAGATTTATGTGGAATGTCCAATCTAGAAAGTAAAGTACTCGGTATAATGCCAGATACCTTATCATTTTAACTCCTATGGGCACAAGTACTTTCGGGTGCTCCTCCTAGGACCAGATCGGGCCCTATATGCGCAGGCATTTATCATGTGTTTTGACATCCACTCTTATATATATAGCCAATTTTTGAATTTCAATAATCAAGCTTGTAGACATGTATGACAACTTTGACAGAATGGAGTCCAAAAATATGACAAAGGACATAGAATGGCGATAATAACGGTATAATCACGATATCGATAAAACTAGGTAGAATATGGTTCCCTTAACTTGGGTACCATGACAAATCAATATGGACATTCTTTATATAGAATTGAGGTCCACATGAACAGTATATCAAAGGTAAGATACCCTCATTCATATCATAGAATTGAGGTTTACAAGAATGACATGATATGGCATGATATCATCATCCCATTAAGAATTTCTTATGATATACTCTTTGTATAATCATAAGGGCCGGTATACCATGTTTCTTTAGATTGACATGGCAAAGATCGTGTAATGGATTTTTAGGGTACAACCAGCTCAGTCGACCTTGAGGGAATCCAAGGTACGAGGAGTCTTACGGAGGTCTCTATGACTAACTCGCTAGTCCAAAGGAACGGAATGTCCAATGGAGAGCTTGTATGTCAATGAGAATTGAGTGTGATCGATAAAACAATCGTGAAACGTGGGACTATACTCACGGAGTGGAGAATAGTGCCGATATATATATTATATAACATATGAAACCATCGGTTAACTGAAACAGTGGAAAATTAGTTTTACAGTAAAGTAACGACTTAAGCAGAGTCGTTTATCAAGAAATTAACGCCTAACAGAAGGGCGTTTACACATGTTTCCATTTTTTCAGAATTTTAATATTTCATTAATTTATCTAAAACGCGCCCTGGACAGGGGCGTTTCTTTGCAATGAGATGACTACAGTAGTAGGCGTCTTTTTATTTACAATATTTTACAAAACATATTTATTTTCAGAAATTATAAAAAACGGGCCCTTGGCAGGGGCGTTAATCATTAAATTCTTATTTTTACAGAATATATTGTTCGGGATTTTAACAGAAACGCGCCCTATGAAGGGGCGTTACTTTTCAATTCACGCCCTAGTATCGGGCGTTAGTCCAGTGAAAGACGACCTAGCCACGGTCGTGAATTCAAGAAATACCATAAATTTTCATGGGCAGTAACAATTTCAGGATAATAGAATTCATGGAGAACGAATGTATGGTCATGACAATAAAATTAACAGGTTTGAAGACATATGATCATGCATTATTGTAGAATCATGATTTCATAGATAATCAATTCTTAACATGGGTGATTAATGATTAAATGAAATTAACGCCTATGTACAGGGCGTCAAATCTAAAATTGACGACCTGATCAAGGTCGTTTCTTTACAAGTAGCGCCCTTGTTTGGGTCGCATATTTCAAAATCACGCCCTTGGTAAGGACGTTCCTTTCAAAAATTCAACAGAAACGTTTAAAACTTAGGAAAACTATATGCAGGTGTATGCTCATATGATTTCACTACGATTCTTATATACTTTGGGCTACATACTTGAGAAAATCCTACCTTAAGAAGATTTGGGAAGATGGAACGTGAAGGATTAGATAGAAGATGAGCTCTGTTGCTTCAACAGCAACGAAATATCCACAACAGCAGCAGCAGCAGGAGGTAGAACAAATGTTCTTCAGAGATCTTCACGCTACATAACCTATTCTTCGACGGCAGCAGCAGAGTTTCCTGAACAAGAAGAAGAATAATTATTCTTCACGAACTCTAAAGAATCATAGGAAAGGCTACAGGAATACATACCGTAACAGACGATCGATCAAATAGTTTTTAGGGCTTGGGTGATCAAAGGTATTTATAGGATTTTGGGGGTCCTATTAGGGTTAGAGTTTGAGTGAGGGTAATATATCCCTAATAGAGTCCTTGCCCTAGTAAACACTTACTAGATTAACATAATCCTTCCCTGGATAAGCTCCCGTGTCGAACGGAACTCGAATGGAATTAACGACTTTGGTAAGGGCGTCGATTCTTGAATTGACGACCTGGTTCACATCGTTTCTTAAGAAGCGCCTTTCGTTAGGGCGTTCCTTTGTTTAAAACACGCCCAAGATAGGGGCGTTTCTTGGCCTTACCGTTTTTGACGTTGGAATTTGACGCCGTGTGGTCAGGGCGTCACTTATTGAATAACGCCTTAGCTAGAGGCGTTTATTATTAAATTAACGCCTTAATAAGAGGCGTTATTTACATTTTGGTTTTATTCACCCCTTTAACCCTCTTCTTATTATCTGTATTACTTCTGTAATATATATATTTTAATTCATTTCAAATATTCATTTATCAGGGTTGCTACAAAACTTCTATAAAAAGGAAGAAACTTCCTTATGATCAAAGAACATTCATCGAATTCCTGCTTCTTCTGCTTCTTTTGTCTGTTCACAGGTGCTGCGACCGCTCAAGCTCTACTTGCAGACCGAAGATGGAGAGAGCTATTAAAAGATCCAAGAGTTCCACTCTCAGACTAACCGAAATCAATGGGCATATCAGCAGTCGAATTGCCATGAACCAGGTAAAGTAGAATTGTTTCTTTCTGTTCTTTCTTTCATATCTTCATAGTCCTTCTGTTTTGTATTCCCATCGTTTCTCTGTTCCTTTCTTTTACCTACAGGATTATCCAAATGTTCCAGGAGCCAGGAGATTCACAAAGATTAAGTGGCTACCTCTTCTTCTCTCCAAGTTCTCTTCAGACATGAGGGTCCACTTAGCAAGATGGCACCTCTTAAGGTTAGTCACCCATGCCAAACATTATGACCAGATTCACCTTGATTGGGCTACCACAGGAGCTCTAATTGAAATATGGCACCCTCCCACTCATACCTTTCTATTCTCAACTTTTGAGGCCCCAATCTTGTTAGAAGAACTAGAGATGCTCTTGGGCCTAAAGAAGATGAAGCAAGGAGAAGAGGAAAAGATGCCCATCATGCCAAGATGAATTTCTTCACATGAGCTACTAACAAGTTTAATTCCCAGCCCAAACTTAGTGAACCAAATCAAAGCTTCCAAGGGAATCAATCTCTTAAAGCTTGCTTCTTGGGTGTACAAGAGATCCGATCAAGCTAAAGAAGATGAAGAGATAGAGCGGGTGGCAAAAGCTTTCGTGGTGTGCTTGGCGGGAGCAATCCTATTTCCATCCACGGAAGACTTCTTGGAAGAAACCCAATTAAGCGCAATAGTGAGCCTATGGGAATGAGAGAGAGCGGGAGCGGCAATTCTAGCCTATCTCTATAGCGGGCTTACTTCAGCGGCAATGGGAAGACCCATCTATGGATGCATGCTAGCACTCTCAAGTTGGGTAGATCTCCACTTCAAATTCGATCCATGTGAGGAGACCCAACAACCTTCTAGAATCTTCTCAAAAAGCCCACTCTCTTACATGACCTGCTCATTAGGAATAAGTAATAGGGTGATAAACCGGATACCTCAAATCAAAAAGAGAGTGGAATGGAGAGAACATCTCAAGGTAATGCCAAAAAACCTTTTTACTTGCACCCCGGGAATACTCAGGACTCAAGAAGTCCGCGCACGATTCTCCCCCGGCACGGACCTTAGACTCATAGGCGCTTCAGATTTCGTTCTGTATAACTCACATCGGTGCCTTCCTCAACTTGGGCTTCCACGGCAAATACTTGAAGATCCATCTCATCTCCCTCCAATCAAGACATGGGATATTGGCAGCAACGAAGATGGAGAAGAGTGCACAACTATCCAAGCTCTGTGGAAAATCAACAAGGCTCATCATCCTGTGGAGAACTTAGAAGAAGACAGAGAATAGTGGAAATCTTATGTAATTGCTTTAAGAAGCTTGAGGCCAAAATGGCTCATTGAAGCAATGTAATCTTTTCTCCTAATAAATCAACGATAATATTCTGATTGAACCATAACACAATGATTCTGATCAAATCTTCCAATAACCTACGATTCTGTTGCAAATAACGACGCAGTCAATGTCGTTAATTCCATAAATGACGCCTCAGCATACGTCGTCTTCAATGATTGATCTCTCATAATTGACGCCTCCACATGTGGGCGTTAACTGAATAACGTCTTAAGACAAGGCGTTAATTCGATTTATATTCCAAAAAGTATTCGTTGAAATTCCAAAAGTAACGCCTTCAGCAAAGCCACGTTTTATATGAATTACGCCTCAAGCGTAGTCGTTACTCAGAAACAGTAATCATCACTCCCATCACATCAATCAATCCCCATTGAATGCGTCTGACGACGGTTATCATTCCCCATGCAAACAAAAATAACGCCTTAAGAAATGTCATCAATTATCAAGAAACGCCCTGGTTTCAGTCGTTAATTCCATAAGACACGGCCTTCCTTAAGTCGTGAATTCTTTTTGACCGTTCGACTTAACTTTCCCTCCTTTCTTCTTCTTCCTTCGTTCTCTTTCCTTCTTTCTTTCTTCTCTCCCACTGCAAATCCTAACCGAACCCTACCCCCATCCTTCTCATTCTCTCTTCCCCTCTCTACACCCTAGCCCTAACCATGGCCGGCGGACTTAAACGGCAGAGGGTGGCCGCACCAGAGGTCGTGGATTTGGAGGGCGAACCTCCCCACGAGGATGCCCCCCCCCCCCCCCCCGCGGCGGCCGAAGAAGATCCGGCGGCCGAGGAGGCTCCGACGGCGACAGCCGGCGACGAGGCCGGAGGACGAGGCGAAGGAGATGATGATGGCGAAGACGAAGAGGGCAACGGAGAAGGAGAAGACGGCGGTGAGGAGGAAGGTGGTGATGGTGAACACGAAGACGGTGATGAGCCACCGGCCACGGCGGCGGCCGCTCCTCGCCCCGGCCAACTCCGACGGCCTCGTCAGCCACGCCCTCCACGGGAAGAACCCAAATGCCACAAGGTAGGCCCCCAACCCATTTTCCATTTTTTTTAAGTTTATTTTCATTTGTCGGTATTTTCCATAGCCCTCGGGTTTAGAAAGCTCGAAACTCAGAAAAGAGACGCCCTCATGGGTGTCGTGAATTAAAGAAAAGACGCCCATACCTGGGGTCGTCAATTCATTTTCTTTATTTTGAAACAAATTAATTTCATGAGAACACGCCCTGTAGCATGTCGTCCATTTGAATTATCATTTTTTATATCAATCATGCTGTTAATTCCGTGCATTTGTTCAATTATATATTTTTTTCCATGATTTATATCGCATGCTGTTTTTATTTTATTTTCACAACCCTGGAAAACAACGCCCCCCATCGGGGCGTCAATTCAACAGATAACGACCATAGGGATGGTCATCAATTCATTAATTCCAGAATAAATTATTAAAACCCAAAACCCATTTTAACAGAAAACGCCCTACACAGGGACGTTACTTAAACAAATGACGACCCTAGGACAAGCGTCAATTAAAAAACCTTTGGGAATTTAGAAATTAACCTCAAAACCACGCCTGCCACCGGGGCGTCTCTTAGATAAACAACGACCTAGGGTAGGTCGTTAATTCAAAGCTCACTTAGAAACCACGCCCTCCTCAGGGGCGCTAATTAAACAAACCACGACCTGGGGATGGTCGTTAATTAAATCAAACATCAAAATCTCAACCAAGGCAACTAAGTGAATTTCAACAAGAATAATTGAATAATTAAGCAAAAATTCTTTCTTTATGCGTGCAGGGGTTGATGAGGACACGGATCTCCTGGGTCATGGTCCGGGCAGCATATTACGGCCTCCCCGAGTTCCAGAGAGCCAGGGTAGATGCTATGGGGTTCGGTGCCTTTCTTAGCATAGAGCCAGTCAGACTAGACCTACCACTTATCCAGGTTCTGAGGGAGAGATGGGATAGGACTAGCCGGGCATTCCTGATGCCTTGGGGGCATATGGTTCCTACCCTAGAGGATGTGGCTAGGATCACGGGACTTAGGGTAGACGGGGAGGCAGTGAGCGGGATCACCTTACCAGACTATACCGGGCTGGCCGAGAGGCTGCTAGGGTTAGAGATGGTCTACGAGACACCTAGCGAGTGTAGGACTATCTTCCGCACCGACCTGACTACAGTGATGGGCTTAGGGGATGCTAGTCATAGCTCAGGGGAGTCCTTAGAGCAGTTCTCACAGAGATTGATCGATGGGGCTAGGGCAGTCTATTGCCAGGACCCAGCCGACAGGGAGAGAGCAGACCGAGACTTGAGGAGGTTCCTACTGTTGCTGCTCGGGAGGCTATTGCTCGGCACGAAGGGCGACGTCATCAACTGCCGATTCCTAGGGATCCTTGAGGATTTAGAGGGAGTCGACAGATACGCCTGGGGAGCGGCGCTGCTGGCGCACCTACTAGCCGACCTGTCCACGGGGACAGGACGAGAGACGACCGTCAGTGGCTTCTCACCTTTTCTTCAGGTATGCACTTATATATTTTTTTTTCCTTTCTTCCTTTTTTATGCATGTGAATGCCTCATTAATGCAATGCATGGATGCAGGTTTGGAGGCATCTGTACATGCCCATGGGGCGCGCCGACCCACGGCCAGGAGGTGAGGGTGCTTTCCCTCTAGCACGACGCTGGCTGCCAGTAGTGTTCGGTGCCCCACTCGGCTACGAGTTGTGGGTGCTACGGAGAGAGTTCCGAGACTTCCCTCCCTCGCTGGTATGAATGTTATGCATTTTTTTTTATGTTTATTTGAATTTATTATGAGTATGATGAGATGACATGCATGTTCATGGATGCAGGTGCGATGGAGGCCTTACGAGGGGATGACCGACGAGGGCCAGCCATGGGTCGTAGCAGGGCGACCTCGCTTTGAGCATGAGCTTTGGGTTCACTGCTTGAGCGAGATCGAGCCGTTACGGCTTAGACTGGTGATGAGGACCCTGGGCCTGCACCAGGAGTGGATAGAGGTAGGGGAGCCGCGAGGGATAGGAAAGAAGACATGCGGTCGCACGAAGGTGATTGACTGGAGGGTGCGGTTCGAGGACCAGTACGCCGACTGGCGGCGAGGCGGGACCCGAGTCACTTCCCAGGCGACCGACAGCTCCGAGTACCTCCGACGCTACTGGGAGGTTTACGCCGGCCGACCCCAGATGAGGGTCCTAGGGGTATGTATGAATGCAATTGCTTCTAAATTAAATGCAAATGCTTATGTATCTATCATGTGACTAATATGAAATGGATGTAGGATGCATGGGACATAGCGGCGATGGATGCACAGGCCCATCTACACAGCCTGGAGGACCAGCTAGCTGCCACACGGGCCGACCTTGAGACCCTGGTGAGTGTTTAAATTATTTCTATATGCAAATGAATTTTTGTTGAATTATTGATGATTAGCCACTGACGATTCCAATGAATGCAGCGTGCCTAGCAGGGAGCCGTAGCGAGAGATGCAGGGGAAGCCTCCAGCTCGAGGGGACCCAGCGCAGAGGTGACCGCACTAGCGGAGCAGCTAGCGGGAGCGGTCACACGGGCCGAGGCTGCAGAGCGCGACCTCGCCTCACGGGTAGATTCCAAAACTCAAACCTCATTCAATTATTGATTATATATTGCATTGTGTACTGATAAAATTCATTTTTCAGACTGAGGAGCTTCGAGCCGCTCTTACTTGCGTCTGCGAGGGACAGCAGGCGATGACTGCCCAGGTGAGTGATTTACTTTCAGCCATGCATTGCTTATTTCATGAATTATTACACTGTGGAACTGATGATTTATTTACCTGTTTGCAGACCAGACAGTTACAGGCGGCACGTACCCAGGCTACCCTGGCTGGGACAGAGCTGGCGATCCGCGAGCAGCGGATTACAGAGCTGGAGTGGTCCCTGAGGCGACGGGAGGAGCTGCCTTAGGACGTGGCAGAGCTGCGGGTTGCTCTTGAGCTGGAGCGACGAGAGCGCGCTCGAGAGCGAGAGGAGCACCTGGCGGATCGTGACCGGCACCACGAGCAGCAGCAGACGGACCGTGCCCGGTACCAGGAGCAGGTGGCGGCGCGCGAGAGTGAGCTGGCGGACCTGAGGACGCAGCTGGCCCTTTCTCAGGAGCGGCTACGAGTGTCTGAGGAGCGTCTCCAGCGAGGGCGTGAGCGAGCGCGTGCTGTGGGGTACTCCTTCACCAGCTCCACCTTTGTGGCGGGTTCTTCTCTTCGAGAGAGGAGCGAGGCAGGGGGCCAGGTTCGAGTTCCATCTTCTTCACGGGGGCCCATGCCCCCTCCACCAGCGCCTCCTCGGGACGGAGAGGACGAGGTAGAGAGTAGGAGAGAGGAGGGTGGAGGCGAGAGCTGAGAGACTTACTTGTACTCCTCCACCCTCACACTTGTACTTAGATATTCATGATGTATATATATATGAGATTGAGATTTTTTTGTTACCTGAGCACTTGTGTAGTTGTGTACTTGTGGTTGTGTATTTTGCTTCTATTCTTTACTTTACTTTACTTTACCCTGTACCTGCAGCTATGGTTCACACTTGAATAAACAGGTTAATTCATCTGTTTGACTTGGCCCCTTGCTCAATAAGCAAGGGATGTTTTACTTTGACCTTGATAGCGGGTCAAGGGGCCAAGCCTTTAATCAAATAAGGCAAATGAAATAACCAATAAAGGGAGATGCAACACGTAAGCACACGTATACAAACAATAATCAAGATGCCCTATGCAATAATGCAAGCACGCACATGAAGAATAAACCTCATTTCCTCTTTTCTTTTCTTTTCCTTTTATATTTATTTTTTTTCTTTTATTTTTCAAAAGACGCGCCTTAGATTAGGTCGTTGTTCAAACAAAAGACGTCCTAGGTGACGGCGTGAATTTGAAAACGTTTTTGAATTTGTTGAAAAGACGGCCCACACAAGGGCGTTATTTAAAAAAAAGATGACCTTCTTCTCGGGCGTTAATTTCAGAAAAGGCGCCTTATTCAAAGGCGTTAATTTTTCTATTTTTAGCATTAGGTTGAAAAAGCTACTAGGGCACTGGGTCCTACATGGTCATCATTGAGGATTCATTGACCTTTCTTGATTAATCAAAAGGGGGTCAACGTGCCAGTGGTTAAGCGTATACACAAGACCTCGCCCGGTGCAATCTCCTAGGTCAGTCTCGACCATTCTGCTGGTTTATGACTTACCACCAAGAAAGAGATGAAAGAAAATATAAGGAAGCCCATAAGGGATTCTGAAAAGCTCAAGGTCAAACTACCTCCCCTACCCTATGCCTGTTGGGGTTCGGTCTTTGGCATAGGGAAATTTTATTACCTTTTGCCTCTTTTATATTGCATGCATACGCCCAAGGTTTTCCTTGCGGGGACTTTGCCCTCTTGTCATGCTTTTCTTTCATGATTTGACTTTCACTTCGGAACCGATTTGCATTGATAAAAATAAACCTAATTGTACTTGGGCTTTAGTGGCATTTTGTTCCCTTTTGGGCCCTGACTTCCACCTACTAGGGCGGCGGATAGGCTTGGCGGGTCTACCCCGAGACCTTCCTTCCTCCCTTATGGGCCGAAGAGGAAAAGAATGGGTATTGTCTTCACCTTTAGTCAGGTTTTGACTTTCCATCGGATTTTGCACCGCTTGAGTTCAAGGGTAAGCGTGTAGTGTGTGTGGGTGTCGACCCCATTTTGAGTTAACAAAACTGATGAATGAATACCGAATTTTAACCTTTCAGACCTTGCGTCCTTGCAACGATGGCAACAATCTTGAAAATTTTCATTCTTTTTGGAGAATTTCTTATTTATTTATTTTTTTGGATTTTAGAAATTTTCTATTTTGTTATTTTTTGGAGAGATTTTGAAAATTTTTATTTTGTTTTGTTGGATTTTGAAAATTTCTATTTTTTTTGGATTTTGAATTAGGGATAGTATTTCTTAAGGTACAGACCATTCCAAGGATGAGTTAGCTCTTGCCCTTCAGCATTAATCAATTTATAAGCATTGCCAGGATAAACATCTTTTATAACAAATGGTCCTTCCCAGTTTGGTTGGAGTTTTGAACGGGGACCACCAGGTTTTACGAAGATTCTCTTGATTACCATCTCACCGACTTTGAATTTTCTCTCAATTACTTTCTTTTGATAAAAATGTGACAGCCTGTTTTGATAAACGCACGCATGCTCAGCGGCGACCAGACGCTTCTCATCTAGGAGTTCTAACTGGGCAAGGAGTGAATCATGACACTCATCAATAGAGAGTTCCTTGTCCAATTGTACTCGCAGAGATGGAATGAGAATCTCATAAGGGACTACCGCCTCCATTCCATAAGTAAGGGCGAAAGGGGTTTGCCCAGTAGGGGTACGAATGGAAGTGCGATAGGCCCAGAGAGCTTCAACCAGCTTATCTGGCCAATCTGAAAATTTATTAGCCTCACACGTCTTTTTAACGATTTTGATTAAAGTTTTATTAGTGGCCTCTGCCTGGCCATTGCCATGCGGATAATTGGGAGAAGAATGATGCAATGCAATGTTATACCTGTTGCAGAGATCCTTGAGCTCTTGAGAGATGAACTGAGGTCCATTATCGGTGACAATGGTATTCGGGATGCCGAACCTTACGATGATGTTCTTCATTATGAACTTGCAGACAGTTGATGCTTTGATCTCCACGAATGCTTCCGCTTCCGCCCACTTGGTGAAGTATTCCGTTGCCGTCCGGATGAACGACTTTTGCTTGGTCAGGAGGTTCGAATCACCAAGAGGTCCAATGATATCAAAAGCCCACATGAAGAAAGGCCATGGGGAGGACATAGGATGGAGTGAAGAAGCAGGAGAATGAATTTTGTCGGCGTACAGTTGGCACTTAACACACCTTCGAACATAAATGGAGCAATCCTCTTCTAGAGTTGGCCAATAGAAACCTAGCCTAAGGATCTTCTTAGCTAGCATCTGGCTGTTCACATGACCACCACACACTCCTGAATGCGCCTCTTCCACAACTTTCCACGATTCATCATCGTCGAGGCATCTTAATAACACACCTATGAGCCCTCTTCTATAGAGCACACCTCCAACCAAAACATACCGTTGAGCCACTCTTCTAATTGCTTTCTTCTCTTCTGCTGTGTCCTCCTTGGGATAGGACTGATCATTGCAATATCTGGCAATCTCATAATACCAAGGTTTCTCTTCATCAGCCAATTCTTCTTGCCAATCCAATAGCATGACCTCTTTACCTTTAAGAGCTTCACTCCGCCTGACCTTCTCGAGCACCTTGTCCCTAATATCGAGGAATGCACGATCCTTAATAGTTGGAGTGTGACGCTGATGAATGAGAGGAACATGAAAATCACGCTGGGGAGGGAAGACTAGAGCAGAGTCCAAAGAGGCAAGAGCATCGGCTAGGATGTTCTGGCTTCGAGGAACATGAATGAAGATTAACTTGGTAAAGAGTTTGGCATAAGCTGAAGCAAGTTCCTGGTAGGGCTTGAGTTTAGGATTGATAGTGCGGCACTTGACAAGCACCTGGCGCAGAATGAGCTGACTATCACCAACAATTCGTAATTGGGTAACACCATATCGATGAGCGGTTTGAAGACCGGCCAAAAGAGCCTCATACTTAGCTATGTTGTTTGTGACAGGGAAAGTAAGCTGAGCAGCAAATGGGATGGTGACCCCTTCTGGTGTTAAAAGAACCATGCTGATCCCTCTTCCTTGGGAATTTAGAGCTCCATCAAAATGTAACGTCCACATAGGATCGTGGGGTTGATTAATGGACATTAGTTCTTCATATGGAAACTCCGAATTGACAGGATCAAATCGGGGTAGAGGGTGGTGAGCAAGATGTTCGGCGATGGCATAACGTTTGATAGCTTTCTATTGAATGTAAGTGATGTCGAACTGTGAAAGGAAGCTTTGCCAGCGTGCCAATCGGTCGTAAGAACAGATTTTTTAAGAAGGAATTTAATCGGATTCATGCGAGCAATGAGGTGAACCTCGTGAGCTAAGAAATAATGTTTTAACTTCTGAACTACCCAGACTAAAGTAGCGCAAGTCTTCTCCATGGCTGAGTACCTCTGCTCACAAGGGTTGAGAAGTTTAGACAAGTAGTATGCTGCCCTCTCCTTCCCTTCTTCGTCCACTTGAGCTAGGACAGCACCTACGGAGTCATCCAGGACAGAAACATAGAGGATAAGTGGTTTGCCTGGAATTGGCGGCCTCAGGACAGGAGGATTGGCCAGATAAACCTTCAATCCGTCAAAAGCTGCCTGACACTTGTCATCCCAATTAAACTTGACCCCCGGCTTAGTAAGCTCGTAAAATGGCCTGCATCTTTGTGAATGCTGGGAGATGAAGCGGCGAATAAATTGCAATCTCCCGATTAATCCTCGAACTTCCTTCAAATTCTTGGGAGGAGGCATGTCTCTGATGGCCTTTGCCTTGTTGGGATCAACTTCAATTCCCCTTTTGCTAACAATAAATCCAAGCAACTTCCCTGATGAAACGCCAAATACACACTTCTTGGGGTTCATTTTCAACTGATACTCTCGTGATCTTTGCAGGACTTTAGCTAGAACCCCAGGATGCTCAATCCTTGTCCTTGATTTTACTACCAGGTCATCCACATACACCTCAATATAAATATGGATCATATCATGAAAAATTGCCATCATAGCCCTCTGATATGTGGCTCCAGCATTCTTGAGTCCAAAAGCCATGACCACATAGCAGTAAGTACCCCATGGCGTAGTGAATGATGTTTTCTCTTGGTCTTCTTCAGCCCGGCGAATCTGATTATAACCTGAAAAGCCATCCATAAAGGAGAGAGTCTCAAATCCTGCCGTATTATCAATCAAAACATCAATATGAGGGAGGGAGAAGTCATCTTTAGGACACGCACGGTTGAGGTCCCGAAAGTCTATACAAATCCGAACCTTCCCATCTTTCTTCATGACTGGGACGATGTTAGTCACCCAGTTAGGATAGAGGACAACTCTAACAAATCTAGCCTTATGAAGCTTGTCGACCTCTTCTTTCATCTTTAGAGCCATGTTAGGGTGGAAACGTCTGAACTGTTCCTTGATCGGGGCAGATCCTGGCTTAAGTGTAAGCCGATGTTCAACGAGCGCAGGGTCTAATCCAGGCATATCTTCATAACTCCACGCAAACGTGTCCTTGTATTCTTGAAGTACCCAAATAAGTGCCTCCTCTTCGGAGGGCGGCAAATTCTTGCTGATGAGGACAATCCTAGGGTCTTTTTCCGTACCCAAATTTATTTCTTTGGTAGGCTCTTCTACTGAGGCTGATGGTTCATCAAATCTCCTCATACCACTAGCAAAGGCATCAGCCTCGTCCTCATATTCTTCATAACTTTCATCCCCCTCTTCAATAGGGTCTTCATCATTCATAATCTCATAGACACCAAAACCCTCATAAGAAACATTAGTATCCTCATATTCCAACTCTGGCAGGATAATCGGATTCTCCACGAATTCGGGAAAAGCTAAACAAGCCTGGCATCTTCTGGCTAACTCCAACAGAAACCTACGGGGAATCTGCTTACCCTTGGATTTCTTATGAAAATCTACCCCATGAATTTTATTAGAAGAAGAAGAAGAACTAGCTTGATTGAAGGAAGGAGGTGAAAAAGTGGATACAGGAGGTGATACAGAAGGAGACCCCTCACGAGAGGGGGAGAAAAGATTTATCAATGGATCATGGAAGAGTGGCCCCTGGGTCGGGACACACTCGGAAAAGAGATAAGAAGTCTCCTCAACGGAGATGGAGGGCTGAAGAGTTGGAATTTTGGCATTTTTTTCATTTTTATCTTTATCCTCATTTTTATTTTCCTTTTCTAAGAGAAAGCAATGTGAAGGGAGAATAGTAGGAGGAGTGGAGACTGAAAGTTTGGAGAAAGATTGAATCAGAGATGACCCGCGCGAGGGTGTGATGGAGAGTTTGGAGAATTGCTCGAGGAGCAAGGGAGGAATCGGGAGAGAAATCTACAGTGAATCTGGAGAAAAGCTGATCATAATTGGCGGTGGTCTCGGCACGCGAGAGAACAATTGAGAATGTAGAGAAACAAGAAGAGACGGATGCATAGAAGTGAGGGAAAAGAGGCTGGCCCATAGCCTATCTATTGTAAAACCTTCTTCATATGGAACATCTGGCTCTCCAGTGTTAGTGTAGTCACTCAGCAACTGCCTCTTATCTGTAATCACAGCCGGCTTTTCAATCAATTCATGTATTAGTGGCGGCCATTCCGGATCAGTCGGCATAAAGAGACAGCTCAAGGCAATAGTAATATCATACATATCGAACCATCTGTACCAATCACACTCTGGATCATCCATCTTCCTTCTCTTATCAGGCCTTAGGGACTCCAGGGCTTTATAAGTGGCCAATGGTGCAATATGGCGAGCAAACTGTCTCGCATGAACATCTTGACAGTCTAGAATGGAGGTGATTATTGTAGTCTGCTCATGATTCTGAACGCCACCTGTGACAAAATGTGTCTTCAATGTCCAAGTAAGCAGCTGGCGATCTATCTTCATGGTGGATGTCATAACTGCCCATGGTTCATCTTCATTTTTGCCCGGCCCTTTGTATCCCAGGCTGCCTCGTGTGATCAATTTCTGAGGCTTAATAGGCCTAGTCCTGCCTTGACAACTGGCACCCAGACCTTTGTCATTTTGATACCCCATTTTCATTAGAATTTTCCAGCCAGGGGTGTTTATCATGCTTTTCTTCTTCTTCCCCTTGGCAGGCAAGGGTGTCATAGCAATTGTCGTGACTGTCTCGGGCGACATTGGCCGTGGGTGAGGGAGGTCTAGCATTGATAGCAACAGCTTGTTGGCAGGCCAAATAGAAGGGACTGATGAAGCCAAGTGTATATCTTCCTCTGGTAGAATTGGCATACTGGTAACTTTGATAATGCGGCCCTTGTGTGGAAACTTGAGGCACTGATGATTTGTAGAGGGCACTGCATCGAGCTGTTGAATGTAGGGGCGGCCCAGAATGCCATTAAATGTTGGATCCATGTCCAGAATATGAAAATCTATTGTGATTGTAGCCGGACCCAAACTGACTTTTAATGTGATCATGCCTAGAGGAGGCTTCTTGGTATTGTCATATGCTGTGACCGTTATGGTAGATGGCCGAATCAGGTTTTCAGAAATGCCGCACATCTTCAAGGTGCTCGGCGGCAATACATTGATAGATGCCCCAGTGTCCACTAGACATTGTTTCACCGCTACCTTATTGATATCCACCGTGATGCACAGAGCATATTTCCTTACTGAGAGTGGTGCCAGTTCATGGCCATGAAAAGTAATCACCGGCTGACTGCTAGCGGGCGTTAATACTGTGGTTATCTGCTCGACCGGAATGTCCTCATTGACCATGACCTTCTGTAAATATTCTTTCAGGGCCATCTGATGAGTGGTTGACCTTTTGATTAGTTCTAAAATTGAAATCCTTGCTGGAGTCCGGTCCAAATGTTTCAATAAATCATATTCAGTGCCCGGCACGGACTCTTGCTCATGTTCTTGTTCATTAGGCCCCTGCACGGGCTCTTGCTCTCTTTGGGGAAAGATGCGCTGGAACATCCGTCCACTGCGGAGCGGTGCCACGTTTTGCCGTGCCTCTGTCGGGGCAAGTAAAGGAGGAGGGTTGGAAGAAGAAGAGGGTGTATTGGCGTTAAGAAGTGGTGGAGGGGTGTTTAAAGAAGGAGCTCCCGTGGGTGGTGTTGGTAAGGAGTTCAATGAGGAAGCGCCCGCAGGAGGCGTAGGAGTAGGAAAGGGTGCCCGAGTGTGAGAAGAGTTAGTGGGCGGAATGAGGAGAGATCTGGGTATAAAAGATGGCGAGACGGATGGTGGAGGGATCCTTGCCGGTGGGGGAGTAATGGTGGTGGATGTGACAGGTGTAGGTGGTGAGCGGATAAGGAGTGGTCTAGACGGCGAAGGTGAAGGGTTGGTGGTGGATGGCAGAGTTTGCTACGTGGTAGGCTGCGAAGGAGGTAAGCGGGTAAGGAGAGATCAGGTTGGCAAAGATGGAGAATTGGTGGGAGCAGGTGGATTAACGGGGCGCAGAAGAGCTCGGCTCAATTGGGGAGTAGAAGAAGAAGGAAGCGTGCGCAAAAGGCGTGGAGGTTGATTTGGATTATGATTAAATGCCCCGACAGAGGCGTTTTCTTCATGCCATCCCTGTCCTCTCTCCACTTCACGGAGAGACGTGACAGGGTTCACGTGCTGATTTGGCAGGTGCTCCGGCAGTGGGTTGTGGACAATCCCCATATCCTGCTGAGGTGCTGGAGCTTGCTGTTGCGGTTGTGGAGCTGGTTGCTGTGGCTGTTGAGCCTGCTGTTGCCGAGGAGGCCTTCTTTCTTTCATGGTGGTGATGAACTGTCTCATCTCGTCCCAATTAATGCCACCCTGGTCATTCAGATCATAAATATAATCCTTGAAATGGAAGCAATGGTCGACATTATGGCCAGGAGAACGGTGGAAAACACAATAGCGGGACGTGTCAACATTAGGGGGCCACGCTGCCCTTTCCTTTGGTAGCATGAGCAAATTGGCAGCCATCAAGGCATTGAATATGTCTGGGAGACTTTCTGGCAATGGCGGATAATGGGCCCTTTTGGGGCCAAGTGGTCTCCTTTGCTGTTGTTGTTGCGGTCCATAGTTAGTGGGTGGCGGTACTTGGTGGTACTGTTGCGGAGCTGAAGGACCTGTGTGGGGTGCTTGGTTTTGTGGAGGAGCAAGGGAAGGTTGAAGAGTAAATTGGCGTTGTGGGGGTGAATTAAAGAGGGTGCCTTGTGATGGAGGTGGCGGGGGTCGTGGGTTAGATTGGCGAAAAGGTGTGGGGTTGCCGACCGCGCCAACCTGCTCATTGATGACGGTGCCCTCAGTCGTGGGCCAGCTATTGTTGACATTTGTATTTTTCTTGAACAACTTTGGCTTTGGTTCAAACATGCCCATGATGGGCGAATCTTTCATTTGGGTCTGAATATAACGAGCTCTTTCATAGAGCTCCTCCATGGTTGTCAATCTGTTCATGGCTAATATGTGCCGGAACTGAGGGGTTGCATTGGATATAATCATCTTAACCTGTTCCGGTTCAGACAATGTATCTTTCAACTTTTCGGCCATTGATCGCCACCTATCAGCAAATATTATGAAGTCCTCCTCGGGCTTCATTTTCTCTGCAACCAAATCTGTAACTGAAAGGGAGGGTCCAACTCGGTCCATGTACTTCTGCAAGAACTTCCTTTGAACCACATCAAAATTGCTGGCATCTGCGGGTTCCAGGGAATAAAACCACTCGAGGGCTGGCCCCTCTAAAGATCTTCTAAACAAATAAGCCAAAGAGGCTTTATTATCTTGCCAAAAGGAGGTCTCGTACATGAAATCCTTCAAATGAATGAAAGGATTGCCAGTTCCATTGTATCACCGAAAATTCGGCATCTCAGAAGGCGGCAGATGGAAAACTGGCAGTGTAGGGAGAGAGATCTCCGGGGCATTCTTGGCTGCAGTAACTTTCTTAAGTTGCTCTTCCATGCTGGCCAACTTTTGGAGCAGTAGAACATTGGTATCGGACTCGACCGGGGCCGGATTTTGAATGAAAGAATTCGGTATAGGCGTCTGTAGAATTCGGGGAGGTTGGAGAAACTGTGGCCTAACCGCTGAGTAGCTTGCTTGTTGGGCCGGCATGGCCGCACCAGGCGTTGGTGGACAAGAGGGGGGTTTGTGCAAGACCGCCTGGTCATTGGTGAGGTGATGGCCACCCTCGGCCGGAGGGGGATTGGAGGATGAAGAGTGAACAGACTTCCCTTTCAAAGTGGCCTGAACTGCCTGCCGCTGGGAGTCATCTAATTGAGATAGAGCATTAATCAAATCAGTAACATTGAAAGATGGGGAGGGGTTCCCCGAAGTGTTGGAGGGTAAAGCCTGAGAAGAGGGCACAACCTCTTGAGTAGTGGTATCAACCACATGAACTTGAGGATAATGAGAATGAGGAGGAGGGTAATTCCCCTCATGATAGATAGAATCTTGGGGAACCTCATATGATTGACCAAAAACGTTCTCTTCCACATCATCATAGGAATACCCGTAGCTTGCCATGTTGATAATCTTACCTGAACGGAGTTGCATGCTTAAAAAGAGAGAAAGCTTTATGAAGGAATTATCACACAATCAATCACCCAATCGAAACAAGCTTAAGCAAATCAACCCAACCAAGTTTATGCAATCAAGTTGAGATGAACGCAAGATTTTAGTGTTATGTTTAAGATTAGAGTGAGTTAAATTGCAGAAAAGTTCACTCCTCTTTGCAAAGTGAAACCTAGTTTAGATCCAAGTGTAGTCTTCGGGTTAACTAGGTTCTCTCTCTTCTTACCAACGATAGGTTCTCTAAACTCCGGGTACATCAAGGGTACAACCGGCACAGCGTCCGTGAGGGAATCCACGGGTGCGGAGACTTACGGAGGTCTTGAAAAAGGGATTTCCGGTCCAAAGAGACGGAATGCTCAATGGAGGGTTGTCCCGATTCCAAGAAAGGTGTGTGGAATCCTAGTGTAGAGAGAGGAGGTCTCTCAACCAAATGCCACAAAATGCAGTATAAGATAAGCCAATCACAGATATATAATCAAATAATCAATGTAAGTATGAATCCAGCATGAATAGACAGAAACAGCAAAGCTCTGTAAACACACAGGAAAAAGGCGACGTAGCGGCAGTCGCTACCAACAAAAGAGACAACAGGGTAGCTGTCGTGAATCACTGGGAGAGGCTCTCAGATAATGCAAAAACGCGCCTTGATGTGGGGCGCTAAATATGATAAAGATGACTCTGACAGAGGTCGTCAAATGTGAGTGGTGCGCACGATCGAAGAAAAACGCGCCTTTGTGCGAGGCGCTACCAACTAAAAAGACGCCCGAGGGGAGGGCGCAAATTCACAGAAGCAGCAGATATGATGAAAGACGCCTTCGTGGAAGACATTAAACAGAAAAAAGACGCCCTGGATGAAGGCGTTAAATAAAAAGGTGCCTTTGTGAAAGGCGTTAATTCAAAAACATCAATAGATTAATCACAAGCTGGCTGATCCCGGGGAGTGTGTAGTGTGCACAGTGGAGGGTGCCCGTGGGGCACAAAGGAGGGGTACCATGGGTACCAAAGGGAAAGGGCACGTGTGAGTGCCGAAGGGCAAAGGGCACTCGTGGGTGCCAATAGGAAAGGGCACACGTGGGTGCCAAAAGGAGATGGTAATCAAAAGAAAAATAGTGAGTATTCCCACCATGATCACCAATTTATGAATCATGGAAAATAATCCACTTTTAAGACAAAAAATAATAATAAGCATAAGCAATAAGAAGAATAATGAAAAAGGGAGTAAAAGAGCACGTGGTGCGTGGTGCTACTAAGGAGAGTGATCGCCAGAGGGGTTACCTCAATAAGAAGAAAAGATGATCGTGAATACCTGGCGATAATAGGATGCGGGATGGATGTGGGTTCCTTCCTCCACCTTCTATCGGCCGGCCGATGAAGGGGGTCTTCCTCTTTGATTACCCTTAAACAAAGAACAAACAAGTAAAAGGAAAAGAGATCAGCCAAACATGAGTGTAGTATCAATCCCAAGATGAAAGATGGTGATGAAAGAAGAGCATAAAGCGTGCACCTTTTGTTTGTTTTAAAACCCCTAGAGGATTAGGGAGAGGAGAGATGCAATAAAAACTAATGCAAGGAAGAGGCTATACGATGATGAGATGAACATACAATAATGGAGAGAAGAAAAGATCCATGCTGTTCCTGTAAACAGTAAAGGGAAGAAACTTTGCTTCGGATGTGGCAGCAGGAGGAAGCAGAAGAGAAATCAATCTCTCAATCTCAATCGCCAGCACCCGTAAACCTCTGTGACAACCACAGCTCTGCTTCTAACCTCGCGCGAGATCAACCAGGGGACTCTTTTATAGAGTAGAAAACACAGATAAACACAGATTTGGGAAGATAAGAATAGGCAGTGATCGTTAACGGCAAGGACTCTAGTTCCCAGATCGAGCAAGGTGACCAAGAAAGGCAGGGAACTCTTCAGGAAAGGCGAGTTTAAGCAGGACACGAAAGGGTGAGACACGACCTACTGAAGGGCGTCAATTCAGAATTGACGACCTGCTCAAGGGCGTTAATTCAAAACACGACCAGGATCAAGGCGTCACTTCCTGGATTAAATTTTGGTAATAAAAGCCTTCTTTATTTGGAAATTACGAAAAGACGCCTGAAGCAAAGGCGTTAAACAAAAACACGCCTTAGGGAAGGATGTTAATCATTGATTTCAATCAGGGTGGGACTCGTAAAACACCAGGAATTGACGCCCTTCCCTGTGGTCGTCCTTTCTTAAGAACACGCCCTAGATTAGGTCGCTATTTAAAACACGCCTTTATTCAATTCGTTAATCACCAAAAACCCAAGAAAAAATAGAAAAACTTCATATTATAGAAATATTGAAGTTCACTTGGGGGCGTTAACATAGTGACACGAGATTTGATCAACAAAGCGTCAATTTTGGCGTGTCTACAGGAGGGAGGCTTGGTCTTGGCCCAGATGAGGGCTACTTTGGCTAAAGCTTACGCTCGGTCGGAGTCGGAGCGGGCGACCCTTGCCTGGACCCTTGGTGGGTCTGACAGGAAAGTGGCTCAGCTCACCAAGGAGCGTGAAGGGCTTCGACGGGAGCTCTCCGCAGTCAAGGAGCTGGCGAGGGTGAGCCAGGCAGATTCCTGGTCATTGTCTGAACAGCTGACTTGGGCCTGCGAGTCGCTCGAGAGGAAGAGCCGGCTTCTGGAGGAGGAGCGCGTGGCCCGTACCGAGCTAGACGGCCAGTGGGAGGCCGAGCGCCCTGAGCTATTGGGCCGGACGGAGGAAGCCATGTGCCTTCGATGGGAGGCCGAGGCTGATCGGGCCGAAGCGGAGAAGCGGTCAGCCGAGGTAGAGTGGAGATTGGCCGAGGCGGAGCAGGAGAAGGCCGAACTCGCTGGTAGGGTGGAATCGGCCGGGGCGGAGGCACTCGAGCAATACAAATGCTCGGAGGCCTACCGGGTCGACCTCAAGGAGGCTGCCCTCCCCTACTATGAGTCAGCACTTCACCGAGGCATCCGCAAGTGATTCAAGCAAGGCTATGACCGGGCCATCTCTAATGCGGAGGAGCAGGCGTCCGAGACAATTAATTTTCCGTCCGGGCAATGCTATGACTCGGATTTGTTGTCCTCCAGTTCCTCTGGTTCGGCGTCAGAGGAAGGAGAATAGGGGGACTCTTCGTCCGAGGGGTCACCAACTCCGGATGCCTTGGGTGGGTGCACAACCGAGGCAGCTCCCATGCCGGTGGGGTCAGTGACAGGGTCGGCCGTCTCCGAGGGTGCTGGGGGCAGACCGTCTGAGCCTTCCACTTCCGAGCCTCATGGTGGGCCAGAGGCCTAATGTATTTGCTTTGCCTTTTCTCTTTATATGTTTTTCCTTTTTCTGAAGAAAAAACTTCTCTTGTTGTGTAAAGGAAAAAATGTAAGGCAGTTGCATCATGATGACAACTTAACTCTTTTGTATCGCCGTTGCCGTAGTTTGACCAGCGTATCCGCAGTAGTTGAAAAGTGCTGATACTTTCTGCGTGGATCTCGCATGATGGTTGGGCAGGCGTCTGACAGGGTGTCTTTCCATTTTCTCATTCTTTAATTGCCCGGCCGTTTCGTGTGTCCCGCTGGGATGGAACCGAGGAGTCTGAGGTGACCATTCATAGGGAGAAGTTCCTTTAGCGTGTTTTCAAGGGGAGAATCATTTAAGGCAAGTAACCTCCCTTCACCTATAAAGGTCTGAAGGGCGTCTCTCCCTCTCCCTCGCTTAGGGTTTTCTCTGACAGTCTTTCCTCTCTCCTTCTTCACGAAGCGTTGTACCGTTGAATTTGAAGCATGGAAGACGTTCTGGAAGATGAAGCTGCCGATGATGGAGGGCAGAGAGTCCTTGCTGCTTTAGGTTTGAAGGGTGTTTGACGACCGGCAGGCAGATTTGAAGGGGGTTCGACGTGTGGAAGCACGTTACCCTTTTCTATCAGTTCCGGCAGCGCTAGCGGGGAGGTTACTCGGGAAGAAGGTTCAACATGCTGGGGCATGTCGATCTGCTGTCCCTGACCTACGGACTCCATCCTGAGGGGAGGGGGAAAACAATTAAGCTCCCTCCTTTCTGGGCTTTCCCCTGCCTCCTCGTCCAGCTCTATCGGTTTCTTTTTCTCCCCCCCCCTTTTCCCTCTTTAGAGGGTTCCTACACTCTCTTCCTTCCAAAGAGTTGGCAGAGAGGAGGCCTTCATTTGTATTCCCTCTTCCCCTTCCTCCATCTCTGTCAACCTGAAAGGTGGCCTTCTTCTTCCTAATCCCTCTCTCACCTTTGTTCCAAGTTTCCCGAGCCAACGTGGTCGACTACCCTTAATCCGAGCCAGTTTCTGCACGAAGCAGAGTCAGTGGCTGGACGCGGGAAGGTTCACCGAGTCAGCTGAGCGATGGGCTCGAATGGTGGCGCCAGATGGATTTTTTCTTTTCTGACATGTATCGTCTTGGCTTTGGCCTTTTTGATGCACAAGCAAGTTGTTTGAATAAAAGAGGAAAAGAAACTTTTGTTCTATTTCATACTGCTTACACAATGCTCGGTGTTCAGAAATAGAACTTGCGTAGTGTAGTCATGTTTCATGTCTGAGGGATGGGTTCTCCTTCCATAGTAGATAGCCGGTATGCTCCTTTCTCGAGCATCTCGACCACTTGGTAGGGGCCTTCCCAATTAGGGGATAACTTGCCCGCCGCCTCGAGTGCTCGAGAGGCTTCGGCTTTCCTGAGAACGAAGTCTCCCGGTTGAAAGTGTCTATCTCGGACTTTGGCGTTGTAGTGTCGAGTGAGGCGGCGTTGATATTCCGTTGCTCGGACGCCGGCAATCTCTCAGAGTTCATCTACTAGGTCAAGGTTTTCGAGCAGTTTCTGGTCGTTTTCCTTGGAGAGAAACAGATGACTTGGAGGGAGGGATTGGCAATCTCCAACGGGATCATGGCCTCGGTGTCGTACACCAGCTGAAAGGGACTTTCACCGGTTTCCATTCTGGTAGTCATTCTATGCGACCAAAGTACGCTTGGCAATTCCTCGAGCTAGCTGCCCTTGTCCTTGCCGAGCCTGGTCTTGATGCCTTTCAAGATAGTCTTATTGGTATTTTTGACCAGCCCGTTAGCCTGAGGGTGGGCGACTGAAGTCAAGTGATTGCGAATGCTTAGGTCGGCACATCTGTCTCGGAAATAACGAGATTCAAATTGCCAGCCATTATCGCTCACTATTACCCGGGGGATGCCGTAGCGACAGATGATCGATTTCCAGATGAAACTCTAGACGACTGTCTCGGTGATCCTAGCTATGGCTTCGGCCTCGATCCACTTAGTGAAGTAGTCGATGGTGACGATGATGAACTTCTTCTGGGCCTGAGCCATAGGGAATGGCCCAAGGATGTTGATCCCTCACCGAGCAAAGGGATAAGGCTCGGCTAGGGTGACGAGCTCCGTTGTCGGCTGATGGACCAAGTGATCAAATCACTGGCATCGGTCACACTATTGCACGTAGGTCGAGCAATCGCGCTGTAGAGTGGGCTTCCAGTAACCCTGTCGAACTAAGATTCTTGCGAGTGACCTTTCTCCTAGATGCGCTCCGCACAGGCCTCCGTGAACCTCTTGGATCGCTCGGTTGGCTTCGTCAGCACTGATGCACTTCAGGAGGGGACCAGAGAGGGATCTGTGGTATAAAGTGTCATCCAGAATGACGAATCGTCGAGCTTGGTACTTCAATCTCCGGGCTTCCCGAGGGTCGGGAGGCTCCTGAGAGTCTAGGAGCCACGACAGATAGGGGGTACGCCAGTCACTTCGGGAGGCCGAGTCAACAGCCATGAGCTCCGAATCAATGCTCGGTCGCTCTAGCTCTTCGAGAAGAACCGATCAAGTACCTTCGGGGTCAAGAGAGGAGGCAAGTCGAGAGAGGGCATCTGCTCGAGAGTTTTCCTCCCGAGCAATTCGGACTACCTCAAAACTCTCGAACTATTGTGCCACGGTTCTGACCAGCTAGAGGTATTTGACCATCGGTGCTTCCCGAGCTTCGTAATCACCGTTGACCTGGCTAGCAACCAGTTGGGAGTCAGTGTGAATTGTGACTCGCTCAGCCCCCAACCGCCGGGCCATGCGGGCTCCCGAGATAAGGGCTACATACTCGGAGGCGTTGTTGGATGCCTCGAAGTTGAACTTCAGGGCGTATTGCAGCTCTACTCCTTCGGGGGACTTCAGGAGGATCCCAGTGTCGCTCCCGGTCGAGTTGGAGGATCCGTCGATGAACAATTCCCAGGTTGGCCCAGGTATGGAAGGGGATTTTTCTTTGGCCGGGATGGTGCTCTCGGCGATGAAGTCAGCGAGCGCCTGTCCTTTGATAGCCGAGCGAGGCCGGTACGATATATTGTAGGCCCCGAGCATGATGGCCCATTTGACGAGGCGTCCCGAGGCTTCTGGGTGGGCGAGGATCTTCTTCAATGGTTCTCCAGTTAGCACGATGATGGAGTGCCCTTGGAAATAGGGTCGAAGGTGCTTGGCCGAGGTAACCAATGCTAGCACAAGTTTATCGGTTGCGGGGTACCTTCTTTCAGCCTCGTTGAGCACCTTGCTAGTGTAATAGACCGGTCTTTCGACTCCTGAATCATTTCTGACCAGGACCGAGCTAACTGTGGATGGAGTTGCCGAAAGGTAGAGGTGTAAGGCTTCACCTAGGACAGGCTTGGACAGCACCGGGGGCGAAGTCAAGAACTCCTTAAGCTCAGCGAACGCTCTTTGGCATTCCTCATCCCATGCAAACATAGCAGATGCCATTTTGGGCCCCCTCAACAGTTTGAAGAAGGGTAGGCATTGTTCGGCCACACGGGACAGGAATCTGTTGAGCACGGCAATGTGCCTGGTCAGGCATTGAACGTCCTTGGTACAAGTGGGCGGGCGCATGTCCAGGATGGCCTGGACCTTGTCAGGGTTGGCCTCGATCCCACGCTGGGTGACTAATATGCCCAGGAATTTCTCGGACCTTACTCTGAAGGCACACTTGGTGGGGTTGAGCTTCATATTTTACCTCAGGAGGGTGTCGAAGGTCTCTCCTCGGTCAGCGAAGTGGTCCTCGGCCTTGGGGGTCTTGACGAGCATGTCGTCAATATAGGCCTCGACGTTCCGGCCGAGCTGTCCCTCGAACATATGATTGACCAGCCTCTAGTACGTGGCTCCAGCGTTCTTCAACCCAAAAGACATCCGGGTGTAGCGGTATTTGCCGAAGTCGGTGATGAAGGCGGTCTTCTCGATGTCTTCTGGATTCATTATGATCTGGTGGTAACCTGAATAGGCGCCCAAGAAGCTAAGTATCTCGTTGCCCGAGGTTGAGTCAACCAGTTGGTCGATGCTCGGTAATGGATAGCAGTCCTTTGGTGTGGCTTTCTTCAGGTCGGTGAAGTCCACGAACATTCGCCACTTTCTTGAAGCTTTTCGCACTAGGACGACGTTAGCCAGCCACGTAGGGTACAGGACCTATCTAAAAAGACCAGTCTTTTGCCCCTTGGTGACTTGCTCCTTGATGATCACCTGCTTTACTAGTGCGTGCTTCCTTCGGCATTGTTGCACGGGCTTCATGGTTGGGTCGAGGTTGAGTTCTTGCATCACCGTCTTCTCCGGTATTCCGGGGAGTTGATCATCAGACCATGCAAAGACTCGGATGTACATGAAAAGAAACTCTTTGTATTGCTGCTGAACCTTAGATGGTAGGTCGGCTCCAATCTTTACTCCCAGGGTCAGGTCGTCGTTCAGGAAAATCGTTAGCAACTCGCCTCCAGGCTCGGAGGTTGCGGGTTTTTCCTCGACTTCCTGGGGGCCCTTGTTCTTCTCGTCTGGCCTTGTGGCTTCAACCGAGATATTATAGCACCTTCTGGCCTCGCCCGGTTGCCCCGGACTTCCCCCACCCCATTTTTAGTGGGGAACTTCATCTTTTGGTGATAGGTAGAGGGCACCGCTTTCGTTCGGCTAAGGATTCCTCGGCCGAAGATTGCGTTGTATGCTATCATCCCCTTGATCACTATGAAGTCCACCATAACCGTAATGGTTTTGGGTGGGGTGCCGAGAGTAACCGGCAGGCTTAGGGCTCCCTCGGGATAAGTGGCTTGGCCATTGAACCCGCAAAGGGGGGGTCGGATCGGGCGGAGTTTAAACGGATTCTCTCCCATCTTAAGGAAACACTCATAAGATAAAACATCAGGGGCACTTCCATTGTCAGCTAGAATCCTGTCTACGTTACAATGGTTTATTGTGGCCGATATGACTAGGGCGTCGTCATGCGGGGTGGTCAGCCATTCTAGGTCTTGGTCGGAGAAGACTATGACTTGGGGCTCACTTGGCAGGGCCTTGGGAGGCTCAATGGCTCGGCTTGCCCGCTCAGCATGACGCTTCCTTCCTCAACCACTGTCTCCTCCTGACGTAGCTCCTCCAGTGATGACGTTGATGTGGACCCCGCGAGGGGGGTTGTCAATTTTCTCTGGGGCACCTCGGTCTTCCTTATGCCCGGCCACGAATCGGGACAGGTGTCCCTAGCGGATGAGGCGCTCGATCTCATCCTGGAGCTGGTGGCAATCGCCTGTGTGGTGCCCGTGGTCGCTGTGGAACAAGTAATGTTTGCTGTGATTATGGCTTTTCAACTTCATTGGCTCGGGTTGGCGGAGGAGGCCCGAGCCTTTGATGTCCTCATATATCTCGTACACTGGAGCGGTTAAGGGAGTGTACAGCTCGTACTTTTGGGATGGTTCTTTGTGCTCCCTGTCTCGGTTCCACCTTTTTCCTTGGCCCGAGCTTGACTCGGGTGCTCGCTTCTTGTCCCCCTCCCGACCCGAGCCGGTTGTGCCTCGGCATGCACTGAGAACTTCTTCACACTCAGCATGGCGTAAGGCTAGAGTCACTAGCTCGGCAAGGGTTGAGGGAGGGTGGAGGACAAGTTCGCGACGGAGGTTCTCGTCCCGGGTGCCTCCGGTTAGCGTGGTTATGGCCGAGGCTACATCCAGGCGGGGGATTCTCAGGGCTTTCGACTTAAATCGGTTGATGTAGGCCCAAAGTTTCTCCCCTTGCGCCTGTTTGAGAGCCAATAGCCCCGCTATTTACCTTGGGGGGCCACTGCCGGCGAAACTCTCCTTAAATACTCACCCAAACTGGTTGAAGTCTCGAATGGATCCGGGGGCGAGGGCTTGGAAACATGTTTGGACGTCCCGTGAAGGGTCATCAGGGCCTCTAAGCTATCGAAGTGGTCGGCCGGGTCGCCCTGGCCGTCGTAAGACTTGAAGGTTGGAATGGGGATTCTGGGAGATACCTCTGCCTTCAAGATATAGTCGGAGAACGGGGATTTCTCCTCGTCCTTTACTGGGGAGGTCTTCTGCAAGGCGCGTAAGGCGCGCTCTTGCTCTGCGAAGCGCCTCTTGAACGCTCACAGACGGAGGGATAACTCCGGCTATCATGGGGCTAGGGGGACGCGATGGCAGGCTGTCCTAGCGCTCCCTGGGGACTTCGGTCTCCGGGTGCAGACAGCGTGACCCAGGTTTTCCCCGCTTCGGCATGGAGGAGGCCTCTTGCTCCGGAGGAGGGGCTTGTGAAGGTCCTCCTGACCTGTTGCGAATAAGCTGCCGTCCTTGGAGAGTGAAGCGACCTCTGATAGTGTGTTGGGACGCGTCTCCGCCTGGGTCCTCATGAGTTTCACGAGGACATCCAGTTTTACGTTGAGGGCTTGGAAAGCGTCAGCGCCCTCGTTGGATGGTTGCCCTATTGCCGCTGGCGGAGGTGGTTCGTCGGCTGGGGTGCTGGCATTGGAGGGGGGGTCTTGCACGGCCTGAGTAGGGCCTTCTCCCCCGCCACCATGGCCATCCCCCTATCGCCGGCGGATCTCCTCCCTATACTTCTTCCCACCATGTTGGCTCTTTGATCGTTTCCCACAGACGGCGCCAGATGAAGAGGGGTGATCTCGCGCTGGTCCTGAGCTGGGGAGATGATCACCGATCAGTGAACTGTAAGAAAGGGAAACGGATCAGGGGGGCCAGGGGTGGTTCCCTGGGGTAAACCCTCTGATGTCTAAGTCAGTAGAGTAGTGGTGGAAGCTATGAAAAGAGGAGTGGGGAGATGCACGAGATCCCTCTCCACCAAGGTGGTGAGGTGGTTTCTGATCAAGAAATTTTAGGCATATGTAGGCCTTACCGTTCACTGGAGGGAGTCCCCGGTTTAAATAGTGCGCTAGCCTCATGAGTCCCGTAAGCTGAGGAGTTCCAGACGGGGGTTACGTCCTCGACGTGGGCTCTTTACATCCTCATCGTGGGCTCTTTATAACCTTGAGGACTTGTAGGTCCCTTATCTTTGTGAACTCTTGCTCATAAAGGGCTCTCAGCGACAGTGTGGATAAGCAATCGTCGGTCGACCCAAGTATGAAGAGTGCCAGCCCTATCTGGGCGATAAGCATAGCTCAGATGAAGCTCGGTAGGAGTGGGTGCGGGGCGCTAGCCTTTATCCCGGTGAGGGGGATAGGTCGGGCTTGAATCTTCCTCCGACCGGACTCACGCTCGGGCCTTCCGAGCCTAACGGCCACCGAGGAAGGGCTTGACCCCGAGTGATCTTATTGGGCTTTTATGCTAAGTGGGCCCTGCGGGGCTGTCACTTAGATGAGCTGGGCCTCGTTTTGTCTTCCTGGACCTAGTTCGGCCACTCTTAGATGGGCTACAGAAATCCCCCTCTCCAAAATGATCGAGATTTGGGCTCGAATTTAGCGATCTAAGATTCGATCTATTTATGCTCGATTTTAGCCATTATTCCATGAATTCGGCTTGATTAAAATGTTATTTAGGGTTTGACCAAGAAGACAAATCATCTAAACTTTTAGTCCTCTACATGATTACGATTTTTCTGGATTTTTATAAATTAGTTGAAATTTCACCTAAAGGGATTTCTAATTTAATAGTAGTTCTCAATTATTACCCCTTTCAGATTAATTAATTATTTCTCAAGGTGTTACACCCTCACCCACTTTAAGGAATTTTGTCCTCCAACCTCACTACACTTGTCAAAATGGAGAACACTAAGGTTACTGACCTCAAAATAATTCAGGGTATTGCCTCCGGATAGTTTCTTCATATTCCCAAGTAGCTTCCTCGATCCCACGTCGGCTCCACTGAACCTTGACCATTGGTATAGACCGATTCCTGAGTTGGTGTAGCTTCCTGTCCAAAATCTTGACGGGTTTCTCTTCACAAGTCAAATCTTCTTCCAATTCTAGATCCCCATGTTGAATGATGTACGCGGGGTCATAAACATACTTTCGTAGCATAGATACATGGAAAATATTATGTACTCCTGATAACTAAGGTGGCAAAGCGAACCTGTAGGCAACTTCTCTAACTCTCTCCAGAATCTCAAAGGGGCCAATGAATCTCAGACTTAGCTTGCCACAAATGTCAAACCTTCAAACTCCTCTCATAGGCAAAACTTTCAAGAACACATGCTCGTCCACTTGAAACTACAATTCTCTCCTTCTGTTATCACCATAACTTTTTTGTCTTGACTGTGCAACTTGTAGATGATCTCGGATAACCCAGATATTCTTGGATGATTCTAAAATGAGATCCGGTCCTAGCCATTGCTTCTCGCCTACCTCATCCTAGCACAACGGTGATCGGCAACTCCTTCCATAAAGAGCTTTAAATGGTGCCACTTGGATACTGGACAGATAACTGTTATTGTAGGCAAATTCTATTAAAGCCAAATGTTCATGCTAGCTACCACCAAAGTCGATCATGCAAGCCCTTAGCATTTCTTCGACAATCTGATTGGTTCTCTCGGTTTGCCGGTCCGTATGAGGATGGAAAGCAGTACTAAAGTTTAGACGGGTTCCCAAGGACTCCTGTAATCCTTTCCAAAAATGTGAAGTGAATCTGGGATCTCTGTCTGACACAATATTCATATGTACACCATGCACTCTTACCACTTCCTTCATGTACAAAGCAGCCAAAACGTCTACTGTCCACTTCGACTTAATGGACAAGAAATGCGCAGATTTAGTCAACCTATCCACAATTACCCATATTGCATCGAAGCCACCAGAAGTTCTCGGTAAGCCCATTATAAAATCCATGCCGATGCTCTCCCTCTTCCACTGTGGTATCTCGAGTGGTTTCAATTTCCCGACAGGTCTGAAATGTTCGACCTTCACTTGTTGGCATACTAGACATCTATTCAAGAACTCTGCCACTTCCCGTTTCATATTTGGCCACCAAAAGGTCCTCTTTGAATCTCGGTACATCTTAGTGGCTCCTGGATGAATAATATACTTAGATCTATGGGCTTCCTCAAGGATCTTGCTCTTCACCTCAGCTAAATCAAGGACACAGGTCCTTCCCCGTAAGAACAACCTGTCATCATCGGCTACCATAAAATCTGGTCTGTTACTTAGACTTCCCTTGATCTCTACTAGCACTGGATCGTTATCTTGCAGTATCTTAATTTTCTTCAACAGTTCGGGATGAAGCTGAAACTGAGCGATCATAACCCGATCCTTACTAATATTAAGGTCAAGACTAGCCAATTGCTCCAGCAGTCTCCACTCTTGCAACATGAGACTAGACAACTTTACTATCGGTGCGGCGGGACGGACACGGGAGACGACACTATTAGGTGCCACCCTCGGACTCTAGATGAAGACGCGACCAGCAGCACACACCAGGGAGACACTAAGCCCGACACTACGAGCTCCTAGTGGCAAAACGTCGCTAACAGAAGTGAAGCTCACTCGTCATCCCAAGCGAGGGAAAGCGCGGACCGTGCGCGGTTAAGGAACCGGCGGAGGTCAAGGGTAGCCCGACTCAACTTCCGGACTCGGATCGAGTCACGGGATGGGTCACACTCACTCTCACAGCGGTGACATGGACACACGGGCTAGTACCTACACTCTCGGCAGTGGCCTAAGACCGTATACTAGCTAAGCAAATGAACGCCAAGAGGTTCGGACCATTACCTCCACGCACCCGGCGTGGCGAAGACAACCCCGGCCAATCACGGACCCTCGGTTAACACAATTTTACAGCAGTACAATAATTTGACCCACTCCACACAGGGAGGTAAAAGGTCACATGCGGGGCCCCGGAATCACGCGAATTGGGTTCACGGGCAGCATCCTGATGTCGCCCGGCGGTGCCGAACTCCGCGTTTTCGTGCTTTCCGAACGGTGGGTTCTGCGGGCCCGCGGGGCCCACGGATGGCGCTATCCTCCGAATCTGCGGGGGTGGGACCCACTATGATGGGGACCCCTGGTGGCGCGCCTCCATGGACGGCGGTCGGCCGGGAACACCGATCGGGGGTCGATCGGTCCCGATCTCCAAGCTTTGAAGTTGCTGTCCACGAGCTGAGGTTGCTGTTTTGGTAGCGCACGCTCTGGCGAAAACGGCCGCTGCGATCAGCGCCGTCGTCGGAATGCGATGAAACTAGCGCCGTTGGAAAGAGGATTCAAAATCCTTCAACCTACGGCCAGTGAAATCTTCTGAACCTCTGCGGACCTGGGCTTTAACGATTTTTCAATCCTCTGTTGCATAGCTCCCGAAATATCAGATCAGCATATGAGTTTCCTATAAATGGCCATTGACCGCCTGCTTGACGTTGGAATCAGGCTTCGAGCTCTTCTTCAAAGCTGTAGGAAATCAAACCAAGAAACATGGACAATTTTTGGAGTTGGATTTGGAGGTGGTGGCGATTTGATATGATTTTTGGAGTGAATGGTGGTCTGATCTGGGAACAGGTGGATAGAATAGTAGATGGGACTGAGAACGATTTTTAGAAAATATGAAATGGGCGAACCAGAAATTTAGAAAAATTTTGGATGAAGGGGTGGATGGAAGGAAACTCCAGTAAAATTTATGGGACTAACAGAAATCAAAAGACGGACCTAAGACATGAAACACAGGGCGGATATGAATCTGGACAGAACTCTGGCAGAACTGAAATGGAAGGGTGGAAGAAAATCAAAAATTATGAAACTGGATCTGAATGACAAACCAACATTTATGGGATATCCTTGACACCTCTGGAACCTCCAGTAAAATTCCCAGATCTATCTTAGCTCGTGACTGAGACACAAATTTCGTGGAAGTTGTTGTGGTACTGTGCGGGCAGAACTCCGATGAAGACGATGGCGGTGCGGTGGCGGCTCGTGGCGGCGGCGGCGGCGACCGGAACTGATAGGGTGGAGTCTCACCACCAGAAGGAAGCCTTCACAGCTTCAAGGGGAGATAGAGGGGTGGCCTAAGCCTTGCTCAAGGGATTTTCTTCCAATTCAAATGCATTAATTCTACTAAAATGGAAAATACAAGCTTAAATAGGTTACATCTCACATCCATCCACAACCATTGGATCTAGGGGATGGGAATGGAGGGTTGGGATGGAGTGTGACACACACACACAAAATAATATAAAAAAAACAAAGGGGGGGGGCGGCCCTTGGACCAAGGAGAGAGGGTGGACTAGGTGGTGGGGGTAGGTGGCCTCCCATGTGGACTTTTGTAGTCCATTGTCCCCCATGTGTCCAATTCCCATTCAAACTTCTAGATGCTCCCATGTGGCATGTTGACTGACCCCACGTGGGACCCTAGGCTGAGGTGGCCCAATGGGGTGGGGCCTGGGGGCCCGTGGGGCCCACGGGGTCCGAATTGCACATAGGCCCTTATTACAATCAAAATGGCAAACCGAATGCAAAGAAATAAACACAAATTGCACACACATAAAGTCTAACTAAATATAATAAATGGGGAGGCTCAAGGCGGAGTCTCCAGGCTGTCTCCGAGCCAGATGGACGCTGAGGTGGCTCGTGTCGTGCTCCGTGTGCGGTGCCAGTGGCTCGGCGTATCGTGCCGATCAACTGCTCGGGTGTCCGCACCAATTCTCCCCGGGTGAGAGAAACTCGACTCTGTCGAGTAAGGGTCTGCATCACTCCTGTATTGCTCCAAAAGGTCTGGATCCATCCGCTGCAACTCGCCATGTGTGATCCATGTGTCCTCAGTAGCGGGCCGTCCTCTCCATCGCACTAGGTAGCGCGGGTAAGATCCACTCCTGGTAACTGTCACTTGCTCGTCCAGTATACGATCGATATGCTCACGCTGCCGTGAAAAAGGGGCTGGAGGTGGAAGTGGACACTCAGGTGTGGGATCACTCTCAAGGGGAGGAGATGGCTCAAAAGGCTCACTAGGGATCACCGCTGGGTCCCTATATACAACAAGATCCGATACATTGAAGGTAGAGCTTATACCATATTCCTCGGGCAGGTCCACAACATACGCATTGGATCCAACGCGTTTCAACACTCTAAAGGGACCGGCTCCGCGAGCTTGCAACTTCTTAACGGTTCCAGAGGGAAACCGTTCAGGTCTTACCCTGATCATGACGTACTCGCCCTCATGGAACTCTCGGTGGTGTCGGTGGGCATCGGCTAACTCCTTGTACCGTGCATTGCTGGCCTCAATGTGACGACGGATGTCATCATGCAAACTCCTAACATGCCTAGCAAACGACTCGGCCGACTCCGACACTGTAGCATGGATAGGCATGGGGACAAGGTCAACGGGTTTCCTAGGCCTACGACCTGTGACAATCTCAAATGGACTCATGCCGATAGACCTATTCACCGAATCATTGTATGCAAACTCAGCCATAGGTAAAATGAGATCCCAATCCCCAATGCGGTCCTTAACTAGACACCTCAAAAGATCTCCCAGACTCCTATTGACCACCTTGGTCTGACCGTCTGTCTGGGGGTGATATGCAGTGGAAAACTTGAGGTGAGTACCCATCATATGCCATAGTGTCTTCCAAAAGTAGGAAGTGAATCTAACATCACGGTCAGACACTATAGTGCGAGGCAACCCGAACTTGCACACCACATGCGTAAGAAAAAGGCGGGCTACCCTCGAAGCATCCGAAGTCTTCGAGCAAGGAATAAAGAGGGCCATCTTCGAGAAACGGTCAACCACCACATAGACCGAATCATGCTTCCTGGAGGTACGTGGCAATCCCAAAACAAAGTCCATACTAACATCCTGCCACGGGGCATCAGGCACGGGGAGAGGCGTATAAAGGCCCGAGCTTTGCTTCTTCATCTTGGCCGTAGCACATGTACGGCACTGAGCCACGATGTTAGCAACATCGCGCTTCAAGCTCGGCCAATAAAATCGATGCTCCACTGCCTCAATAGTCTTGTTCCGACCAAAGTGGCCGGCTAGACCTCCCGCATGTAATTCCCACACTAAGAAATCTCGAACCGAAGTTCGGGGAACACATAGCCTGCTACCTTGAAAGAGGTAACCCTCCTGAAGCACATACTCATCAAGATCTCTCGAGGGTCCGGCCTGGAGTGGCCTAATCCTCACCTGATGGTAGCCACTCTTAAGATCGATCTTCGAAAAGATAGTGGCACCTGCCATCATGTCTAGCATGTCATCTAGGCGGGGAATAAGGAACCTATACTTCACGGTGATCTTGTTGATGGCACGACTATCAATACACATTCTCCACGTGCCATCCTTCTTCGGGGCGAGTAACGTGGGTACAGCACATGGACTCATGCTGTCCCGAACAGACCCTCTCTGCACTAACTCATCGACCTTCCGTTTAAGCTTGGCATGCTCCGTGGGACTCATGCGATAATGAGGAAGGTTGGGCAAAGAAGAGCCAGGAACAAGGTCGATGGCATGCTGAATATCCCGCATAGGTGGGAGTCCCTCGGGAAGCTCATCGGGAAAGACATCAGCATACTCCTGCAGAATGGGAACAACCTCGGGTGGGAGCCCACCCTCGGAGTCCCGCTCCACCTCTCGGACCGTAATGGCAAACACCGGACAGCCCTGACTAAGCTCCTGCTCCATCTCCCGGGAGCTAATCATCATCAATCTCCTCGTCGAGGGCTCTCCTGGGCCAGAGGTAACGGTCATAGCCCGAGCTGGGGATGGGGTACTAGGCCCGGGGATGGAAGGCTTCGGAGTACTAGGGCCAGTAGGACCCCTGACTGATGGGCTCCTGGGCCGAACGGGTTGAAGGGTGACCCGCTGGCCAGCGTGGTCGAAGGTACAGGTGTTCGACCGGCCATGGAGCGTGGCATCCCGGTCAAATAACCACGGCCTACCAAGAATGATACTGCCCACTTCCATGGGGAGGACATCACACCAGATCTCGTCACGGTAGGAGTGGAGCTGCAGCGGGACCAAACACCGCAGCCTGACCGAAATGGAAGTGGTGTCCACCCATGATACTTGATAGGGACAAGGATGGTCTACGGGTGTGATACCAAGACGAGCGACAGCGTTCGTAGAGATTGCATTGATATAACTCCCGCTATCGATGACCACCTTGCAAATTTGCTTTCCCAGCCTACAGAATACCTGAAGGATAGTGGTCCGACGCCAGTCATCACTGACCTGTGGCTGGGTGAGGATACATCTGACGACCCCCACGTGGGTACCGTCCGACTGCTGAACATCCTGCGCCTCACCTCCCATCTCATAGTACTCGTCAGCTAACTCTTCATCTGCCTCATAGCTGACTAACTCGAGGCCCGTAGGGGTGGTATCCTCGGCCTGTGTGTCCCCAATGTGAAGAGATGGGCGGGTGGGACACTGGTTGGCGAAATGGCCAAACCTATTGCAGCGATAACACTGCTGCCGTGATCCACTAGGCTCCCCAATCATAGGTCCTTTACCTTTATCCTCTCGACGGATAGGAGGCGTAGGTAACGAAGGACGTGCAGGAGGTGCGGGTGCCGGTGGACGGGCTATGGGTGGGGCCGTAAGATGCTGGGGACGAGGAAGGTCCCTCGGGGGAGGAGGACGAGGCCTAGGAGCAAAGGGCTCAGGGCGAGCGGGCTCCTGAGGTCGTGCCATGGGGGCCCTCGGATACATGCCAGATGAGCCACGGGACTCGACACTACGAAGGGGAAAGGAGCCCAACCGATGGGGTGACTCAAACTCGGCCTCGAACTGCTCCAATTCAAGAGCAATCTGGTACGCCTGCTCCAAAGTGGTCGCGTTGCGGCGAAAGAGTTCATATTGATAATTGGGCCGCAGACCTCTCCGAAAGTGGGATATCGTCATGGTGCTCTCTTCCGTGACCCCGCACCGCAAGTAATACTCATCGAACTCGGCGGTGTACTCGGTCATGGATCGGTTCCCTTGGGAGATACTTTGCCACTTGTCTATGAGACGTTGGCGATATGAGGCGGGAAGGTACTTCTCCCTCAACTTGGTTTTCATATCATCCCAAGTACCGATCTGGGGTTGACGTCGCTGGTTGAGCAGGCACTCCACATTGATCCAATAAGTTTGGGCCTGCCCTTGCAACTTCATCTTTGCGTATCAGACTCTTCGGTGATCCGTCATCTCAAACCACTCGAAGTACCGGTCCATGCCGGCCTCCCAATCTAAATACACCCTAGGGTCCAAGCACCCGCTAAAAGTGGGAGGGTCCGCACGTACACCCCTAAAAATGCGGTCGTCATCCTCGTCATCATGATTCCGTCGTTGATGACGACGACCGTTACCCCCATGATCATTATCAGATGCATAATCATCCACCACATGCACCTGTTGAACCCCAACATTCTCCACTTGAGCCCTTGGCACAGCGGGTTGCTGCACCGGCTCTTGTTGGCCATTCGTCGGCGCGGGTTGCGCCGCTACTGGGCCCCTCTCTAGGATGGCAATCCTCCCAACTAAGCCCTGGATGGACTGATCCGAACTCTCGGCCCGATCCTCGAGGGCCTTCATCCGCCCTTCTAGACGCGTCCCTATGCCATCCATACGCGTACTAAGACCATCCATACGTGTGTCTAAACGATCCATGATGGCCCGGAACATCTCGGCTGTGGAAGACTCATCAGAACTACGGGCTCGGGACTCCGCCATAGGTGGTGGTGGCGAGTACTGGGTGCCTTGACGGGTGGGCATGCAACTGACACACGACCTAGATGACACCGACTAATGTAAACACACACTAAATGATGCACTTAGACCTAAACCAATATCCGATACGGGATGGAGTTAATCGATCCGAAGATCACTCCCGCAAGTGTGTGACCTCCCGGTAGGCGTAGCCTAACGTTCGGACAACACCTTTTAAGATACCGAATAAAGGGTGCAAATGCAATTTAAAACACACCCTTTTTTTGTTTTGAAAATAATGATGATCCTAGACTTGACTTAGACCATGATGCATGCAAGACTTATACAATGACTACCCTAGACTCGACTTGCTCTGATACCAAACTGATACGGGATGGACACGGGAGACGACACTATTAGGTGCCACCTTCGGACTCTAGATGAAGACGCGACCAGCAGCACACACCAGGGAGACACTAAGCCCGACACTACGAGCTCCTAGTGGCAAAATGTCGCTAACAGAAGTGAAGCTCACTTGTCGTCCCAAGCGAGGGAAAGCGCGGACCGTGCGCGGTTAAGGAACCGGCGGAGGTCAATGGTAGTCTGACTCAACTTCCGGACTCGGATCGAGTCACGGGACGGGTCACACTCACTCTCACAGCGGTGACATGGACACATGGGCTAGTACCTACACTCTCGGCAGCGGCCTAAGACCGTATACTAGCTAAGCAAATGAACGCCAAGAGGTTCGGACCATTACCTCCACGCACCCGGCATGGCGAAGACAACCCCGGCCAATCACGGACCCCCGGTTAACACAATTTTACAACAGTACAATAATTTGACCCACTCCACGTAGGGAGGTAAAAGGTCACATGCGGGGCCCGGGAATCACGCGAATTGGGTTGACGGGCAGCATCTTGATGTCGCCCGGCGGTGCCGAACTCCGCGTTTTCGTGCTTTCCGAACAGCGGGTTCTGCGGGCCCGCGGGGCCCACGGATGGCGCTGTCCTCCGGATCTGCGGGGGTGGGACCCACTATGATGGGGACCCCTGGTGGCGCGCCTCCACGGACGGCGGTCGGCCGGGAACACCGATCGGGGGTCGATCGGTCCCGATCTCCAAGCTTTGAAGTTGCTGTCCACGAGCTAAGGTTGCTGTTTTAGCAGCTCGCGCTCCGGCGAAAACGGCCGCTGCGATCAGCCCCGTCGTCGGAATGCGATGAAACCAATGCCGTTGGAAAGAGAATTCAAAATCCTTCAACCTAAGGACAGTGGAATCTTCTGAACCTCTGCGGACCTGGGCTTTAACTATTTTTCAATCCTCTGTTGCACAGCTCCTGAAATATCAGATCAGCATATGAGTTTCTTGTAAATGGCCGTTGACCGCCTGCTTGACGTTGGAATCAGGCTTCGAGCTCTTCTTAAAAGCTGTAGGGAATCAAACCAAGAAATGGGGATAATTTTTGGAATTGGATTTAGAGGTGGTGGCGTTTTGATATGATTTTTGGAGTGACTGGTGGTCGGATCTGGGAACAGGTGGATAGAACTGTAGATGGGAGTGAGAACGATTTTTAGAAAATATGAAATGGGCGAACCAGAAATTTAGAAACATTGTGGATGAAGGGGTGGATGGAAGGAAACTCCAGTAAAATGTATGGGACTAACAGAAATCAAAAGACGGACCTAAGACATGAAACACAGGGCGGATATGAATCTGGACAGAACTCTGGCAGAACTGAAATGGAAGGGTGGACGAAAATCAAAAATTATGAAACGGGATCTGAATGACAAACCAAAATTTATGGGATATCCTTGACACCTCTGGAACCTCCAGTAAAATTCCCAGATCGATCTGAGCTCGTGGTTGAGACACAAATTTCATGGAAGTTGCTGTGGTACTGCGCGGGCAGAACTCTGATGAAGACGATGGCGGTGCGGTGGCGGCTCGTGGCGGCGGCGGCGGCGACCGGAACTGATAGGGTGGAGTCTCACCACCAGAAGGAAGCCTTCACAGCTTCAAGGGGAGAGGGAGGGGCGGCCTAAGCCTTGCTCAAGAGATTTTCTTCCAATTCAAATGCATTAATTCTACTAAAATGGAAAATACAAGCTTAAATAGGTTACATCTCACATCCATCCACAACCATTGGATCTAGGGGATGGGAATGGAGGGTTGGGATGGAGTGTGACACACACACACAAAATAATATAAAAAAAACAAAGGGGGGGGGGGCGGCCCTTGGACCAAGGAGAGAGGGTGGACTAGGTGGTGGGGGTAGGTGGCCTCCCATGTGGACTTTTGTAGTCCATTGTCCCCCATGTGTCCAATTCCCATTCAAACTTATAGATGCTCCCATGTGGCATGTTGACTGACCCCACGTGGGACCCTAGGCTGAGGTGGCCCAATGGGGTGGGGCCTGGGGGCCCGTGGGGCCCACGGGGTCTGAATTGCACATAGGCCCTTATTACAATCAAAATGGCAAACCGAATGCAAAGAAATAAACACAAATTACACACACATAAAGTCTAACTAAATATAATAAATGGGGAGGCTCAAGGCGAAGTCTCCAGGCTGTCTCCGAGCCAGATGGGCGCTGAGGTGGCTCGTGTCGTGCTCCGTGTGCGGTACCGATGGCTCGGCGTATCGTGCCGATCAACTGCTCGGGTGTCCGCACCAATCGGCTTACGACTCAAGGCATCAGCCACCACATTACCCTTCCCAGGGTGATACTCTATGGAGAAATCAAAATCCTTCAAATATTCGAGCCACCTTCTCTGCCTCATGTTAAGCTCTTTCTGAGAGAACAGATACTTAAGGCTCTTATGATCAGAAAATATAGTGAAGGTCTCTCCGTACAAGTAGTGTCTTCAAATCTTCAAGGCAAACACCACAACAACGAGTTCCAGATCTTGGACAAGATAATTCTCTTCATGCTTCCTCAGCTGTCTAGAAGAATATGTTATCACTTTTCCATTTTGGATAAGCACGTAACCTAGGCCAATGCCTAAGGCATCGATATAGACTTCAAAACCTCCTTCTCCTGAAGGCAAGGCCAAAACAGGGGCAGTGGTCAAACATTCCTTCAGGGTTTGAAAACTTCATTCATAGTCTTTCGACCACTCAAATCGATTCTCCTTGCGGGTCAATATGGTCAGAGGTACCGCGATCTTGGAGAAATCCTTAATGAATCTCCGATAGTAACCTGCTAGGCCTAGAAAACATCTCACTTCGGTTACATTCGCAGGTCTATCTTAGTTTCTTACTGCCTCTACCTTAGAGGGGATCTACAGAGATTCCATCTTTAGAAATATTGTGCCTCAGAAAAGACACTTCTTGCAGTCAGAATTCACACTTACTAAACTTGGCATACAACTACTGGTCCCTCAATATCTACTATGCCATCTTCAAGTGCTCTGCATGCTCCTCCTTGCTCTTGGAGTATATCAAAATATCATCGATAAAAACCACAACCCACTGATCTAAGCAGGGCCAGAACACACTATTCATTAGCTGCATGAAAGATGCAGGAGCATTCGTTAGACCAAAAGGCATTACAACAAACTCGAAGTGCCCATACTTGCTACAGAATGCCATTTTAAAGATATCTTCATCCTTGATCCGCAACTGATGATACCCCGATCACAGATCAATCTTGGAAAAATACTGCCCTCCCGCTATCTGATCGAACAACTCATCCATTCTCGGCAGCGGGTAATCAATACATAGCCTCAGAGAGCCATCCCTATTTCTTACAAACACTATAAGGGCTCCCCACGGGGATGTACTCGGACGAATAAACCCCTTCTCAAGCAACTCCATTAATTGTTCTTTCAATTCTCTTAACTCTACAGGAGACATACGATACCGATCTTTAGAAATGAGAGTCGCAACATGAACTAGATCAATGGAGATGACTACCTCTCTCTCAGGTGGAAGTCTTGGCAAATCTTCAAGAAACACATTTGGAAAATCCTGGGCAATAGGAATGTATTTCAATTCCAACTCTTTCTTATCGATCAAAGAAACCAATGCCAAAAATGCCTAACATCATTTCCTCAACAACTTCTCATCCCGAAGTGCCGATATAAGTGGCACAGACGTGCCCAGAAAAAGACACGGTGCCAGATTTATAGTGAACACTAGCCTCATATCTAGCCAACCAATCTGCTCCTAGGATTACATCATAATCCTTCATCTTCATACAGACCAAATCAGCTGGCATACTCAGCCCATTAATCAAAATCTTACGAGAGGGATAATAGTACTTAATTACTGAACCAGAACCAATAGGGGTTGATATTTCCAGTTGAGAGTTCATCAATACGGGTTTTGTAGATAAAGACTTAGTAAAGCTTTGAGAAATAAAAGAGTGTGTTCCTCCGATATCAAAGAGAATAAATGTCGGCTTATCAAAAATAACAAGTGTACCTTCAACCAATCCACCCTCCTCGGTGGCTTTTGTCTCAGTCTCCTGTAGGGCTTGAAGCTTGCCATGCCACTTCTGGCCTCTTTGCGGCTTGTTCGGTGTATCTTGATCTGATAGGAGAGGACACTCAGTGATATGGTAGTCCCTGCTACCACAACGTAAACAAGCGCCTAGCTTTCGCCAGCAATCTTCCATCTTGTGACCCAGACGGTCACAGTACTTGCAAAGAGCTTCGGATGATGCAACCGGACCTGACTTCTTGTCATCACTCCTCGGCTTCTTGTCCTTCCACGAACTAGACCCGCTAGTGGGCCTCTTCTTGCCATTGTTGGGTTTGAAACTCCCAGAACTAGTGGTCTGCTCTTTCTTAGTGTTCTTCCCTCGGATCCTCTTAGTCATCTCTATGGTATCTTCGAGGACTTGAGCCCTTCTCACAACCTCAGCATAAGTGTGGATCTCTAAAGGTGCCAATTGGTTAATATACTGAAGCTTCAACCCATTGAGAAACCTCTTGGCCTTCATCTTTTCCGTAGACACCAAATGCGATGCATAACGAGACAGCCTGGGGAATTGAGCTTCGTATTCAGCAACCGATAAGTTCCTTTGATTTAAAGCAGTGAACTCTGCCGCCTTCTTCTCTTGTACTCTGTCCGAGAAATATTTACTATTGAAAAGCTCCTCGAACTCTTTCCACGATACCTACTTGTCTCCCAGTGTGGCTTTTATTGCATCCCACCATGTTCGAGCATCACGTTCTAACTGGAAGGTAGTCAAGAGAACGCGCTCCTGGTCACTGCATTGCATAACTTCAAAAATCTGATCCATCTCTTTCAGCCAGTGCTCGACTTCATCGGGATCCGCCGAACCACCAAATCACGGGGGATTCATTACTCAAAAATTCCGGTGGAGATCACCGGCTCCATGGTGCGCTCCTCCTCCTTGGGCCACCTGCTAGAGGGCCCGAGTCAATACTTGCACTGTACGCTGCATGTCCCTCCACTGTGCACGCTCAGCCGCCATCGGAATAGACTCCTATGCATAGAAAATTTAAATAGAACCAGCCTAGCAAAATCTTTTAGGGTTTATTAATTAACTCAACCCAAGTCGCCACCCAATCTCACCGGGTTGGCTCCTTAAACTTTAACAAAGTCACGGGTTCTATAACACCACTTAGAAACCTAGGGACTTGGAAACCTAGGCTCTGATACCACAAAACTGTCACGTCCCGATGTGAAAAATCGGAACGTAGTAGTTGAATACATTCATGATAAGTAGAGCAAATAACAGAATTAAAGGAACATAATTTGTAAGTGGAAAAATTACTCCAACAAAAATACCAATTTCCTCACAGATAATTAAAAATCATTCCAACAACCTCTTAATGTCATACTTCACGATTTGAAGAAAAAAAAGAAAATAAAGAAAAAGATTACAACTCTTGACGACAAATCTTAATAACATTACTAGACAACGACTCAACAAAACCACTAAGTGGCACTCCACGCCTCTACTAAGACAACTATCAAGTCACGTCTATCAGGTCCACTCTGGTTTTCACTCCTGCACATCCCCGTCCATTTGCGTTTCGTCATCAGAGCTACCTGAAAGGGGGGGAAAATCTGGGTGAGCGAACGCTCAGTAGGTAATAGTAGGCAAAGTTTAAGTACTTAACCAATTTAATTAAATGTTATGCGAATAAATAAAAGGATGCTGAACAAAACTGACATATGCAGTGATGGAATGAGAGTGATAGAAAGAAATATAACAGAGATATATCATTTCCATGTATTAGCCGATCAAGCACACAAAAAAGCAAGTAAAGTAGAGATAATTCCATGTGGGAATTCAATAACTTGTAGAAATGTACAAGGAAACGAATAAATGTATGAACGTCTTAGACATCACGCTAGTCATGCACTCGGTGCAATGCCTCACCATGTCATTACAACTCTCAGGGGCACTAGTACTTTTTGGGTGCTCCTCCTAGGACCAGACCGGGCCCTTCTAATGCGTTGGCATTGATTTGGTGGATCCAAGATCCAAGTAACCATCTTAGACATTCATTAGAATCGGCCAGGAATTCCAAGGTTAAGCTGTGTAACTTACCAACTAGGAACCAGTGGTATTATCAACAATTGAATGGGAAGTCATGAGATTAAAGGGGTATGCAAGACACACATGAAACAAGCTCTGGAAACATTGCCATCATGATTGGGCCGCCAAGGTGAGTAAACGGTCTATCGATGGACCGCAAAGGCGAAAGCTGGGCCAAAGAGATGAAATCCAGTGTGAAGGATGAAAACGGTCCGAGAGGGGCCGCAACAAGATCAAGACGGTCTTGGCTGGGCCGTTTCCCAAAGAAAGATGGTCCACCAGAGGCCGTTTAGAGAAGAAGGGTCCCTGGGCCACAATCAAAAAGGAAACAGTCTCAATTGGGTCGCCCCATCTAGAAACGACCCTCTGAGGGCCGCTTGGAGGATACAAACGGTCCAATGGCAACCGCAACTAGTCCTGGCCCAGTAAGGCTAAAGCAATCGACTTAATGAGCTCCCAGCCCGCCCGAGACATGGTGGGACTGAACCAGGGTCCATCCCACACCTCTCAGGTCGAGTCTATAGGTTATAGGTCGACTCCAACGTGGTTAGGTCGACCCATATACAATGAAGGTCATCTCACATGACCTGGCACTTAGCCAGTTAAAAACGGTCACAAAAAGGGCCGCTCAAAAGGTCAGGCGGTCACACTTGGGCCGCAAACTGACAGCAGCGGTCCCAGAAGGGCCGCAATCAACAGGACAACCCCAATTTCAGGCTTGGGCAAAACACGCGATTTGATCGAGTCCAAAGGTTCAAGTTTTGGGGGTACAACCCGTCTGGCGTCCTAATGGGAATCCCAGGCTCGCGGGGGCTTACAGAGGTCTCATAATAGCGGTCCTAATCCGACGGAAGGAATATCCAGCGGAGAGTCCCAACTATTATAAGATTGATGGCTAAAGAAAACATCAGCAAACATGAGGTATCGGTCAGCTAGTACTATCGGAGTGGCGTGACTGTAAGAACAATCTTAAAAGTTATCAATTCAACATTGGAGCAAAATTTTCCCAATTGAATTATATGATGCGAATCAAGAGGAACAAGATATAATTGGTGATGGTTACAGTGAATTTAAACATTTTAGACATTGCATATGGTCCATTTATTAAGTGTATTTCTGCCCTACACATGTTGTCTAGCATGAATAATTCACAATTAATAAAGTAACCATTTAAATGTGCCATAAGGTATGGCGGTCTATCGCGCAGCCGCTAGGGTTATGTGGCGGTCAGGGACTAGCCGCACACACGACCTTTGCGATCTATCGCGGGGCTGCTAGAATGTGATGAACTTCAAGTTTTCAAAAGGCAAAAGCGATCTATCGTGGGGCCGCCTGGATCAGAAGCGGTTCCTGTATGATAGTATAAAGGTCACTGCTTCGGTCTCCGGCGATCTCTGATAGACGTCGGTTGTAACCAGAAATTCATGCGGTATAGTGAAACATAATTGAGCAAAATAGTATCAACACAAAGAGGACAAAATTGTGCATGAGATAGCATGGATTAATTAAGATTTTTCCTGCTACAACCTAACATTTAGTGAGGATAAGACGAACTAACAAGAACGGTGCCCTAAATTGACATGCTCCGACTAAAGACTGGAATTCGATCACTATACTTAATTAAAATTAGGGATTTTAGTATCAAAATAAAGAGGGCTTGAAGACGAACATGCTGGTATAATCTGATTAGAGTTTGGTCTAGCGGAACCTACCTTAATCGAAGAACAAAGGACGTCGAACTCTCGGAACTGCACGAACTCCGTGCTCCACAACCTCGACGATTCCTCCCTCGAACGTGCTCCTCGTCGGCCGCTTTAGCAAATGGGGGTTCTTGGTCGAGCTAGGGTTACTTTTATAGGCGTCTATTGGATCTATGGTTGATGATACGACCGGATAGAGTCCTCAAAGTCGATCGTGCGTAAAACTCGCGCTTGACCGGGTCGCGTCGCCTTCTCGCTCCGAATTACGCTCGTATGGTTAGGGTTATTGCGTACAAAGAGAGGGAAAATGATCTAGCCATCAAGGCCAATCGATTGGGTCTGGTTTGGGGTCAAATGATCGAGATTTGGGTTCGAATTTAGCGATCTAAGTTTCGATCTATTTAAGCTCGATTTTAGCCCTAATTCCATCAATTTGGCTTGATTAAAATTTTATTTAGGGTCTGACCAAGAAGATAAATCTTTTAAACTTTTAGTCCTCTACACGAATATGCTTTTTTGGATTTTTATAAATTAGTTGAAATTTCACCTAAAGGGATTTTTCATTTAATAGTAGACAATTCTCAATTATTACCCCTTTCATATTAATTAATTATTTCTCAGGGTGTTACAAGAAGTTTGAATAGAGTGAGCAGAGAAAGAGAAAGAGAGTGAGCAAGAGAAAATAGAGAGGAAGTGAGAGCTCGAAGATTTACGTGTTCATCAATTCTTGGATCAGATCCAGAACTATTTCGCTCCTACGTGAGCTATATCTTCGTTAATTTTTCTTTTCAGTTTCATTTCTTATTTTTTTTTATTTCTGATTTTATTAAGATGTGTGTCAGCATTTAGAGGATTGGTTCCTCTGGACAGCAAGCTATCACACTCAGCTGTAGCAAGCTGTGATGTTCAGCGGAAGCAAGCTGTAATACTCAGCGGAAGCAAGCTGTGTTGCTCAGCGGTGTAAGCAAGTTGTGATGCTCAGCGGTTCAAGCTGTGAGTCAGCAGACGCCTCAATCAGGTTTGAGTGGGGGATGGACGTAGGTCTGTGGTAGCAGACCGAAACATCTAAAAATTCTCAGTGTATTGTGGTTTGCTTTGCATTATTGTTTCATAGTAGATGTATGCTTAGGCTCGTTTCAATTGCATGTGGTTAGCATACATCATTCTGAGTACTCTAATTGTTCGAGTGTGAACTTTAATAGAACCACTATTTAACTGAGCCATCGAGTGTTATTTTAGCACAAATCCTTCAGAGGAAATTTTAATTCCATAATTTTTTAAAGGCTATTCATTCACCCCCCCCCTCTGAATCTCTATCTAGCACCACCGTTATTCCAACAATTAGTATCAGAGTGGGTCTCTGATTTTCCAGATCCAACGATCTGTAGAGGATCCTGCCATGTTATTTTGGCGCAGTGCTCATTGATTGCTTAGTGCTTTAAATCTACTTGATAAGTGTTTTTCAATGGCTTCTCCTTCAGTTTTTGATGGTTCTAACTTTAGCAGTTGGCTAGAAGGCCTATGCGTTTATGCGAACTCCATTGATTCTAACTTATGGTGTCTTCTATCTAAAGGTCCACATCAAATACCTCATAATCAGACCAAGTGGTCTAGTGAGGACAGATTAAAGAACCGTGATAATATCACAGTTCTTAATATTTTGAAAGCTGCAGTTAACACTGACATATTCTCTTTCGTTTTCAGGTGTACATCTGGCAAAGAAATTCTGGACAAGGTAATAGCAGTCCATGAGAAGACAGAAGAATAGGAGTGTTTGATGGCCAATGGAGGTGATCACAGTAGTGATCAAAATGAGGACTCACTGTGTCAGGTAAGTTCTGGATCTGAAGAAGTTTCCTTTGATGAATTGATGAAAATGTATGAAGAGCTTTATGATAGATATAAGAAAATAAAATCAAAAAATAAATCATTGAAAAATAAACTGAAATCTGTCAACTATGTTGAATCTGATCATGTTGAAGTTGAAGTCGACAAACTTAAAATGTATGAATAAATCATTGAAAAAGAAACTAAGCTGAAATCGACAAACTTCAAATGAAATTACAGGAGTTAACAATGAGAAATATGAATTGAATACTTTGAAATCTGAGAATTATAATCCTAGAATTAAACTCCTTGAAGCTGAAAACTCATGTTCAAATGAATCTATATGTAATAAATGTGTCTTTTTGAAGGAATTAATTGATGATCTTAATTCTGATGTTGAAATGTAGAGAAATCTGATTGTGTCTTTAAAAGAAGAAAATTAATGTTTGCTTGAAAAAGGAAGTTGAACAATTTGAAGAAACTTTGATGGAAGAAAATGACAATATGAAAGAACAGAATAAAAAGCTCATGGTCTTAAATACTGTCATGTCAGAAAAATGGTTAGTAATTGAAAAGGGAAAATCTATTTTGAAAGAAAATGAAACTAATTGTGAAATAAAATTGAGATAGAATGTTAATACCCTCAAGAGCTTGCATGACGCTTTGTATCAACAAGTGATTTCATGTGAAACAAAGATTGTTAACTATGAAACAGTTTCCTCTTTGTAATCTGAAATCCAGGATCTAAGAAATTCACTTTCCAAATTTGTTAAAGGGAAGGACAATCTTGATAAAAATCATTGGAGTTAAAATAAATTTTCAGAAGGAATGGTTGGGCTATAACCCTATAAATAAAAAGAACTTTGGAAATACAACTCAAACTTCTTTTATTTCTAGTTCTGCTCCACCTGTTTTCTAATTCACTACTCAAAGAACTGAAACCCAAAATAAAAATCTGAAAAAGACAAGAAAATAGAAAAATAATGTTGACATTTCCGTAGTGAATGTGAATAATGCTATACCATTGCACAATGTTCATAAGCCTTCTATTCATTCACAGGTTCATAAAAAGAAAACTTCATGTCATTACTGTGGTAGGGCAGGGCATGTGATGCATGACTGCCATGTTATGAAAATTGATGATATGAATGCATATAAGAATGTGAATGCTATTAAGAACACCAATGTGCAGAAACAATTCAGAAATACTTTTGGTAGAAATACTAATATGCATGTTGAGCACAATGGTATTTCGCACAAACATGCACACATAACCAAAATAGGAACTACATGTTTTTATGGCGGTAGAAAAGGTCACCACATGCATGATTGTGATTTGTTAAAACAAAATGATCAAAAGTTCAGAAAATTTCATGTTAGAAATAGTCTTGCAAATAAAAATCATGCTAGAAAACATGCAGTTCAAAACATTGAATGTTTTTAGTGTGGAAAATTTGGACATGTTGCTTCTAAATGTTGGTTTGCTGAGAAAAAGAAATTCCATCCTGAACATGTTAAATACCCTACATTTAGAAGTACTCATGTCAAGAATAATTTTGCTTTCATTCATAGACATCCTATCTGTAAAAACTGTGGAAAGCATGGCCATACAGTTAAGGACTGTTGGTAAAAAAGAAATCTTTGCGATAAAAATGATAACAAACCCTATCATTCACACTATTTCAGAAAACTTGATTATCAGAAACCTGTGAAAACCCCAAAATGTTGTCATTATTGTGGTCAAACTGGACATTTCATGTTTGATTGAAAATTGCTGAAACTTGATAACATGAATCCTCTGAACTCTTGGAGAACACCTAGGAAAGGTGTTACTAACCATGGAGGACCCAAGAATTCTTGGGTACCTCAATATGCAAAATGAGGTTTTGTGTTTGCAGGAGTGCCTTAGGGGTTGAAGAATAAAAAGGGGTTAATAAGCCAAGGCACTCAAGTATGGTAAAACCCCATCTTTGTGCTTGACAAGTTTGATCTTCTAAACTTTATAATAATTTCCTTTAGTTTGCTGCATCTCATGAGCCAGTGCATACATGTTTACATCCATATGTGATATTTGCATTAATTGAGAATCTTGTCTCTCTCTATTGATTGCATTCTTGAAATGAAAAGCTGACTAATTGGTATATCAAATTGCGATTGTGGAAGGGTATGTTAAGCCTATCTGAAAACTTTCCCCAAGCGTGATGGTGATCCTTATGGGTCTAAGATTGTTTGCTATGCATGCACTCACATGATGTCCTTTTGGAACTTGTTCATGTGCTCTGATTTATCCTAATTCCTAGCTCATGCATTGAGTCAGGGGGAGAATATAACTAGATTTTGAATGGCCATCATTGTCTAGTTTGGTCGACCAAATTTGCTCATTTTGGTTAACCGAAATGTTCACTGAATAGCCATCGCCCTGCACTGTCAGCTGGTCTCATCTGCCTATATCTGTTCTAAAATTGATTGAGATCATTCCACTCATGTTTTTAGAATTCTTTGTGTGATCTACTGCATTTGCTGAGGATGAGGTTGTTGTCCTAAATCTATTTTTGAGCTCAAATATATCATGAAGCCACCTCTGATTTGTCTTGTGACTATGTCCTTGAAACGGTTAGCCCTTGATATCTTGACTATTCTTGTTTTATCTCTGAGCTTAACATATCTCTGAAAATCTTGCTCATCTGCTAATCCCTGATCATCTTTGTCTTAGCTCAGTCTGAATGTCTACAAGATTCTTTCATTCTGTATGTTCCTTGTTGCTTCTGCTCTTGTTAAGAGGGAGCTTCACTAGCTGAGAATGTGTTATTCTTTGACTTTCTATCTGTCTGATGCACTTTTGGTCATCTCTGTCACATATCTAAAAACTTTTCTCACATGGTGATTGTTCCTGTTACTAGTTTCCGTTGAAAATATGGCTGCTCATGAAACTTTCTTAATCAACCTGTAATTTAGGAAGATTTCAATCTGTGTAACTTGATCATAAATCTGAAAAATACTCTAACAAGGAATCTTTCATTATATAGGTTTATGAATGTTCAAAAAGATCAGATTGGTTTAAGTTTATTAAAATATGATTTAGATATTTTTAATATTTTCAAGACATTCAAAACCAAACTCAATGAATACATTAAACTTTAACCAACTATTTCATGTTGAGTCTTGTAAAATCTTCTAAAATCTGAAATTTTGAAATCATGGCTTTATTTGGTTGAAATATATGAAATCAATATTATTTTTAAACAAGTGATTGATCTGAAATGTTCCTAAGGGTAAATATTGTCATTGCAATGATTTTGATTACTGAGAAACCATGTCCATTGACCATGAAGTCTAGAGGACTGTGTCATGAAGTGCCTTAATTAACTCTGCTAAAAATTCATGAGAAATCCAGGCAGAGCAATGGCTTGCATACTGAGAAATATATCTTACTCATCAATGAAATGAGTTAAGGTATATCATGAGACGTCAATGCTATCTCTGTTCTTATGAAGCATGACAGTCAGTCATACCAAGTGCTTAGGGATACTGGCGTAATTGCACCTGGAAAATTTGATTTGAAAAGTATTGTTAAACAAAAGAGAAATCTTAAACTGATTGAAAAGTTTTTCATAATCCTCAGGAACCACATCTAAATTCCTTCATGGTGTTTAACCTCAATACTAATGATTGTAATTCCTTAAGAAGTCATTGAAATTGATTGAGTAAGATGAAGGGAGGTTAATCAAGATATAAATATGAGGGCTTGGTTCACTTTTATTAAACCTTGATTTCAGATATGAGTACAGAACTTTATTGGTAAACTGTGTATACATCATATTTAAACCATGAAGTTCAATAAAGTTCATTCATAAGACCTTATAATGGGAGACTCTGAAAAATTCTTATCTTTGGATTTATGAAATTGGTATCTCTTTGAAAATCTTATTGAATTACTCATGTGTTTGAAGCTCATTTGGAATTCCTGTGCTCAGTTTCCATTTACTGTTGAAATCCAAATATCAGATTGTGCTCACTACTCTTGCTTCAATCTGTCTTGACCTGAACTGATATATAACTGTTCATGTGTTTTTACCGTTGCCTTCATTGACCTTGTGTAAGTTTAAATCTATATGTCCGATGATTTACCTCCACTCCAATCCCTCTGTACACTCAAAGGGGGAGCTTGTTTGATCAGCATCTTTGTAATCAATTTGATCTGCTTAACATGACTATCCCTATGCTTTGATTTCATTCAACTCCTTCTATTATGTCCAAAGAGAGGCATTATCTGCTCAGACGGAGTATATTTTTAGCAAGGGAGAGTGCAACCATTTCTTTCATTTCAATATCTCTTCTCTTTTCAAAGGGCGAGAATATGTGAGTCATATTTCTGTCAGATGATGCATGCACTATTACAGTTCACACTTGTCTGCATTTTACATTCATGATGAGAGAACTTAGTCTGCATATTCAGCTTACTGTTCCTTCCTTTTTGATGATTGTCATAGGGGGGAAATATGTGTGTCATGTGAGTATATGTGAGTCATTAATTTTGTCAAATATTGTGTTGCATGCCCTACTGGGTCACATTGATCATCATGATGAACTCATTGCAATGACTCATAATATTGCCATCATCAAAAAGAGGGAGATTATTGTGTCACTGTGATTTTGATGATGTCAACTATTATGTCATTATATTGAACCTTGACGATAAAACCTTGATGCATGATTTAATGATCTCATCACATATATAGAAGTATGAAATATGTCAGAACAGGTTCTGAAGATGACTCAAAAAGTCATGAAAAGAAAGTCAACACAGGTCAACGCCACTATTCAAGAACTGACAATAGGTCAACTGATCAAATTGTGAGTCAGCTCTTTGACAGGTAAGGTCAATATACATCCAAGTCTGAAGCATAAAGGTTGGTGTATATACCTTCTCTGTGAATAGGTAAGGTCGGTGCACATTCATATTTCTTCATATGAAGGTCGGTGCATGTTCATAGTGTTGTATATGTAGGTCGGTGCATGCTCATAGTGTTGCATGTATGGTCAGGGCACATGAAGAAAGTGCTGCATGCAAAGGTCAGTGCACATTGTCATTCATGAATACAAAGGTCGGTGCACATGTTCAGTGCTGCATATAAAGTCTGAGCACATGCAGCATGAATGTCTTAGCATCTTTGATCAGGTCAGAAGCATACTCATACAAGTTTGAGCATATGTACAAGTCTGCATAGTCAGGTCTGAGCATATGTACAAATCTGCATAGTCAGGTCTGAGCATATGTACAAATATACATAGTCAGGTCTGAGCATATGTACAAAACTGCATGTTCAAGTCGGTGCACATTAATTCTCTTAACAGATCAAGATCTCAGCATATGAACAAGGTCGCATAAGTAGGTCAGAGCATATGCGTTCGAAGTCGGTGCACATGTAGACATTTTGGGTCAAAGGTCAGAGCACCTTCTTATAAGTCAGAGCACATGTTCGTACATGGTCAGAGCATAGTCGCTCAGGTCGGTGCATATTCATTCTAGGTCTGTGCACATGCATAAAGTAGGTCTGTGCACATGAAGTCTAGGTCTGTGCACATGAAGACTAGGTCTGTGCACATGCTTTTTGGGGTCTGTGCACATGAAGTCTAGGTCTGTGCACATGTTGTTTGAGGTCTGTGCACATGAAGTCTAGTCTGTGCACATGCATAAAGTAGGTCTGTGCACATGCAATTCAAAGTCTGTGCATACACATAATAAGGTCTGTGCACATGCAATTTAAAGTCTGTGCATACACATAATAAGGTCTGTGCATATGATGAATTTGTGGTCTGAGCACATGTGAAGTTTATGTACATGCAATGTCTAGGTCGTTGCATACACTGATTCTAAGTCATTAAGTCTATGCTCTGGGAATTATACTTAATATATCTACACATGTTTGAACTGAGCAATTAAGTTCTCTGAAATTGATTAAGCATGAATTCTCTTTATCATAAATAAGGTATTTGATTAAATGCCTTTTACCATGTTGACAGGTTTAAGTCACTAAAGGATCCAGTGACGAACACATAAGAGGCAGGAAGATTTACACTCAGCACAGTCACGTGGCTCGAGGCTCAAATAAGATGACACGTGATCCAAGGCAGGGTGGAACCTTAAACAGGAGGAATCTGCTATGTGTAAAGCACCTCATCTTCATCTGACATGTGGACATCCATCAGCGCATTTTTTTTCAAAGTTCCTTGGGCAGGAACGTGTTTTCCATGCGCCCAATCTCTCACGAGCCTATAAACAGAGGCATGATCGCTCAAATGAAACAACACAGATAAGAGAAGAAAAGGGGAAGATCTGAAGAAGAGAAAAGGAGTAGGAGAGTACAGGAGCCAGAGAGTTTGTGAAGAAGAATTGGAGTTAGAGTGCGAGAGAGAGTTCGCTGAAGGAAGAAGAAAAAAAAAGGAGAAAATAGAGTATCGTAAAATCAAAAGAAGTTTGAAGGGAGTGAGTAGAGAAAGAGAAAGGGAGTGAGCAAGAGAAAATAGAGAGGAAGTGAGAGCTCGAAGATTTGCGTGTTCATCAGTTCTTGGATCAGATCTAGAACTATTTCGCTCTTGTGTGAGCTATATCTTCGTGAATTTTTTTTTTGGTTTCATTTCTTGTTTTTTTATTTCTTATTTTATCAAGCTATGTGTCAGCGTTGCAGAGGATTGGTTCCTCTAGACAACAAGCTATGACGCTCAGCTGTAGCAAGCTGTGATGCTCAGCGGAAGCAAGTTGTAATGCTCAGCGAAACCAAGCTGTGTTACTCAGCGGTGTAAGCAAGCTGTGATGCTCAGCAGTTCAAGCTGTGAGTCAGTAGAAGCCTCACTCAGGTTTGAGTGGGGGATGGACGTAGGTCTGTGGTAGCAGACCGAACCATCTAAAAATTCTTAGTGTATTATGGTTTGCTTTGCATTATTATTTTATGGTAGATGTATGCTTAGGCTCGTTTCAATTGCATCTAGTTAGCATGCATCATTCTGAGTACACTAATTGTTCGAGTGTGAACTTCAATAAAACCACTGTTTAACTAAGCCATCGAGTGTTATTTCAGCACAAATCCTTTAGAGAAAATTTTAATTTCATAATTTTTTTAAGGGGATTCATTCACCCCCCCTCTGAATCTCTGTCTAGCACCACCGTTATTCCAAAATGAACGACAACTCAGAAAGCCGCTATTTCATTAAATGAGGACCTCTGATTAGGCATAGTTTCCTCTCTCATAAATTTATCTCATTTTCCTGGCCCATACCGCGGGTCTATGGCACTGTGTCTCAGTCCGTAGATGCAGTCCCACGTTTCACGTTGTTTTCCACATAGCCCTTAACTCTCGATGATGATTGAGCCCTCCGCGGGATATTCCTTCCTTCGGACTGGCAATTTCATCATTGGGACATCCGTAAGTCTACGCGAAGCCTTGGATTCCCTCAAGGCCGTCGAGCAGGTTGTACCCTAAAAACCCTAGAACCCAATTGAATGTCACGTCCCTCTGGAGAAACGTGGCGATCCAGCCCTTACATGGTGCTATCCCAAGACTTGTGAGTAATTCTTGTGTCTCTGGAATGGGCGACCATTCCAAAGGGAGCTAATTGAATGGGCGCCACTTGAGTATCCGCCAATTGTTCTGTTTCACAGAATGGGCGCCACTTTCCAGGGTGCCGATTCTGAAAGAAATGGCACCCAGGAGGGCGCCAATTCCACCCTGTTTTCTCAGCTTGTCATGAGTTTCATGAGATTTTTATCATGGTCCAGCTTTACGTAAAGTTCTATCCTTGAACTTGATGTGACACCACCTTGGGGGTGATAGCCACTAGGCCAATGATCCTTGGACCTATCACTCACAAGCAACCCAACGTGCCTGTTGTCGCCTCGACAGTCGTTGTTAAAATTGCCGTGCCACACAAATTTCAAATATTTATAACCGCACTCACTCACTTATGGATTTGAAAACATGAGTATAATGGTAAGTACGGGTCGATCTCACGGGGAAGGAATTTGGTTATTTTTCTTAGTTGGAAAATATTCTTATGTTTTGAAAAATCAAGTGTTGGGTTTTGAGTGCGATTACAACTAAATGGAATTAAAGTGCAACTTCAAACAACAAAAGGTAAGTGAAAGAAATAAAGAAGAACGCCGTCGTTTCCATACCGAGCCTTTGATGAAGATCACTCCGCCTAGGAAGTCGATGCCGTGAGAGGATTTGCAGAAGAATGATCACCGCTTTGGGTATGATTGAAGAACTTATGAAGACAAGAGTTGGATTTAACAAGTTTGAAAACTTAAGTTTGAAATCATAATAGAATTCAAGTAAAAATAGGGATTGGAAGAAAAAGTATGACTTCAAATCTAGATGGAATTAGAAGAAGTGTAAAACATGAACGTTGTAGAGAATTGAAAGAGAAAGAACTTTGATGAAGAACACAGACACAGAAAATAAGAGGACGGCAATGAAAAATCAAGATCTATCACTGCTGGTGAATAGTAACTGACAGAAAAATAGCACCTTGAAAAATTAATTCTAACTCTAAAAATACACAGAATTAGACAAAGTGGTGGAAGAATGAAATGGAGATCTATAAGAGAGGACCAAACTTGATGAAGAACTCAGATTGAAAAGAGGTCTAGAAAAGCTTCAAAACATAAGAAAACTAGAATGTCTCACCACGGATGAACAGTAAACACCTAAAATAGCACTTAAGAAAATGGGCAATAACTCTATTAATCAGGAAGAATTTGAAGAAATGCTAAACAGAGAAGTTGAAGAAAACGTAAAAACGAACAACTTTCATGAAGACAAGAATTTGAAATAGGGATCACAACAATACGTAATTGAACCAAGAATAGACTGAATGCTTAAAAAGAACCTTGCATTAATATCAAATCAACTTACAAAGGTGACACCAAAAGCTTGTAAAACATCAAGATCCAACCCTCCTATGGAGCTCTACTAAGACTTATAATGAAGAACTTCAAGAATACAATGGAAAACCTTCGTAATCTCTATGCTATCTCTCCTCCTCACTATCCCTAACAACTAACTCCCCTTGCCATTACACATGAAGCCCTTATATAGGGTTACAAACTCTTCTTGCCCATGTGAAACAATCAATTGCACCTAATTTTGACCCAACTTGGTAGGCTGGAATGTGCTGCACCTTTGTCATTTTTTTCTGATTTTTCCAAAAAAAATTTGGCTTTTTTATGGCCTTTTCTTCTTCTTCTTTCTCTCATTCTCTCATTTCCTCTCTCTGCCGGCGCAACGTGCCGACCACCGACCGGGTTAGGCGGCCGACCGCCGTGGGCCCCTGGTGCGCCCGTCGCGTCCTGCCCCGCCACGCCGCCCGCGTGTCGCACGCGGGCGCGTGCGCCCGCGCCTCCGGTGACGCGCCTGTGGGCGCCGCGTGGACCGCCTCCCGCGCCGCTCCGCCTGCCACGACCCCCCTCCCCCGCCTTCGCACGCCCTCGTCGCCCGTGCCCGAGCGGCGAAGGCGGGAAGGCGGGGCGGGGAGGGTTTTTAAACTTTTTTTTTCATTTTTTTTTCTTTATATAAATATAGTATATATAAATATATATATATATATATATATATCTTATATATATTTGTATAAAATGCTAAAAAATAGCCAATAAATTTATTTATTTTTTCTAATTTTTTCTATTCTTTTTGAATAACTCCCTGAGCTTTTGGCTCAGTTTAACATATAACTTTTCTTTTATTTTTTTTTCTTTTTCTTGGAGTTTTCCTCGTATCACGTGCCTGCATAAATACATAAAAATTATGATTAAAATTTATTTAATTTCAAAAAAATAAACAATTGATCAAAAATCAACAGTAAGTGTGAGAAGTGTATATTTAATATAATTTAAGCTCATAAAAATATGTAGAATCATGAATTAAGATATAAAAATACACACTTATCACACCCCCCAACTTACTCATTGCTAGTCCCTTAGCAATGCATATAATGAAAAATTGTAGGACTAACAAGAGTTTAAAGATATTCAGGCCTCATTTCCAGTTCATCTTTCATAGAGTTCACTAAAGATCAGGACTCTGGAGTAATTACCACAGACTAGCCTTATGTCGAAAATTCAGGTACATGATCAAGAATCTAATCAAAATTCAGTAGCACTTGTGCAAGTGGAATACTAAATTCACAGTAGAGATAATTGCATCCTCCAGTTGCTATTTCGAACAAATGCCTTTCAATTTTGCACTTCTTACTTAGAGCGTTCAATGCACACTAGCTTTTTGTCTGCCTTAGTGATATTCCCTTTTGGGATCACTATATATTTTTTTTTCTCTTCTACTTTTTTTTATATATACACACACATGATGCTGCACTACCCGTCACTGTTTTATGCGAACCTCAACACGTCTTAGGTGAAGTAGGCCCGGTTCCACAGATCCAAGTTCCCTTTTCCTTTTGACGCGAACCTCAATACGTCTTAAGTGAAGTAGGCCCGGTTACTCAGAATCGGAGCATTTTTCATGGTATTTTTTTTTCTCATACTTTTATATGGCAGAAAGCTTTGTAAAAGATCTCTTTTTCAGAAAGTGCAGAATATCAGACAGTCTGTCTAAAATAGCAGAAGGCTTGTCCTTCTTGTTTCATTAGTGTGCAACGTGATTTTCATTTTTTAAAGTGCATCTGAACTTTAAAGAGATTCTTAAATTAGTTTTCCAGTGCTAGCTTAAAGAAATTATCCATCATCCTTTTCCTAGTCGTTGCTATTCCAGAATGACTTTTCATGAGACATGAATCAAGAAATTCAACTCAGGGAAAACTGTTGTTTAACATGACAATTCAAGAAAGCAAGAAAATTTTTTTATTTTTTTTTGAGGGAAAACTGTTGTTTAACATGACAATTCAAGAAAGCAAGAATTTTTTTTTATTTTTTTGAAATTTTTTAGCTTTATAGATCTTGGGATTTTCATAGGCTTCATTTCTTAGCTCCTCCAGTTCATTGAGTTGAAGAACCCGTTGGGCGCCAGCGTGAGTTAAGTCAAAATTGACTTGCTTAATGGCCCAGTAAGCTCTATGTTCAAGCTCGACAGGTAGGTGGCAGGCTTTACCAAAGATGAGGCGGTAGGGTGACATGCCAATAGGGGTTTTAAATGCAGTTCTATAGGCCCATAGGGCATCATCTAGTCGCTCGGACCAGTCTTTCCTATCCGGCCGAACTGTCTTGTGGAGAATGTTCTTAATCTCCCTGTTGGATACTTCCACCTGACCACTGGTTTGGGGATGATATGGGGTGGCAATTTTGTGGGTGATCCCATATTTCTTGAGCAAAGCTCGAAATTGGGAGTGAGTGAAATGCGAACCCCCATCACTAATGATAGCCCTCGGACAGCCAAATCTAGAGAAAATGTTCTTGCGAACAAATTTCATGACTACCTTGTGATCATTGGTCCGTGTGGCTATAGCTTCAATCCACTTTGAAACATAATCGACCGCCACCAAAATGTATTCATTGCCAAAGGATGGTGGAAACGGTCCCATGGAATCAATACCCCAAACATCAAAGATTTCCACTACAAGAATGGGATTTAGCGGTATCATATCTCTCTTCGAAATATTGCCCACAGCTTGACACCTCAGACATGTTTTGGAAAATTCATAAGCATCCTTGAATAAGCTGGGCCAATAAAATCCACTTTGTAAGACCTTAGCCGCAGTTTTCTTTCCTGAAAAGTGTCCCCCACAAGCGAGAGTGTGACAAAAATTCATGACGGATTGTTGCTCATCCTCGGGGACACATCTTCGGATGATCTGATAAGGACCCATATGAAACAGTTCTGGGTCTTCCAAAAAATAGTGCTTGAGTTTAGCAAAGAAGTGATCCTTTTCCTGCTTAGACCACCCAATCGGGATTTGTCGTACTGCCAAGAAGTTGACAATATGAGCGTACCAGGGGGTAGAGGTGATAGACAACAGTTGTTCGTCAGGAAAAGAATCAGACATTGGAGCACTCTCAGGTATCACTATTCGGGATAAATGATCAGCCACAACATTTTCTAACCCCTTCTTATCTTTGATTTCTAGATCAAACTCTTGCAATAACAGAATCCATCTAATCAGCCGGGGTTTAGCATCCTTCTTAGTGAGCAAGTACCTCAAAGCGGCGTGATCAGAATAAACAATAACTTTGGCCCCCAAAAGATATGATCGAAATTTCTCTAGGGCAAAAACAACTGCCAAAAGTTCCTTTTCTGTGGTGGTGTAATTCATTTGAGCATCTCCGAGAGTGCGACTCGCATAATATATCACCATAGGTTTCTTATCAATTCGTTGCCCCAGGACAGCTCCTATGGCGTAGTCCGAGGCATCACACATGATTTCGAAAGGCAGTGACCAATCTGGGGATTGAAGAATCGGAGCTTGGGTCAAAGCTGCCTTCAAAGAATGGAAGGCCTCAAGACACGACTCATCTAAATGGAAGGGAGTGTCCTTGGCTAGCAACTTTGTGAGCGGGCGAGTGATGAAAGAGAAGTTCTGAATGAATCTTCTATAAAAACCCGCATGGCCAAGGAAAGATCGGATTTGCTTGACAGATGAAGGGGGAGGAAGATTGGAAATCAGATCGACCTTAGCCTTATCTACTTCTATCCCCCTTTCAGAAATAACATGGCCTAACATAATCCCGTCTTGGACCATAAAATGGCTTTTCTCCCAGCTAAGCACCAGATTGGAGTCAATACATCGTGCCAACACTTTCTGCAAATTCTTCAAACAATTATCAAATGAATCTCCGAAAACGGAGAAATCATCCATGAAAATTTCTAAAAATTCTCCCACCATTTCAGAAAATATGGCCATCATGCATCGCTGAAAGGTGACAGGGGCATTGCAAAGCCCGAATGGCATTCTCCTGAAAGGAAACGTGCCATAAGGACACGTGAACGTAGTTTTCTCTTGATCCTCTGGGTAAACAGCAACTTGATTGTACCCAGAGTATCCATCCAAAAAGCAAAAGTATTTTTGCCCAGCCAACTTCTCCAAAATTTGATCAAGAAACGGGAGAGGGAAATGATCCTTCTTTGTCATGGAGTTCAGTTTTCTGTAATCAATACAGATTCTCCATCCCGTTTGTAATCTCATGGCTACCTCCTCACCTTTCTCATTTTTAGTAACGGTCAGCCCAGATTTCTTGGGAACAACTTGTGTAGGGCTAACCCACTTACTATCAGAAATGGGATATATAATCCCAGCATCTAGCCACTTCACTACCTCCTGCTTGACTACTTCTTTCATGTGCGGATTCAGCCGGCGTTGCATCTCCCTACTCGGCTTAGCATTGTCCTTCAAATAGATGTGGTGCATACAAACGTCTGGACTAATGCCCTTGAGATCTGCCACCGACCAACCTATGGCCCCCCTATGTTCCTTAAGGACATCTAAAAGTTTAGATTCCTGATTGGAAGTGAGGTTGGAGGATATAATGACAGGCAACGTTTGGTCAGGACCCAGATAAGCATACTTAAGAGAGTCCGGCAGAGGCTTCAATTCAAGAGTAGGTGGTTGATCCAGGGATGGAAGTGCAGGTTCAGATTGTAGTGGAGGGAGTGACTCTACCCTAGACCAGGGTGTGAGAGAGAGAGGAGAATCCTGCAGCATACTACCCTCTTCTAGGGTGTCCTTGATTGCATCCGGACTTTCATCACTCAACTCAAAAATATCAACAACATGACATTCTTCTTCAAGGTCCGGGTATTGAGAAGCTTTGAAAACATTCAATGCAATTTTCTCTCCTCCAAATGATATGTCCATCATTCCCGTGGCATAATTTATATTGGCCTTAGCCGTAGCTAAAAAGGGGCGTCCCAAAATAATAGGTGTATGTTTAAGATCCTGGGACAAGGCCATATCCAAAATGAGAAAATCCACCGGGAAGTAACAATCATGCACTTTCACAATTACATCCTCCAACAAACCTCTTGGTGTTTTCACTGATCTATCGGCCAATTGAAGGATGATGGATGTTGGTTTCAACTCACCCAGATCAAATTGCTTATAGATAAAGGTGGGTAAAAGATTTACGCTAGCACCTAAGTCAAGTAATGCTCGATCAAAGGTGACTCCACCTATATCACATGAGATCAATGGGGCTTCGGGGTCCTTCAACTTTCTCGGCAAATGATTCATTACAACGGCACTCACATCCTCCGACAAACGGACCTTTTGAGTTGCCGCCCTTGGCTCCCTCCTCGGAGTGCAAAGCTCTTTCAAAAACTTGGCATATGCCGGCACATGCTTGATGGCATCTAAAAGTGGAATATTGATATTCACTTGTTTGAACAATTCCACTAATTCTTCCTGATGTACTGGTGATTTCTTGAGAGCTTTCGGCTTTAAAGCATCAGGAAAAGGGGCCTTAGGCTCATAATCTAGGGGTCCTTCATCAAGTTTCGCCTTTCCTTTATCCAGCCTCTTCTTTCCATCCATCGGCTTCTCTTTAACAATCATGGGTTCTTCTTCCTCCTCATTCTCCTCTCGGGCCTCTTGGCCCGAACTACTACCAACGCCCTTAGCCTTAAAAGGGTCATCTAAAACTTTCCCGCTCCTAAGAGAAGAGATTGCCTTAGCATTCTCCAATTGGGGGCCCATAGGAGGAGGAGGCTGAGGTTGGTTTGGCTGAGGGAGAATAGGAGCTCTTTGAGGGAAGCCTGGAGGTTGGTTCCTTGGATTAGCCACTGGCTAGGTAGGAAGCTGACCTACCTCTCTCCGAACATTTCCTGCTGCTATTTGCCCGATTTGACCTTCCAACTTAGCAATGGATTGCTGTTGAGAAAAAATGAGTTGTTGGAGTCGGTCAAACTTTTCATCAAAATTTGACTGCGAAAATTGAGGAGGAGGTTGGAAGGGGACTTGATTGGATCTGTTGGATGGATAGTGATGGTACTGGCCCTGAGAAAATTGAGATTGCTGGTACGGAGCCTGAGAATAATGTGATGAGTGTTGGGATTGTTGTGAAAAAGGTGCACTGGTTTGTGAGAAATTTTGATGAGTTTGGTGAAAAGGATATTGATACTGTTGGTGAGATTGGACTGGAGCTTGGAATTGATGTTTTTGGAACGAGGGATTAGTGTGGGAAGATGGACCTTGTTTGGATTTCCAAGAGAAATTTGGGTGATTTCTCCAGCCTGGATTATAGGTGTTTGAGTAAAGATCATAAGGTGGCTTAGAAACACCCTGAGCAGCGAAGATTTGTTCTTGAATGAATGGAGGAAGTTGGGCCGCAGTAGGGCAATCAGTTACCACATGGTCAGTGCTAGAGCAAAGAGCACAGATCTCGTCATAATTGGGAGCTGAGAATGATTGAGGTCGAGGACCTGAAGAAGAAGTTTCTTGCCTTGATAGAAATTGATCTAGCTTTTGGGCAACAAGATCAACATTTTCTATCTTTTGTGCCAACAATTCCATTTTGTTCAGTTTCTGAGTTAAGGCATTGATATCCATCCTATTCTCATGCTCACCGTGGCTCTTCACTTCATATAGCCCACCCTTCTTAGCTGGTCCCACCATTCTCTCATAGGATGAAAGTGAGGCATGACTGGTTGAATTTTCACTCAACATTTCAAACAGGTCATAAGCCTCGTCCTCGCTTTTACTCATAAAAGCTCCCCCACAAGACGCATCCACCATTTGACGGTAACTATCCGTCAATCCCTCATAGAATGCTTGAACTATTTGCCATCTCGACAAACCATGATGAGGGCATTTCCGTAACAAATCATTCAACTTATCCCACGCCTCATGGATTTGTTCTCCAGGGTTTTGTGAAAATCCAGTTATAGCTCTCTCATGGTATTGGTTCGCCCTATGGGGTAGAATTTCTTTAGGAATTCCTTTTACATTTCTGCCCATGTTTTGATGGGTTTACTCAAGGCTCCTAACCAATACTTGGCTTTGTCTTTAAGAGAGAATGGGAAAAGGGTTAGCCTGAGAGCATCATCTGAAAAATTGGGGATTTTCACAGTTGAACATATCTGGAGGAACTCATCCAGATGCCTATAGGGATCCTCATTGGTATTGCCATAGAAAGACGGCAACATTTGTATTGTGCTGGACTTGGTTTCGTATTGAGCTGTTTGATTTTGTGGTGCTTGGGTATAAAATGAAGGTTCATATTGATTGGGAAGAAAATATTCCTTCATTTGCTTGGGAGCAGCTTGTGGAATTAGCTGATTTTGGTTTTGGTCCGCCATGAGGTTAGGTTGATGGTGGGTTTTAGAATGCACTAACCTCTCAATCTCCTCTATAGGTCCTAGTAAAGATGGGTGTAGGGATCTCCTACCGTGCATAAACTAGGCCAAAATGAGAGAGACAATTGTTGTATGATGATTTTTGTGTGTGTGTGTGTTTTATATTGGCATACTATGACGAAGAAAGAGAAGAAAATGCTTTTGTTTTTGTTTTGTTTTGTATTTAGGCAAACACAAACAATTTTTCACACAAATGACCCGAATGACCTAGATGTGCCCTAAACCTACAGGTGAGGTTTCACAAAATGATTAAAGTGAAACTGAAGTTCATCCTCAATATGTCCACCAGCCAGGTAAGGGGTGGGGAAGTGGGAGGTTCCCCCTACTTTCATAGGGACCTTATTATGCCAAACCACTAACCCGCTTAAAGCGTTTGCTGTCCGACCGTCTTGCCTTAGGCACCGGTTTTCATATGAGGATAAACCTAAATAACACAAGAATCACAGTGTGATCCTAGGGCCAACGTTTACTGACTTTTATTTATGGCGGAGGTCATGCGAAGATGTAAGAGAAATGTGATTTGTGGGCTAAGGAAGGGTGATGAAATCCCCACCTTATCTTATTAGGGGTGTTGCCCTTAAAGTATTTTGAAATGAAAATGCACACCACAATTTCAAACAAGGGGTTCTTTATGCAAAATGAATGCCAGAATATGGTGAGTAGAACGTACCTTGTCCCTCGCAATCTTCAATATGCAATTGACAGGAATTGAACAAAGAAAACTTCTATACTAAATGATGCATGTCCTAAAACATGATGTGTGGTTTCTAATCTTGAAATGCATTTTTTTTAGATTTTGGTGCAAGTATATTTTTGTTCGTTTTTAATTAATGAACCTAACTAACCAGCACAACATTTTTTTTTTGTTTTGATGGTTTATGATGTTTATTGAGTTTTGAAGAATTTTTCAAATTTTTGTAAAACTTTTCAGAAATTGAAAAAGTAGAACCTGTTTCTTGATTTCAGTCCTTTAGGGATGCTTCCGGGCTTTCAACAATGTTTCATATCCTTGGAATTTCAGGTTGCTTTCCCTCTTTCTTTGATTTTTGAATTTTGTTTTGTTTTCCTGCACAAGTAAAAAGAGCAAAATTAATATTCACATATAGACACCAAACACAAGAATATCCAACTATCATCATAATTCATTCCCCGGCAACAGCGCCAAAAATTTGTTCTCGCCTCGACAGTCGTTGTTAAAATTGTCGTGCCACACAAATTTCAAATATTTATAACCGCACTCACTCACTTATGGATTTGAAAACATGAGTATAATGGTAAGTACGGATCGATCCCACGGTGAAGGAATTTGGTTATTTTTCTTAGTTGGAAAATATTCTTGTGTTTTGAAAAATCAAGTGTTGGGTTTTGAGTGCGATTACAACTAAATGGAATTAAAGTGCAACTTCAAACAACAAAAGGTAAGTGAAAGAAATAAAGAAGAACGCCATCGTTTCCATGCCGAGCCTTTGATGAAGATCGCTCCGCCTAGGAAGTCGATGCCGTGAGAGGATTTGCAGAAGAATGATCACCGCTTTGGGTATGATTGAAGAACTTATGAAGACAAGAGTTGGATTTAACAAGTTTGAAAACTTAAGTTTGAAATCATAATAGAATTCAAGTAAAAATAGGGATTGGAAGAAAAAGTATAACTTCAAATCTAGATGGAATTAGAAGAAGTGTAAAACATGAACGTTATAGAGAATTGAAAGAGAAAGAACTTTGATGAAGAACACAGACACAGAAAATAAGAGGACGGCAATGAAAAATCAAGATCTATCACTGCTGGTGAATAGTAACTGACAGAAAAATAGCACCTTGAAAAATTAATTCTAACTCTAAAAATACACAGAATTAGACAAAGTGGTGGAAGAATGAAATGGAGATCTATAAGAGAGGACCAAACTTGATGAAGAACTCAGATTGAAAAGAGGTCTAGAAAAGCTTCAAAACATAAGAAAACTAGAATGTCTCACCACGGATGAACAGTAAACACCTAAAATAGCACTTAAGAAAATGGGCAATAACTCTATTAATCAGGAAGAATTTGAAGAAATGCTAAACAGAGAAGTTGAAGAAAACGTAAAAACGAACAACTTTCATGAAGACAAGAATTTGAAATGGGGATCACAACAATACGTAATTGAACCAAGAATAGACTGAATGCTTAAAAAGAACCTTGCATTAATATCAAATCAACTTACAAAGGTGACACCAAAAGCTTGTAAAACATCAAGATCCAACCCTCCTGTGGAGCTCTACTAAGACTTACAATGAAGAACTTCAAGAATACAACGGAAAACCTTCGCAATCTCTATGCTATCTCTCCTCCTCACTATCCCTAACAACTAACTCCCCTTGCTATTACACATGAAGCCCTTATATAGGGTTACAAACTCTTCTTGCCCATGTGAAACAATCAATTGCACCTAATTTTGACCCAACTTGGTAGGCTGGAATGTGCTGCACCTTTGTCATTTTTTTCTGATTTTTCCAATTTTTTTTTGGAATTTTTATGGCCTTTTCTTCTTCTTCTTTCTCTCATTCTCTCATTTCCTCTCTCTGCCGGCGCAACGTGCCGACCGCCGACCGGGTTAGGCGGCCGACCGCCGTGGGCCCCTGGTGTGCCCGCCGCGTCCTGCCCCGCCACGCCGCCCGCGTGTCGCACGCGGGCGCATGCGCCCGCGCCTCCGGTGACGCGCCTGTGGGCGCCGCGTGGACCGCCTCCCGCGCCGCTCCGCCTGCCACGACCCCCCTCCCCCGCCTTCGCACGCCCTCGTCGCCCGTGCCCGAGCGGCGAAGGCGGGAAGGCAGGGCGGGGAGGGTTTTTAAACTTTTTTTTTCATTTTTTTTCTTTATATAAATATAGTATATATAAATATAAATATAAATATATATATATATATCTTATATATATTTGTATAAAATGCTAAAAAATAGCCAATAAATTTATTTATTTTTTCTAATTTTTTCTATTCTTTTTGAACAACTCCCTGAGCTTTTGGCTCAGTTTAACATATAACTTTTATTTTATTTTTTTTTCTTTTTCTTGGAGTTTTCCTCGTATCACGTGCCTACATAAATACATAAAAATTATGATTAAAATTTATTTAATTTCGGAAAAATAAACAATTGATCAAAAATCAACAGTAAGTGTGAGAAGTGTATATTTAATATAATTTAAGCTCATAAAAATATGTAGAATCATGAATTAAGATATAAAAATACACACTTATCAGTGCCCGATGATATCACATAAGCGGACTCACCCGCACAATGCACACATGTGCTCGTGGGCAACCCAGTGATGATGGAGAGGGTGCGGGGCGGGACCTTGATGCTCCGAGGGATTTGGCAAGCTTGAGGCTGAACCCCTAAGGGCTCGGGATGCCCAATTTCACGGGCGGCCAGCACGCCAAGGGCGTGGGTTGTATGGTCTCTCTCATAACTCGCTCCGCGATGGACGCTGAATTTGATGGCAATTTGGAACCGGGCACTCTCTCACCGTCCGACGGAGCTAAGAGACAATACTAATTAAGCAAGGAATACCAGCAAAGAGAAGTGACCATAAGCTCAACTGATCGGAGTGAATACATCGATCCTGGCCGGAGACGAGGGCGAGCGGGGAGGCATGGGTACGCACCCGCACTCCGCGTTGATGTAGCTTTGACCGAAAAATTAAATTGTTACACCACTACACCTCTCGCAGGAGGGGGTTCTCGGGGCGGCGACTTATTGAAATTACATCGAAAACTACCTCCACGCAGGGAGGGGCAGTCAGCCGGCCAGGCGGGGTGGGGGAAAAACTAAGCTAGAAGCCGAATTGTCGAGCTCCCCGGTTCTGCCAGCTTCAGGAACAGCCAGATAGGTAGTCACTATCGGTGCTGCCACGGGCTCTCCCGAACTGCTTTATTGATGAAACCAGCGCCAAAATCTCCTAGGTTGGCCTAGGAGGACGTCAGAATTATTGGAGAATTTTTTGATGACGACGACGGCAGGGGCAGGGTCGGGATCAGGACTGCTGCACTCTGCTCCTGGTAGTGGTGTCTGGACCGCTATTGTTGGAAGGGAAGGCTATCACGACCACTCCCGTGATCAGTTGACGACGAGACCAGGACTGTTGCGTTCGTGGTTGAGTTCTCTTAGAACGAAGACCCACGGGGCTACCGACGGAGGTCGGAGCAAACCGCGAGGGCTAGAAGAGTGGAAGGAGGTCGAATCTGTCTCCACTTGGACTGACCTACGCACTCGGGGTAGGAAATTTGGAACTTTGTGCTTCGGGCTTCAAACGACGCTCCGCTTCTTGGAGATGAAAGGGGACTCGTAGCAGAAGTCTTTAGCCAAACACCGCTACAATATCTTCAAGGTACTGGTCATGGTAGCCTCTGGAGGATGCAGTTGGGTGTCTGCCAGGGAGGAATTGCGCAGTCCTGTGGTGAAGACTCCTCCGGGCAGCCACGAACACAGACGGATGCAGGACCACCTTCGTTGCGAATTAGACTGGATGATGATTCCACCGGTATATGGTACGCTCTCTGAAGCTTCTTGGTGATGACGTGGCAGCCTCAGAAAGTCGTTGGTACTCTACTGCCTGCAAGCTGGGAATAGGCTGATGGTGTAGGGTTGTGTGTGTGAGGGTGGGATGGCCAAGGGAAGCAAGGGGAAATGGGGAGGGTGACCAGGGTAGGAAGGGGGTGGGGTGAGAGGCAGCCAGCAAGGGAGGGAGATTCAAATTTGGCCTAGGGTTTGAACCCCTTCAGCCTTGGGGAGATGGAAGGATGCTTGGGAAAGGGTAGTGGGTGGTTGGGGGTTGGAGGGTGGCTTGGAGATTTGTGGGTTCTCCCTTGGGGCTAGGGGTGGAGTAAAGAGGTGTTGTGGGAAGTTGTGGTGACTATTGAATGAGGGGAGGAGAGAGAGAAAGTAGGTGGGAGGGGAAGGAGAGCGAAAGGGGTGCACCCCTCTTGGAGAGAGAGAGAGAGAGAGAGAGAGAGAGAGAGAGAGAGAGAAAGGGGAGAGTCACACTCCACTTGAAGAGGGGGAAGATTTCATTCAAATGTGAATTTTTTTTATTTCTCAAAGCATTAGTTCTACAATGGAGGGGTTAGGGTCTATTTATAGGCACCCAACTTTTCATATAACCATAATGACCCTGAACTAATGAATGACACATTGACCAGACTATCCCAAGGGGGGGCACCCCTGGGCCTAGCCCACTTCATTGGGCCTAATAGCCTATCAAACCAACCATATGACAACTAAATTAGGTAAATGACTCACTAACCTAGGTACATGACTCAAATAAAGAGAAAATTACATAGTTTATGACTCAAATAAAATATAAAAATTACATGACTAGACTCATAAACACATGACGAACATAATGGCGCATACTGACGAACAATTCGAGCCTCAAAAATGTGGAGGGGCAAGGGATGCCCCCATCATACCCTCGGGGTGGGGAGAACTCGACCACGTCGAGTATGGGTCCACCGGAGAAGTAGTACACCAAATGCAGCTCCAGGCGAACCACGATCTCCTGACTCGACCCCACGTCCATAGCCGGGGGACGGCTCTTAAGCCTCTCAAGGTGGCTCGGACACACCCTCTTGCCGGCGATGATACTTTGCTTGCCCAGTATTGCCTCTGTGTGCTCACGTCGAGCTCGCAAGCTGATTTGTGGTGGCACTCTGAGGGTGTCTCTCACAGGGTAGGTATAGGCTCGAAACTCTCAATAGGTTCCACCGCGGTGCCTGCATAGGGTGTTGGGTCCGCCACGTGGGAAGTGGGGTGAATCCCAAAACCCATCGGTAAGTCCAACTTGTAAGCCGGGTTGCCAAAGCCACTTGGAACTTGGGCAGGTCTAAGTCCTCGTGCCCTCGATTTGGAGGTGACCCTAGGGTAGAGCCACTCCAATGTCACCATCACCAAGTTGCCTACTTAGAATCCCAAGTGGCGCTTATGAGCTCTTGCCTGCGCTTTGTGATCCTCACCGCTCGTTGCTAGATGCTTGCGTGAATGCGTATGCCATGCACTACGATGCGGTGTGGGTGTGAAAAGTATGGTGTACAAAGGTGGACCGGGGCAGCCAAATATAGACCGACAATACTTTGATGCCATGAAGACTTTGATAGAATTAGGAGGGCCAAGGTATCCATATATGAACCTATCATGCATGGGTGTGACAAATGTCGGGGGACCCAGACATCTATGTATGCTCCTTTCATGCGTAAGACCAATGATGAATGGGGGTGGACCAGCGCATCCAAATGTGAGCCAGTCATGCATTTGGCCTAAATTGTGTGTGACTTGTATGAGATGACCCGACTTGTGACCCATGTTGAATGATGTTATTTTCCAAGATAGGTGTTGTTCTAGAGGTGACGGCAGAGTGTGTGGGTATGGGGTGGTCCTTGAGCTCCCACTCATAAGGATCGAAGGGGTCAAAGAAGGTGTGTATCATGGAGTGGGGCACTTCCTCATTCCCAAGGTGTATGTGGCCTAAGGTCAAGGCTCCCATAATATAACCGACGTTTAGGAAGGGGTGGTCTTGTTTCAACATGGTAGGTGAGGGTAGGGAATAGTGGGTGGTGAGTAAGGCGGGTGGGTCACATGGGCATCTAGGCTCCCATAGGAAGGGGTCGAAGGGATCATGGAATGGGTTTCCTAGAGAGGGGTACTCTAAGTCCTCAAGGTCCTCAAAAGACGATGAGGCAACCTCCTCCATCGGGATAATTGGGCCGGTGATTTGGGTGGGATGGTCGGCCATGAATGGAGGGCTTGACGTTCTACCCGAGATAAGCAACTCTAATTTGTTGATATCATCGGGCTCATCGGGTGTAGGGAGGAATAGAAGGAGGTCGCTAGTGTAGCAACACACAGTGTAAACCGCGGTGATAGACCCGACACATAGGTGTTGGAGGTCAAGGCTCCTAGGTCGGTCAGCCACTATGGTCAACATGCCAGTCAACTCCATTTGCCATGCTAAGCCCTAAAAAAGATCCTCTAAAGTCTCCACTTGGTAGGATGATTGGATGGTAGTATGATAGGAGGAGAAAGGTACTATGGGGAGGTTTATCTCCATGGGAGGGTAGTCACGAACGTGGGGCCCACGTGCTGGTCAGTGGGGCCGAGTGTGACCGGAGTGGCTCCACTGTGGTGGGGACGCTTGGAGGGATGCTCCCTGGGACGGCAGCATGTTGGTTCACCTTGTGGAGGGCGAGTCGGCCGGCCGGGCAGTCGGTACGGCTTGTTGTCCACGGGCTTGAGCTTCTGTTCTTCAGCGCGCGACCCGGCGAGAACGGCTTCTGTGATTAGCGCCGATGTCAGATCGACACGAAACTTGCGCCGTTGGAAAGCTGATTTGAAGTACTTTGATCTATGGGCAGAGAGAGAAAATTGACTATCCCGGATTTGGCCCTTATTGATTTTAGAAGTTGCTGTTTGACAGACCCAAATCTGATAGGACATATCTGAGTTTTCCTGAGAACATGAGTTGACCGAAGGAAGAACTTCAGATCTAGAAGTTGACTCCTTGATGAAAGTTACAGAGAAAGAAGTAAGGAAGATGGAGATATTTTTGGTAGAATTTCGTGTGGAGGTTTAATAGGGGAAACATAATTTATGATGCTGGTGGGTCGGATCTGGACAGCAGAGATAGAACTGATTTTTGGATCTGACAGTGATTTTTAAAAATAGGTAAAGGACTCTAGAAATTCCAAGAAAATTCGTGAATGATGGGAGCGATAGACAGAATCCCCAATACAATTGGTGACCCAAGAAAATAAGGGGAAAGGGGTCGAAACAAGGAAACACAGAGCTGCTGTTACACAGATCTGAATAGAGACAGATTTGGTGGATCCAGAAGCTAAAAAGGAAAAAAAATAGATTAAGCTCTGATTTCAAGGGAAATTTACTGGAGGTGGAGGATCACGTGGGGAACCTACCCTGAAAATCTCAGCTCCAGAAGATGTGGGAGTTGGGAGCTAAAATTCTCAGAGTGAGCCTCTGTCCAGCAGAAAAGCAATCTGGACAGAACTTCGGAAGTTGCTTCGCGGTGGCTCGATGGAGGCACGAACGGCGGCGGCAGCGACATAGATAGAATCCAGAGGGGGAGGGGAAGAGATAGAAGAGGGTCTCACACCCTAGAGGGTTGGAGGAAGAAGAAGAATAGTAGGGGGAGAGAGGGGTGCGCAAGAAGCTCTTGGCCAATTCAACAATTTTTCTTCATTAAAATTTTGTAAATGGAAAATACATGGCATTTGTATGAATTGACTCCCTTGGCTTTTGACCTCCCATACCCTCAGATCTAGGGTGGGTGAAGGGCATCTTGGGGATGTCAAATCCCGATTATCCCATGTGGTCAAAGCATCTTTACATAAGCTAATCAAATTAAATCAAACTAGCCTAACAGGACAAAATAGGGGGCGCCCCCTTTCATGGGCCAAATCAGGAGACCATGGGCCAAGACCATCTACTTGGCCCATGAACCCATGGTTAACCTATGGACCTTCCAATCTAGATAGCCCATGAGAGGGAAAAGCCCAATTGGGCCTTAAGTGGCTTTAGGGTCCATTTTGAAGGCCTTAAGGTCCAATATGATATAACCCCCCTTAATGGACCTAATAAAGGAAAGCCACTAATGGACTCTTCATGGAATGTGGCCCAATGGCTTATTAAAAGCCTTACAAAGGAGCACAGATGAAAAAAAAACAACAAACACACTAATACAAGCAAATACAAACCATAATACACACTAATACAAGCCATTAGCCTTTGATGCCCCCATCAATTCTCCCCGGGTGGGAGGAACTCGACCCCGTCTAGTAAGGGGTGCGGCTGCTCGAGTAGCTCCGACGAATCCGTCACCATACCAAGTAGCGCGGGTACGCTCCACTCTAAGTAGTCGTCACCTGCTCATTCCATATATACTCGATATGCAAAAGCTGCTGCGGGAACGAGACTACAGGTGGACGCTCCGGGTGGGGTCACTCTCAAAGGGAAGGAGGTGACTCAAAGACTGACTAGGAATCACCGCTGGTCCCTAAAGGTGACTAGATCCGGGACATGGATGTCGAGCTGATCCCATACTCCTCGAGCGAGTCAACTCGCCTCTCACTCATAAGGGACTGACATCAACGAGTTTGCACAAGACGCATGCAGACTCCTAACAAACCACAAACCACACAAACAAACCACACAAAGAAGAAAACAACTGACTCATGCATGACCCTAGACTTAAGGCAAGGACATCACCCACCAGGTGACCATCATCCGAGTGCCGCATCCTGAGTGTCGGCAGGTTCATCCAGACCTTCTTCATAGTACTCATCAGCTAGTTCCGGCTCGGCCTCGTAGCTGACAGATACAAGCCCAGAAGGTGAGGCTTCTCCTACCCCTAGGGCTAGAGTGGCCCGAGTGGGACATTGGTTGGCAAAGTGGCCAAACCCATGACAGTGGAAACACTGTAGCAGTGACCTACTGGTCTCCCCGATAAGAGGGCCCTTACCCTTATCCTCCCGATGGGTAGGGGGTGTGGGCAACATGGGTGGAGGTGTAGGTGCTGTGGGCAACAGGGGTGGGGGTGCCTGTGCCAGTGGACGGGTAATGGGTGCCGGGGGGCGGGTAACGGGTGTCGGTGTTTGGGATGAAGGGAGATCACGGGGTGGGGGAGGGCGAGGCCTTGGAGTGAAAAGCTCCTGACGGGTGGGCTCCTGAGATCGAGCCATGGGACCCCTCAGGTATGGGCCTAAGGAGCTACGTGACTCGGCACTACGGAGAGGGACGGGGCCCAACCATTGGATAGACTCAAACACTCCCTCGAATTGCTCCATCTCGAGAGCAACTTGGTACGCATCCTCCAACTTGTCCATCTTGCGGCGGAGAAGCTCATACCGTAGGTGCGGTCGTAGACCACCCCGAAATCGGGAGACAGTAAGGGAGTCCTCCTCCGTGGCGTCGCATCAAAAATAGTATTCATCAAACTCGGCGATGTACTCGAAGACGGACCGATCTCCTCGGGTAAGACTCTGCCACCTGTCTATGAGACGCTGGCGGTAAGTGGCAGGGAGGTATTTCTTCCTATGTTTGGACCTCATCTCTTCCCACATCTCTACCTGGGGTTCATGACAGAGAAATAGTAGGTTCTCCATGTTTCTCCAAAAGGTTTGTGCCTGCCCTAATAGTTTTATCTTGGCGAACTTGACCTTTCGTTGGTCCGACATCTCAAACAACTCCAAATATCGATCCATACCGGCTTCCCAATTAAGATATACCCTTGGGTCTAAGGACCCGTCAAAAGTGGGAGGGTCGGCACGAACGGTCCTGAGGGTCCGCTCATCCTCATCACGATTCCATCGTTGAACACGAGGGTCACGACCATATCCCCTATTTTCATCCTCGGACTCATAGTCTTGCACCTCGATAATTTGATGCCTCCTAACATCTATCCCTTGAACCCATGGAGCAGCAGGTTGCTGAACCGGGTCCTATTGAACATGTGTAAGGGTGGGGGTGCCTCAATTGGGGCTCTCGGGGGTGCCTTGGCTGGGGCTCCCTCTAATGTGGCAACTCTCCCTACCAGGCCCTGAACGGACTGGTCCGACTTGATGGCCTTATCCTCTAAGGCCTTCATCCTTTCTTCCAGATGGGTGCCTAGGCCATCCATCCGCGTACTCAACCCGTCCATCCGATCTACCCGTGTAGTCAACACATCCATGCGTGTAGTCAACCCATCGATACGTGTAGTCAACCCTTGCATTTCTCCCATAAGGGCTTGGAACATTGCGGCCACTTCATCAGAACTATGGACTCGGGATTCGGCCATGGGTGGTGGTGGTGGTGAGTACTGTGTACCTCTACGAGTGGGCATGCAAAAGATGACTAGGACAAGACACTCCCTACACTCAAGACCCTTAGACTTAACCCAAGATCCGGTACCTGGCGGAGTTAATCGATCCGAAGATCACTCACACAAGATTGCTACCTTCCCGATAGGCGTAACCTAACGTTCGGGCAGCGCCTTTTGATATACAGAGTAAAGCGATGCAAATGCAACCTAGATCGACTTAGACAACGACTCTTTTTTTTTGTTTCAAACTTAGACACAAGGACTACCCTAGACTCGACCTGGCTCTGATACGAAACTGATGCGGGACGGACACGCAACTCGACTCCAATTGGATATGTGACCCTTGGACTCTAATCAAGCTCACGATCGTCCCTAACGAGGGAAGCGTACGGTCGTGCACGGTTGGGAAACTGGCAGTGAGCTAGGGTGGTCAACTCACAATTTTGTACCCTGATCGGGTCACGGGACGGGTTCACTCTCTCGCTCGTAGCGGTGAATAAAAGTATATAGCGAGCTAATTACCCTATCATGCTCTGTAGTAGCGGCATAAACAAGCATATACGAATAAAGCAAACGTCGAGTAAAGGAGCAAACATGATACCTCCGTGAGCCGGGCATGGGGAAGACGACCCCGGCCGAACTTGTACTCCCGGAATAGTAATTAATTAAATTACAGCAATGAATTTATTGTCCACTCCATGCAGGGAGGTAAAGGGCTACACAGTGGGACCCGGGAGTAGCGGGTTCGGGTTGACGGGCAGCTTCTTGCGTAGCTACGGCGGCACGCGTAGTCACGAACGTGGGGCCCACGTGCTAGTCAGTGGGACCGGAGTGGCGCCACTGTGGGGGGGACGCTTGGAGGGACGCTCCCTGGGACGGCGGCACACTGGTTCGCCTTGTGGAGGGCGAGTCGGCCGGCCAGGCGGTCGGTACGGCTTGCTGTCCAAGGGCTTGAGCTTCTATTCTTCAACGCGTGACCCGGCGAGAACAGCGGCTACGATCAGCCCCGATGTCGGATCGACACGAAACTGGCGCCGTTGGAAAGCTGACTTGAAGTACTTCGATATATGGCCAGAGAGAGAAAATTGACTATCCCGAATCTGGCCCTTGTCAAATTTAGAAGTTGCTATTTGACAGACCCAGATCTGACAGGATAGATCTGAGTTTTCCTGAGAACACGAGTTGACTGAAGGAACAACTTGGATCTAGAAGTTGACACCATGATGAAGTTGTAGAGAAAGAAGTAAGGAAGATGGATATATTTTTTGTAGAATTTCGTGTGGAGGTTTAATAGGGGAAACAAAATTTATGATGCTGGTGGGTCAGATCTGGACAGCAGAGATAGAACTGATTTTGGGATGTGACAGTGATTTTTAAAAAATAGGTAAAGGACTCCAGAAATTCCAATAAAATTCATGGATGATGGGGGTGGTGGATAAAATCTCCAATAAAATTGGTGACCCAAGAAAATAAGGGGAAAAGGGTCGAAAGGAGGAAACACAGAGCTGTTGTTACACAGATCTGAACAGAGACAGATTTCGTGGATCCAGAAGCTAAAAAGGAAGAGAAAATTGGATGAAGCTCTGATTTCGAGGGAAATTTATTGGAGGTGGAGGTTCACGTGGGGAACCTACCCTGAAAATCGCAGCTCCAGAAGATGTGGGAGTTGGGAGCTAAAATTCTCGGAGTGAGCCTCTGTCCAGCAGAATAGCAATCTGGACAGAACTTCGGAAGTTGCTTCGCGGTGGCTCGATGGAGGCACAAACGGCGGCGGCGGCGGCAGAGATAGAATCCAGAAGGGGAGGGGAGGAGATAGAAGAGGGTCTCACACCCTAGAGGGCTGGAGGAAGAAGAAGAACAGTAGGGGGAGAGAGGGGTGCGCAAGAAGCTCTTGGCCAATTCAACAATATTTCTTCATTAAAATTTTGTAAATGGAAAATACATGGCATTTGTATTAATTGACTCCCTTGGCTTTTGACCTCCCATACCCTCAGATCTAGGGTGGGTGAAGGGCATCTTGGGGATGTCAAATCCCGATTATCCCATGTGGTCAAAGCATCTTTACATAAGCTAATCAAATTAAATCAAACTAGCCTAATAGGACAAAATAGGGGGCACCCCCTTTCATGGGCCAAATCAGGAGACCATGGGCCAAGACCATCTACTTGGCCCATGAACCCATGGTTAACCTATGGACCTTCCAATCTAGATAGCCCATGAGAGGGAAAAGCCCAATTGGGCCTTAAGTGGCTTTAAGGTCCATTTTGAAGGCCTTAAGGTCCAATATGATATAACCCCCCTTAATGGACCTAATAAAGGAAAGCCACTAATGGACTCTTCATGGAATGTGGCCCAATGGCTTATTAAAAGCCTTACAAAGGAGCCCAAATGAAAAAAAAAATAACAAACACACTAAAACAAGCAAATACAAAACATAATACACACTAATACAAGCCATTAGCCTTTGATGCCCCCATTAGCTTGTGGAGCTATGGCTGTGGTGAGGACTTGGAGGTAGGGTGTAGATGTAGGTGGGAGGCGGTGGGGATTAGGTGATTGGGGTCTTGGGTTGGCCAGGTGGGGATGGAGGAGTTGAAGTGCTCCTTGGGCTATGGTGACCCGGGTAGGAGGGGGAAACATATCTAGCCCTAAGTTGATCCTTCATGTGCCCCCATTTGGTGAGGGGAGCTTCCCTTCTAATTATTCTTAAGCCTTCAATTTTCAACCAATGGGTTTGAGCCATTTTGGTTAGTTGCGTTTTGGCAAATCGAATCTTCCTGTCCTCGGACAGGGAATTCCACTCGAAGTAATGGACCATTGAAGCCTCCCAATCTAAATAGTCAATAGGATGAGTTCCATCAAAGGTGGGAGGTGGGGGAGATGTCCTTCCTTAGTCAGCCCTTGGGGCGAGCCTATTGTCTCCTAGTTGGTCAAGTCGACTCGATAGGCTATCAAGCCGCTCATTGGCATAGGTCAAGGCTCCCATTAAGTAGTTGACACAGCCGTGGAGGCCATGTGTGTTGGTGGTGGGTTTCCCTTGGGGGTTTGGACTCATGGAGAGGGCCGATGGGTAAGGTCGGTATGAGGCGGCCATGCTAGTGGACAAGAGCGATGCACTGGGAGACTCTAAATGCAGCCTAGGACCAACTTGTAGAGACAAGTTGAGAACTTGCTCTGATACCACTTGATGTGACACCACCTTGGGGGTGATAGCCACTAGGCCAATGATCCTTGGACCTATGACTCGCAAGAAACCCAACGTACCTAGTGATATCACTTAAGCGGACTCACCCGTGTAACGCACACATGTGCCCGTGGGCAACCCGGTGATGATGGCCGTCCGGGGTGGGACCTTGATGCTCCGGGGGATTTGGCAAGCTTGAGGCTGAACCCCTAAGGGCCCGGGATGCCCAATTTCACCGGCGGCCAGCACGCCAAGGGCGTGGGTTGTATGGTCTCTCTCACAACTCGCTTGGCGGTGGACGCTCAATTTGATGGCAATTTGGGACCTGGCACTCTCTCACCGTCTGATGGAGCTAAGAGACAATACTAATTAAGCAAAGAATACAAACAAAGAGAAGTGACCAGAAGCTCACCTGGTCTACATGAATACACCGATCCCGGCCGGAGACGAGGGCGAGTGGGGAGTCGTGGGTACGCACCCGCACGCCGCGTCGGTGTAGCTTTGACCTGAAAATTAAAATGTTACACCACTACACCTCTCGCAGGAGGGGGATCTCGGGGCAGGGACTTATTGAAATTACATCCAAAACTACCTCCAGGCAGGGAGGGGTAGTCAGCCGGCCAAGTGGGGTGGGGGAAAAACTAAGCTAGAAGCCGAATTGCCGAGCTCTCCGATTCTGCCAGCTTCAGGAATAGCCAGATAGGCAGTCACTGTCGGTGCTGCCACAGGCTCTCCCGAACTCCTTTATTTACAAAACCAACGTCAAAATATCCTGCGTTGGCCGAGGAGGACATCAGAATTATTGGAGAATTTTTTGATGATGACGACGGCCGGGGCAGGGTCGGGATCAGGACTGTGGCACTCTGCCCCTGGCAGTGTCGGGACTGCTGTTGTTGGAAGGGAAGGCTGTCACGACCACTCCCGTGCTCAGTTGATGACGAGATTGAAACCGTTGCGTTCATGGTCAGGTTCTCTTTGAACGGAAACCCACAGGGCTATCGGCGGAGGTCGGAGCAGACTGCGAGGGCCAGAAGAGTGGAAGGAGGTCGAATCTATCTCCACTTGGACTGACCTGCGCACTCGGGGTAGGAAATTTGGAACTTTGTGCTTTGGGCTTCAAACGACACTCCGCTTCTTGGAGATGAAAGGGGACTTGTAGCAGAAGTCTTCACCCAAACGCTGCGCAAATATCTTTAAGGTACTGGTCATGGTAGCCTCTGCAAGCTGCAGTTGGGTGTCTGCCAGGGAGGAATTGCGCAGTCCGGCGGTGAAGACTCCTCTGGGCAGCCACAAACTCAGACGGAGGCGGGACCACCTCCGTTACGAAGTAGACTAGACGACGATTCTACCGGTATATGGTAAGCTTTCTGAAGCTTCTTTATGATGATGTGGCAGCCTCAGAAAGTCGCTAGTACTCTGCTACCTGTAAGCTGGGAATAGGATGATGGTGTAGGGTTGTGTGTATGAGGGTGGGATGGCCAAGGGAAGCAAGGGGAAATGGGGAGGGCGACCAGGGTAGGAAGGGGGTGTTGGGGAGGGGTGAGGGGCAGCCACCAAGGGAAGGAGATTCAAATTTGGCCTAGGGTTTGAACCCCTTCAGCATTGGGGAGATGGAAGGGTGCTTGGGAAAGGGTAGTGGGTGGTTGGGGGTTGGAGGGTGGCTTGGAGATTGGTGGGTTCTCCCTTGGGGCTAGGGGTGGAGTAAAGAGGTATTGTGGGAAGTTGTGGTGACTATTGAATGAGGATAGGAGAGAGCGAAAGTAGGTGGGAGGGGGAGGAGAGAGAAAGGGGTGCACCCCTCTTGGAGAGAGAGAGAGAGAGAGAGAGAGAGAGAGAGAGAGAGAGAGAGAGAGAGAGAGAGAGAGAGAGAGAGAGAGGGAGAAAGGGAGAGTCACACTCCACTTGAAAAGGGGGAAGATTTCACTCAAATGTGAATTTTTTTTCTAATTCTCAAAGTATTAGTTCTACAATGGTGGGGTTGGGGTCTATTTATAGGCACCCGACTTTTCATATGACCATACTGACCCTGAACTAATGACACATTGACCAGACTATCCCAAGGGGGGGCGCCCCTAGGCCTAGGCCACTTAATTAGGCCCAATAGCCTAGCAAACCAACCATATGATAACTAACTTAGGTAAATTACTGACTAACCTAGGTATATGACTCAAATAAAAGGAAAATTACACAGTTTATGACAAATAAAATATAAAAATTACATGACTAGACTCAGAAACACATGATGAACACAATGGCGCTTGCCGACGAATAATCCGAGCCTCAAAAATGTGGAGGGGCAAGGGATGCCCCCATCAGAACTTCTTAACTTCTGTGAATCCACCTTATCGTCCTTCATGAGCTTATTCCTTGAAAATTCCATTGGCTATAACTAGTGGATGTCTAGAAACTTTACATGATGCAATGCCTGTGCGTATAGGGCCCGATCTGGTCCTAGGAGGAGCACCCGAAAGTACTTGTGCCCATGGGAGTTGATTGACCACGGTGTGAAATTACACCGGAGTACTTATCGTTCTAGATATATGGCATTCCACTCACTCTCTCGTGATAATACTTGCTATTACTTGCGTGCTTGACTTGACTTGCGTGGCCTGGAATGGGCGAGTACTTACTTGCTTTAAATATTCAAATTTCATGACAAGACTTGTTATTTACATGCTTGAAATACTTGATACTATCTCCCCTTGAAAATTAGTGCATACTCTTGATAGTTCCTTATTATTACCTTGACATCATGAGTGATTCATCTTTAAAGTTCTTGACATCATGATCGTTCATCATGCATAGCCTTACCTGCATTGCATGTAACATGTAACTACTTAAAGCATTGCTAGTTCTTGAGATATAAATCCTACTGAGCATTTGCTCACCAAGTTTTCCCCCACATTTCAGGTAACTCGGATAGCGACAACCAATCAGAGGGGAATGAGACCGAGTGAAGAGTGTAGAGCTTCCGAACGCCAAGCCGTCACCTAGTCGTGTCTAGTCGCATCTTGATCTTTTCTTTGGAGTCCCTTCTCATAGTACTTCCTTTCAGTTATGTGAGTCGTCATGGAAACATGTTAAGACTTGTAGCCACGTGGATGGTTATGGATCATCATCTTTATGGTTTTGGATTATCGCTATTATGGATATGTGGTTAAATTGTGGAATTGGATTATGGTTGTTATTATTAATATCTTGTTATTTGCGTACTCTGTGTATGTGTCAAATTTCCTCGTGCTCTGATTGACATGAACAATATAAACTTGTCACGCGTACCGGGTTCTTTCCGCGCTCGGGGCGTGATAACTATTCACATGGTTGAGTAAAAATCTACAATTTCTGAAAAGTCTACAATTCCTTGTTGACATATGATCTTTCTCTATTTAGGATAATTCCTTGCTTCCATGTTCACGGATTTTCACTAGTTTTCAATCAAGCTACTTCTGGCCTTGATAATTGCTACACTCTGCTGCCCTCAAGTCGTTCTCACTGATTTCACCCCCACTCTGCACATCCCTTGATGTCTCTTGACTTTTCTGATCTTCACCTTTATGCATGTTCCATATACACTCTCTATATCTTCTGTTTTGATGATGCCAAAGGTGGAGACAATATGAGAGTCATTATTTGAATTGGTTCATTGGAGAGAGCTTTTGTGTCATCACTTGAGATTTTGAGTCAAGGGGGAAAGATTTTATTGGGAAAGAGTGTTTAGTTAAGTTAAGGAGATCTGACCGAATTGAAAGTTCCATGCCTCACAGCGAATCATAGTTCATCTTAGTTGTGATAATGACTCACAGTTGCCATCATCAAAAAGGGGGAGAATGTTGTGCATGTGTAATTTATGTGTGGTTTTGATGGTTTTGATGATGCCCAACTATGATTCATTATTGTGCATTTAATCATGATCCAACTATGATTAATTACATGTGTTAATGATTTTCATGTTGCCATTCTTTATTCTTCACAAAGATACTCTCATGTGTAAAGATTTCATCTTTCCCTTAAAATCCTATATTCATAACATTTTGAATAACTTTTATTCCCCTTATGACGTGAGTAAATGAGTTCTTGTCAAGCTGACAGATCAGAAAAGAACTTGACAAAAAGAAGGCAAATTCAGTTGACTGTTGTGAGTTTCAGTCAACAGACTTGTCATCAGGTCAACTGAGTTTTCATTGGTTCGGTCGACAGACTCAGTAGCTCAGTCGACTGACCAGGCGACAGGCGTCAAGCATCAGGAGCTTATTGCAAGACTGCGTCGACACCATCCTCTTGATGCGTCAACATAGGGTTGAGCTTAGGAAACTACTCAAAGAGCACTTTACAAGAATGCGTCGACTCATCTCACTAGGTGCGTGGACCCAACTGGTGTTCCAACAATAGCATGCAACAAGGCCACATGAATCTGGCGTCGACGCAACATACTTATGGAGTCGGCACACCCTTGAATAATGAAGCCTTGGCGTCGACGCAACAATAGCAGTATGTAAGCAACAACCAATAGCACCAGCAGCAACAAAGGTTATATGAAGGCTACATCGACTCAATCAAGCCATGGAGTCGACGCAACTGATGAAGAATCACTGGAATTCAGAGGAACGGTCATCAAGCCATCTAGCCATCAATAGAATGCAAATTCAGCCGACCAAGCACTGCACATCAGGTGTTCGACAAAATGCTGCTAAGAACAAGTCAACTGAATTTGTAAGTTCAACAACAGCAGCAACAATAGCATGGAACAATAGCAGTCAACAACTTCAACAAAGTCATCAACAACAACAGCAGCTAGCAGCACTAGCAGCATAAGCAGCAGCATTAGCAATGCTTGCAGCATCCCGCACCTAAGCCACAAGGCTATGCCAGGCAGAGGAGTCGACCCATTTGGTCGAACCCCTTTAGTTTGGGTCTATTTTGCGCAGACTCTACATAGAAGCACTTGTTTCATAAAGAAGAGTCGACCCAGGGAGTCGACTCCTTTTTGTCCATGTTCTGCTCTGGTAGATTGCAAAGAATGCCACCCAGTCACGTGACCACTTACTATGAGACAACAGCACAAGGCTTTAGGGAACATGCTTCAAGATCCAAAAAGGTCCTAGGATAGAGATATGTCCTTTTCATCATGAGATAGTCAGAACACCTTTTTGTGAGAAGGTTCTATCAGATACCAAAATTGGAAAAAGTCACTTTCCAGTTTGTCTTCTTTTTGCAGTGGACAAATCAGATTACTCTGTCAAAGATCCTGACAGAAAGCAGATCTAGAAAAAGTCCTTGTCCATGCTCTCATATATACATGGACCAATCAAAATAACTTTATTTTTATCTAGTCCAATTAGAGGACAGATCTGAAAAGGTTCTACAAAAAAAGAAGCTTATTTTATCTAGGACCAATCAAATTGCAGATTTTGAGAGGGAAAACTCTCTATGGTTCTCCTCTATAAATAAGGGCCCTCTACATGAAGAAAGGCCGATGCTGCCTTGTAGAAGATTAGAGCGGGAAAACTTGAGACTGCCTAAGCCTTGTAGAAGAAAATTTGAGAGCAAGAGAATAGAAGAGAGGAGCAACCCAACAACTCTCTGACTTAGTATAGTGCTAAGAAGAAAGAGAAGAAGAGCCTTGAGCCTTGAGAGAGAATAGCCTTGCAGTTGGCCTAAGCTTGAAGAGAACACCGTTAGATATGAGTTTCAGATCTGCATATATAGCTTCATGAACTTGTCTTGAAGCTACATTTGTTTTCTTATTTCGTTTTGTGTTTCTCTTTTGAAAACCCTAAATTTGGGTTTCAGTGTGTAGTGTTGCGCTTAGAGCTTGTGTTCGGTGCTCTGTTTTAGATACCGGTGTAGTGGTTTGGGTGCAGTGCAGCCGTGTGTGTTTGTGGGGAGTTATCCCCATGGTTTGCTGCATTTGCATAGTGTTTTATTTCTTGTTTGTGTTTTTCTTTTGGGGCTCGTCCCCGTGTGGTGCTATAGTTCTACACAGTGTGGGGTTCATCCCCGTTAAGCTGTGTATCAGCGGGACTAGGGCTTGTCCCTGTGTGCTACTAGGTGTAGCAGCGTGTATGGGGGGAGGTGTCATCCCCGTATGGTGCTGTGAGTAGTAGCATGAGGATTGTGTCCTCATGAGGAGTTTGTTCCTCGTGTCAAGCTGTGTATCAGCGGTTGTAGGGGACTTGTCCCCGTTGCTACATTTACAATGTAGTGAAGCCTCACCGGGTTTAGTGAGGGGTGGACGTAGGTCTGTGGGTTTGCAGACTGAACCACCTTAAAAATCTATTGTGTAGTGGTTTGTGCCTATGCGTTTGATCCCTTTCTTCTAACCCCATTCGCAGGCACCTGCATGTTTCAGACTTACACACTTTCTATGTCTACACATGCACACTCATACTCTAACTGGCTCGGTGCTCACACGCACTCAAACATGTGTATGTTGTCCAGTATAGAGACTGTCTTTAAGCTTCAATGTCTTCAGCACTATGATCACACGCATAGCATGGCATGAGCTATCTTCTAAACGTGTATTGTGATCATCCTTCGTGAAGGTTTGCCGAAGTCTGGTTCAGCATATCTTGTTTGGGAACATAAGTGTTCCTTTGTTCTGTATTTTATTAAGTGATCGGATTAGTTTTAAATTGGGCATTATTTTTAAAAGGATCTATTCACCCCCCCTCTAGATCCTATTGGTGTACCCAACACCTTTCACCATGGTCCTCAGACAATCTTTTTCCACCTTCATATTTTCAGAGAAGATGCAAAGTAGCTTAGGGTAGAGGGTATCAATTAAGCATACCACTAAGCATTTGGCTATAGTGAGCATCTCTTCCATATTTACACCTTTCGCTATGAGGCCATGAACGCATACCTTCTTTCCTGGCAGCAAGTCCCTATTTTCAAACTAAGCCCTAGCCTGCTCAGTGACGAACTCAAAAGTCACCTACCCAACTACCGTTGCCATCTCTCTTAATAATTTTTTGTTGGTCTTGAAAGGATTGTGCGGCATAGTGCGAGACTCTCAATGGTGAGGAAGCTTTCAATTTTTTGGAGATGAAGGCTTGGATAGAGGAGACGAGAGAAGTTGTCAGAGTTACTCAAGCGGAAAGTGGAGAAGAAGATGAAAGGTTTTCACAGAGGAAGTGTAGATACCCTTTTGATGTAAATGACTTCTTATAAAAGTATTTCTGATTTTCCCTCCATTTCACTTTAATTTAGGTTTCATTTGAATTTCGTCTATTTTGGTCTACATGTGAATTAGATGAAAGATGTTTTGTCCTTTAGCAGCTGTTAGATGGTATTTTGTCTAACTTGGGTTCACTTTAGGAAATAATGTATATTTATAAATAAATGCACATTTGACGTCATTTTAACTGTTAGACGAATTCCCTTCGTCTAGTTGCAAAACGTCTAGTCCAATTTTTTTAATTAAATTATTATAATTTTAATTACAACATAATTATTAGATAGGAAAATACAATCAAGCAATGTAAAATATTTTCAATGTAGGTGTTTATGATATCTATTTATGAATGACTTCAATTCCTACACATACTAAGTTCACATCTGATGATGGAGAACATATCCTCAATTAAGGGTTTGGTAAATATATATGTCGACTAATTGATGGTTTGTATCAATGAATATAAGATCTATGTCCTCCTTAGCTACATGATATCTAATGAAATGATATCTTACTTCTATATATTTAGTTCCAGAGTGTTGAATGGGATTGTTAGTGAAATTTATGGCACTGGTATTATGACTATGCATTGGGATCATATTGAACTCAAATCCATAATCAGATAACTAATGCTTGATCTAGAGCACTTGTGCATAGCAACTGTCAGTAGCTACATACTCTACGTCTGTAGTTGATAGTGCCACGGAATTTTGTTTGCCTAGTAAATGGCCGACCCAGAGGGGGTGAATGGGTTATTAAAAATTTACTCGAAATAAGATGAGCTAAGAACTAGATTGAATATGATCAAACAGTACCAACACAAACTATGCTATGGTAAACTAGAATGCTGTAGAAATGAAATGCGAAGAAATGGAAGTAGCAAACACACAAAAGAAACAATAATTTCTATACTGGTTTGGTGTTGATCTCCAATCAGCCCTACGTCCAGTACTTAGTAATCACTAGGCTTTCTACTAACTCCTCCAACCATGAATTAATAGAAATGTTGTTTTTAGTCAGGTGTTCAGTACACCACGAGTGTCTTCTCTCTAAGACCTCAGCTAATTTATAAGTATCAGCCACACCTGCTGGATATCAACCTCCTATTATCTCTTGCTCGCAAGCAAAGACTTCTCCCCTCCAAGGAGAAGAACACAAACAAACTGGATAAGGTTTACATAGGCTATGCCTCTAAGTAGCAAGAATGTGTACAATGAATGCAACACTATTCAAGATGGAAAAATAGAGCGACAATGCAACTATCTTGAACAAGAAAAGAGAAAGCCTTGGAAGAAAATCAGAGTGGCTTGAAAGGCTTTCGAAGATGTAGAAAAATGAACTCTTGAGAGCTTCTCTTCTTGAGCTCTTAGCAGAAGATTAGTTGAGGAAGAATTTGACTTTGGAAACTCTTAACACTTTGTAATGAACGCTTTGAACTAGAAGCAAGGATAACATTGGAATACTCTCTTCGTGATGTGCTCTCTTCCGCTACTGCTTCGCTTGATCAAGCTATATATATATAGCTCTTATCGGTGCTCATTCCGTTAGATACAAAGCACTAAACGTTAGACAGAACCAAGTATTTGTTAGACATAATAGGCTACATGTTAGACACAAAATATAGAACATTAAACTATATCTGTATAGGGCCTGGTCTTCTTCTTGTAACACCGTATCTGGCTGTCAGAGAGAAAACTGTGGCTTTTTGAATTTCTAGACCCTTTTTCTTCGTGATGTGCCTTTAGCCATTTTCTTCTCTTCGTTTCCTCTTTGAGATGATCATTCCTTTCTGGGACGTAATCTGGTACCAGCGCCATTTACAGAGCATCTCTTCCATTCTTAAGCTGTCATGTAGACAATAAAAGTTACTTAGAATAAGAGGTCTAAAAATATAATAGGATACACTCCCTTGTAAGCATAGGCTATCATGCGTCAGTTGTCATGCCATTCTATCATGTCCTTTCCTGAAACAAGTCGAAAAAGACTATCTTACTAAGGTTGTCAGTCAAATGTATCTACAAAGATTACGTGCGTACATGCCTTCTGTATGAACAACATTTAATGTTTATTTGACTGCATTAAATGCATTTTGAATTTGGAGTATCCCTCGCAATGGACTTGGTTGGTTTAAAAGGACAGACATAATTACTTTATGGACTGTTTTCTCATTTGACAGCATTTATTTATAAAATATATGAACACATAAGGCAAATAGGTCTTCAGAATAATGATCAAATATTCAATAGATAAGACAAAATGTATGAGACAGTCATTTTATATTTTTGTCTTAAAATTAACTAAGTTAGCAGCTAAAAGACAGAATAATTTCCCAACATATTTTATATTGTAACTATCAGAAATAGTAAAGGAAATGCAACCACACAGATAGCTGAATAATCAATCTGCCTAATATAATGATAAATTAAAGCATCTATCTTAATAGATAAGGAATTAGCAATCAGATAGTTGAAAAATATAGAGCTACTATGTTAATTAAGATAGGTGAATTAACCAGGTTAGGCATTGCCTAGAGTGCCTACGAAGTTTGTCTTATATGAATATGCGAAGATATAACGGCCGATAGCTGACAAAAAAAGATGAGTTGAAGTGAGTCCGGCTACGTTCAAGATAGGCGATGTTGAAAGGATAAGATAGGCGATACACAAGAGAGGCAATGTTAGCAGTGCCTAAGTGAGTTTTAAGTGCACCTATGTAGACAAGTGCACCTATGTGAGCGAGATAGGTGATGTTTAGAAAGATAACATAGGTGATGGATTATGTGATTATCTGAACATCGCCTAAGTTATAAGATAGGTGAAGACAAGAACGCCTAAGTGAGATAGATGCGCTTAACTGAAGAAAATTGCACCTAAGTGAATGAGATAAGCATAGAGATTTCGCCTAAGTGAAAAAAAGCGTCTAAGTTATACTTAACCAATTTTCATGCTTTTCTTCTACTTCTTGTTCTAATTGCTTATCTCATTTTATTTTTAATGATTTTCTTATCACCAAAATTGCTGAAATTAAATTAATTTGTAAAGTTTCGGCCTTGAACTTTTTCGGAAATTCGGTCAACCGAACTGCCCAATTCGGTCGACCGAAACCTATAAGGTTTCAGTCTTTGAGCTTCTGGGAAAATTGGTCGACCGACCTACTTGCTTAGGTCGACCGAACCCTGTAAAGCCCATGGAAATATCAATGTTAGCCCATAAATCACATCTATATGTATGGCCTTTACTTTAGAGCTTCATGTAGCATGCATTTGGGCTTCTCGTAGGCTCTGTGACACATTTCAAAACTTAAAGTGTGAGTCGTTTTAAATTGATTTGAATTGAGCTAAATCACCATCCAGTACTCTCACTTAGGCACATATATGAAGCAGAAGAATGTAAATAGAGTCGGGGTTTTGTTAGCATCAAAATCAATAGGAGAGACTCAACAATCTCCCCATTTTTAATGATGACAAAACTCCACTCAATAAGTACATCAGCATGCCGTTGAGTCCAAATTAAACATTTACACAAAGCATACATGTAGGAGACAATTAAGTTTCACCTCTATTTCACATCCAACACTTGTGTCCACAAGATAGGTCAAACGCTTGATCATTTGAAGCTCTCAACATGGTTCTTGTACGAGGCGGAGTTTACACTCATGCATAGTGAAGGGTTCCAGACAAACTTGATCTGCCCTTCTCCACAGCATTATTTGATATACAGAACTAGGTCAAAAATATGGTAACAACTAAGGCTTTGTAACCAAAATCGTCCATTCAAGTCACACCATTCAAACCAGTACAAACATACCATTCCATTCATAAATCACTATATTTGCCACATCCACATAAGAAGTGTAAAGTAGAAATACCAATTTAAGTCAAATAACTAGTACATTTCATTAAGTGCATTAAGAATACATTCCATTAAGCGCCTACGTGGACTCATGCAAGGATGACTGCTAAAATGCTATGCAAAAGAAGTAGCTAAAATGTTATGCAAATGTAAAAAAGGCACAGGGACTCATACAATCACTCATATATAATGACTACATAAAATAGAAAGACTACATAAGACTGCTTAAATATAAGACTGCTTCTCCCCCTTTGCCATCATCAAAAGAGGGGAAAGGAATACAAAAGAAAGTAGATCATAGGTAGACTGCAGAACCCAAAAGCAATCACTAAGGAGGCTGAGTAGGAGGGTCCTGGTCGTGATCACCAGAAGGGCCCTCTTGGTAGAAGCAGTGCTAAATGTATGCAAAGATATGCTCCTGAGTTTGCAGACAATGTTGGATGCCCACAAGAGTGCGGTTTGTAGTATGAAAGGCTCGGCGAGAACTCTCGTGACTCACGATAATACTGCCATGTGTTGAGAGAGGTTGTCCATGTTGTACCCATGTGGTTTTGATGATGTCAACCACTATGACTAATCTGATGCTGCATTGGTATAGCTTTGTGGTTTTGATGATGTCACACAAGAAGTCATCTGTGCATGATAGAAATGAATTTTATCCTTGATTGAACCATTCATGATAAAATGAATAAACAGAAGTCGACCCTAAGTGTCGACAGTTGTCTTCGCGTATGGCTAGGCCTGCATCTGTGCACACATTTTTTTTATGCATTAACCTCGATGCATCACGCTGTAGAGGTCTGTGCATTTCATTACTTAGGTCGGTGTAGGTTTAAACCATCAAGGTCAAAGGTCTGTGCAGGTGTTCATATAGCTGGACTTAAGTCGGTGCAACTAGTACTAGCAGGCTTGTGCACATCCCGTGCAATTGTCAAAGGTCCGTGCATATCACTATTCACAATGCACTTAAGGTCTGCACAAAACACTGTTCAGGTTGAAGATAGTCTTGCTACCATAGGAGCCAAGGTCGGTACAATTCACTATTTAGGTCAGTGTATCCTTTGTTTGTCTGAACTAAGTCTGTGCATCTCACTGTTGCTGTCAATGCATGTAGGAGTCAAGGTCGGTGTAGTCTCTGTTATTGCTATGCATTAGGTCGGTGCACATTCTATCATCTAGCATATAGGTCGGTGCAGAATTGCATTATGTGTAGAATAGGGTCGGTGCACATTCTCTTGTGCAATGACCAAGGTCGGTGCACATTTGGTTTATGCTAGACCGAGGTCGGTGCAAGTAGCATCTCATGCATTCACACGATCGGTGCAAGTCTTGCCTTGTGCTAACCAAGTTGGTGCACATCCTGTGTTACCACATAAAATGTCTGCGCACATTTTGTTGAACAGCGCCTAAGGTCTGTGCATTATTACTTGGTTTGCACATAAGCTCGGTGCAACTCCTGTTGCTGCACGTATATAAGGTCTGTGCATGTGTCTATGTCATTAGCTATAAAGTATGTGCATACCTGCACGCATGAATAGGTCTGTGCATTCTTTGTATATACCACATTAGGTCCGTGCATACCCTCTCATACGTGCATCAAGTCTGCGCATAATTCATATATGAACTAAGTGTATGACATTACTTATCCATTCATGCTTACAAGCTATTTGACAAAATGCCACTTGACTGTCTATGTTAACAAGAACTCACTGACAGCGCAAGCAAGTGATTTTTAAGTGAGGCAAGTGCTTGGCACGTGATCCAAGGCAAAGGACATTCTCCAGAAGATTGACACGTGGACCCTCATATCCACTGTCTTGACACTTCGCATCTCCAATCACGCCAGAAAGCACTCGCCCGAAGCGTGAGCTCGTGCGAACCAAGGATTGGGGATATAAAAAGGGGCATCTACTGCAATGAGAGAAAAGAAGAAGAAAAAGAGAAAAAGGAGAAGGGAAGAGAAGAACCTGAAGACGAACTGAAGAGATCCGAGAAGACCACGAGAGCAGTGAGGAGAAGGAAGAGGAAGAGATTAAGAGTTTGAGAAAGAGGAAGAGAATGAAAGAGTGAGAGAGTTCATGGAGAGGAGGTTGAAGCTGCTTGAAGACCTGTTCCACTAGACTTTGGATCAAATCCAAACTAGTCAGCTCCTGCGAGAGCCACATTTGTTTTAAGATCGTTTCCAGCTTTCCGGTGCTGTGATTTTCCATCTCTTATTTTCTATTAAACCTTTGTTTCAAGCTGAGTTAGCAGAACAAGCTGTGTTGCTCAACGTTGCAGAGGATTGGTTCCTCTGGACAGCAAGCTGTGATTGCTCAGCTGTTGCAGAGGATTCGTTCCTCTGGACAGCAAGCTGTGTTGCTCAACGGTTGTAGGTAAGCTGTAATGCCCAGTAGTTTAAGCTGTGTATCAACGGGAAGCCTCACTCTGGTTTGAGTGGGGGATGGACGTGGGTCTGCGGGCAGCAGACTGAACCATCTAAAAATCCTTTTTGTGCTGTGATTTGTCTGTTCTCTTTGAGTTTGCTAGATGTATGCCTAGGATCGTGATCTTAGTGATTATCTGTTAACATCCTCGATTAGCTTGTTATCAATTCGTGTGTGCACTAGTTGTACAATAGACACATAGCTATTTGTTAGACCATAGATTTGTTGTTCAGTGAATCTTTCAGCTAACTAAGTGAATCTATTTAATTCCGCAACAGTTTACTAGTTACAGTTTTTAATCGGGAAAATTTCAAAGGGGAGATTCATTCACCCCCCTCTGAATCCAGCCCTAGCACCACAACAATTGGTATCAGAGCGGGTCTCTGACTTTCCAGATCCAACGATCTGCAGAAGATCCTACTGCATTTGGTGCTTTACTGATTTCTGTTATCTTATTCTGGTGCATTACTCATCGAGCGCTTACTGTTTTAAATCTGTTTGATAAAATGGCTCCTCCCGTGGTTTTTTATGGTTCTAATTTCAGTAATTAGTTAGGCGGCATATGTGTTTATAAAAATTCCATTGACCCTAATCTATGGAATTTGGTTTCAAAAGGCCCACACCAATTACCCCATGATGAGACCAAGTGATCCAGTGAGGACATACTGAAGAACCGTGAAAATATCACAGTTCTCAATATCTTGAAGGCTGCAATAGATACTGATGTATGTCCTTTTGTTCGCAGGTGTACATCTGGAAAAGAAATATTGGACAAATTGATGGCTAGTCATGAAAAGAATGAAGAATAGTGTCTGATGGCCAATCGAAGATGTTACACTGATGATCACATGACTGAATCTTCGTCACAGGTAAACTCTGACTCAGAGGAAATCACCTTTGAAGATTTGAGGAACCTTTATAATGGTTTATTAGATAAATACAAATCTGTCAACTTAAATAAGTTCATTTAGGTCTGAAAATGAACAATTGAAAGCTAAAATAAAGAAGATTGAAAATTCTTGTGATAAATGTACTTCTGTAAAGAATTTGAATGATGATCTTCAATCTGAAGTGAAAATCTAAGAAGAATTAATTGACTCTCTAAGAAAAGAAAATCAGAAACTGGAACAAAAAAATGTGAAGCACAAAACTGTAAATAAAGTTGAGTGAATGTGTTAATTGTAGTGAACAAGAGATTGCTAGCTATGAGATACACATTGCATCCTTAGAAAATAAAATTAAAAAACTTGAAAGACTGCAAGAAGAAAATGAAGTAATCTCTAAGAAATTTGATGCTATTAAAGCTATTAATGTAGAACTACAGAGAAACCTGAAAAAATCTGAATCTAAACAGAAATAAGAACTATCTCCTGAAGACCAGACTTTAAAAATTGAACTAGTTCATAATGAAGAGCTAAAGAAAGAAAATAAAGAATTGAAGCTGTTGAATTCTGCTATATCTGAAAGGCTTTTGACCTTGGAAAAGAGAAAGTGCTCATTTGATAATGAATCTGAAAAAGTGAGTGCATTGATGTAGGAAATTGACAGTCACAAAATCATCAATTCTATGTTGAATGAAAAAGTAACAAAATGTGAAGAAGAATTAGTGAATTCTAAAGTGCTCATCACTTCACTTCAAAACGAAATTCATGATTTGAATGATGCACTGTCTGAATTTGCTAAAAGCTAAAGGTTGGAAGATGAAATGAACACTCAAAGAATGGGGAGTAGCTATGTTTCTGGAAACAAAAATGTCATTAGGAATCAACTAGATTCCACTTTTGTGCGAAGTTCAGAAGGAGATAGTACTTCCAATAATTCTTCACAACAAACTGCTTCTCAAAGATTCCAAAGAAAAAATAAAAATATGAAAACTATGAAAAATCAACAGCAACCACCCAACAGGAAATTCAATAACCTGTATCCTAAAAATTTCCATGTGAAAAAACACCATGCTTATAACAAATTTAATGATTCTTGTCATTACTGTGGTAAGCATAGACGTTTCATGAATGAGTGCCTTGTCATGAAACAAGATGATAGAATGCATGCTGGAAATTTTCATGACAGAGAACACCCTAGTGTTAAAAAGGGAAAAATACATTGTTTTCACTGTGGGAAAATAGGACATGTTGCTGTTCAGTGTTGGTCAGCTGAAGGTAAGAGTAAATCCCATTCCCATGTTAATCATGTCCACCAGCATGACTTTGATAAGATTAAATCTGCTTTAATAAACCAGCATATTGTGTGCTTCAAGTGTGAAAAGTTAGGCCATAGGGCTAATCATTGCTAGTATGCCGTTAAAAGAATAAATTTGATTTCATGTTTTAATTATGGTAAGAATGGCCATACAGTGAAGTACTGTTAGCATGATCAGAGAAGATATGATAAGTTGAAATCACCTGCATATCAAAATGCTGCTGGTAGAAATAAAACTATTGATAGAAAGAAAATTTATACATGCTTTAAATGTGGTAAGCTAGGCCATAGGGCCATTGAGTGTTGGCATGTTCAGGGAAATAAATTGAATTCTGAAGTAGGTAAATTCCCTGTAAAATAAAATGTTTCTGATTGGAATGAATCACTTTTCAAAGAAAAATTTGTTACATGTTTTAATTGTGGAAAGCCAGGCCACAGAGCTACTGATTGTTCGCTGGCTGGTTTCAGTAGACAGAACACTTATTTTGTTAACATAAATTTTCATGAAAATGCACATAGACTCCATGATTACATAAATGTTCAAAGAAAGAATTTTAATTCTATTGTTCTATGTCATTATTGTGGACAACATGGGCATCATATGGATGACTGCTCTTTGATGATAAGTGATGATCGGAAGGCTCAGAGAATGTGGAAAGCACCATTCAGAGGTGCCACTGTTATTTCAGGACCCAAGATGCCTTGGGTACCTGCTGGTGCAAAATAACGAAATGCTTTGCAAGTGTACCTTGGAAGGAAATAAACTAGGGATTGAATAAGCCAAGGCACCCAAGTTTGGTAAAACCCCATCTTTACACTTGACAGGTTCGATCCTCTAACATTAGAAATTTTCTTTTAATCAGTTGCATTTCATGCATACATGCTCACATCTGAGTTTTGATGCATTCCCTAGTTGATGTTTTATGTTTGGTTTTAATGATAACAAAACGATTGTGCTTGTGTGTGTTTCATTGAGCAACATGTTTATATCTTGACTGATGAGTTGAAATATGGTTTTGTATTGAATGAGCTTGAATGAGATTTTCATGGTGTCTAAATGCATGGCTCATGAAGCTGTTTTGAGTTGATGTCATTGGGTTCCATGTATAGCTCATTAGATCTCACAAGATATGGTCTTCATTTGGCTTGTTTGCAAATGAGTTACTTGGGTTGATATGGGCTATTTAATCTTGATGATTGAGTGTAAAATTAATAAGCTTGCATATTTTCATCTTGTATGTTCATGGATGTGTTCATAGGACCCTTGAGCTAGAGTCCTACTCTTTTCATGTGAATTTGGTTATCATGCTCATTCTAAGTGCAAAAAGTTCAAGACTATATGATCTTCTTATAAGATTGTAGCTGCTATGTTTTCAAGGTGCTTTTATGCACATTAACCATGGATTTTGATGTATGTGCTTTCTGCACCTTCTTCATGGTTACAAGTTGCTCACACCTTGTTCACACTTATGCCTTATGGTCATAATCCTATGTTGTGATTATTGAATGTTCAAAATGCTTTGATGCAACTTGAACATGTGTTTTTCATATACACATCATATGATTTTAACTTCATTTATCTTATTATGTAGGTTTGGAAAACAATGCCAATCCCATATGCAAAGGTGTCAAAGATCATGGTGAGAACTTGGTATTTTGCATGTGTATGTTTTTGGGAGAAAATGGTAAGTTTCCTTTTGGAGTTTTTTTGATCTTGATGGAAGTGGTTGGTATATGTTTTTACATTGTTTAATACCAAGGAACACTTGGTTGTTAGTCATTTATCATCTAACCTTTTCAGTCTTTCATTGGGTTTTTAAATATCGAGTTTTTATATATCAGACTGAACTTCTCAAAATCTGGAACACTGTTCATTACTGTTCATTTCGGTCAACTGACACTATTCATTCCGGTCGACCGAAATTCCCAGAACCCAAAGGTTCGAGGTCTGTGAATTTCCGGTCGACCGCCCCTAATTTTCGGTCGACCGCCAATGTCAAAAACTCAAAAACGTGTTTCTGAAACTCATCTAAACCAAGTCAAAAAGTGCCTAACCTTATGTCCCCTTGTCCCTAGGTTGGTGGTAGACTTATTGGGGGTCTTTTGGAGAATTTTAGAAGAGTTATGTTGGTCTTTTGGTGTTCTCTATATTGGCTTAAGTGAGAGCTATGAATTTAACAACTCTTAACCCTAATGTGTTGATGTTTTCCTTCTTGCAGGTGGAGAAAGAGGAGATAGCAAGGAAGAGCTCAAGCCAAGGGGATTTGATCAACATCCAGGAGGATTTGGAGATCGTGCATGAAGAGAAAGTGAAGCGGATTGAAGAGAGGAACGCATTGACGCTCAAATCGACGGCATCCGACTTACCTCCGAATCGAGCATCAAAGAACATCATCATCCGGCCTGGAAATCGAAGGGGGAACAACTTCCACATCTTACTCCCATCCATTTGTGATTGTTCTTAAGGGTTTCATTTGTGTCTGAGCATATCTTGAGTATGTGTTTTGATTTCCTCAACTCATAAAGATTTTTGTGTGTGTGTGACCGTCTGTGTACGATTGTGTGATTTCGGTGCTGCGGGTGTTGTAGCTCGTGTTTGTATATGTCATTTGCTGCATTTGTTGCGACAAGTCTGTGTGCATTGTGATCCGGTGTTGGATCGTGTTGGAGACTCCGTCTCCGTATTTATGTGTGTGTTGGGGTGCGTCCCCGTGTGTGTGTGCAGGCATATTTCTACGTGTGTGTGTGTGTTGGAGCGTTGCTCCGTGTTGGGGATTTATCCCCGTGTGTTGGAGTCTTACTCCGTGTTGTGGAGTTTTCCCCGTGCTGGTCTATCCAGCGAGTGGAGCCTTACCAGTTGGTAAGGGGTGGACGTAGGGAGCCCGTCGTGGTCCTGAACCACCTTAAAAATCTCTGTGTCCTATGGTTTGTCTTGTGTGGTTGCCTCCTTATCATCTACCTCATTCACAGGAGATTGTGTTTCAAATCATACATTGTTCACACACATTGCTTGATTGTCTAAATTCCACTATGTGTCATACTTGTTTGACAATTGTGTTTACGTGCCCGAGTGAGTCGGAAGAGATTGAGTGAACTTAGCTTACATTGTCTAGGTTAATCCCTTCAATCTTGTCAAAATTGTTAATTCCACATAGTTAGTTTTTAATTTACCCTTTTTAGTGGGGGACAATTCAACCCCCCCTTCTTGTCCGCTCGCCTACCCGGGACCAACAATTGGTATCAGAGCACGGCGCTAATTCCTTGGGTCTAACGACCTTTAGAGTGATCTCTCGGCGAGTTTCATTGAGCATCATGTCCTATGCTTGTTTGTCTTCCCCTCCTTCTTGTTTTGATGGTCACGACTCTATTTCTTAGAAAAATAAAATGTCTTTCTATCTTGGTATGAAAGAGTGTGAAATCTGGGAAGTTATATGTAATGGTCCACATAAACTTTCATCAAATGAAAGGGAATGGAGTGCAAAGTATGAAAAGAAAAATGAAATCAATCTTCGAGCTTTGAATTTTATAAGGAATTGTATAAAGTCTAATGTTCTTTCCCAAATCTCCTCTTGCAGGTCAGCAAGAGATCTATGGGATAAACTGGCTATATTTGAAGGAAACCCAAAAGATTCTCAAGTGGGTACATGCTTGGTGGCTAATGATGAGGAAAGCTCGAGTCAGGTAAATTCTGATTCTGAACAACCCTCAATTGAAGAATGGCAATTAGCATGTGCCGATTTGCATGATAGATGCAAAAAATACAAATATGAAATCAAGAGATTGAAAAAGAGAAATGATGAGAATGGGCATGTTAATTCCTCCTGTGAGAACTGCAAAACCTTGGAGTCAAAAATTGAACATCTGCAAGAACAAAATGAATCTCTTGAATCAAGAGTTGAAATATTTTTAAATGAGATTTCCTGTTTGAATGAAGTTGTTGAAATGGCTAGAAAACATAACACATCTTTTCAAATTGAAAATGAGTGTGATGAGCTGTGTGAGCAAAATAAATTCCTCATGTCTAAAAACTCCATGCTTGAGAAAAATGAAGAATATCTTAAGAACAAACTTGCTTCTTTGTCTGATGATGATAAAATATTTGAAAAGCTACTTAATTCTGAAATTGATAGCAAGAGCATCATGGATGAAAATGAAGATCTTAAAAAAAAAATGGTACCATGTTAATTCAGAACTCCTTACTTGAGGGAAGATTAAAATGCTTTGATAAGCTTGAAAAAGAAATTTCCTTGTTAAAATCTGAAAATGAACACTTGCTTGTTAAGATTTCAAAGTTTGTTGAAACTGAGAAAGTTCTTGAAAACTTAACTGAAAAACTCCATACCATGAATGATGAAAATAAGGAAATCTTGAAAGAGAATGAAAATTTGGAATCTATGAATTGCTTGCTTAGTGAGAAAATCCTTACATATGAAAAAGAGATAAATGATTTGAAAAATGACTTGTCTAGATTTGTCAAAGGGAAAGAGAACTTAGACAAAATACTAGGTGTCAAGGTGAATTTTTAAAAAGAAGGTCTTGGATACACTCCGGTCAATAAAAAATCTTTTGAACATAAAATGACAACCTCTTTTATTCATTCATCCGACATTCCTAGCACCTCCAAAGCTCCCCCTCCCATTTTTCAAAAGAAAACTTCTGAAAATAGTTTTGAGAAAAAGAAAAATCTCAACACAAAACCCACCATACAAAAATGGTTTCAAAAAGTTCAGAATGAGCAAAATATGAACTTGAATGTTGAATGCTTTTACTGTGGCATGCACGGCCATGAAATGAATGATTGTGTTATCATGAAAATAGATGATGAAAAAGCATGCAAAGATAACTCAGATTTCAAAACAAAGAGAAATGTTTCTTGCTTCTATTGTCATAAACTAGGCCATGTGATGGATAATTACTTTGTGAAGCAAAATGATGATTTTCAAGCCATGAATGTTAAGCGTGATTTTCAAAGAAAATTTAGAAATGAACATGTCTTTCATGCTCAAAGGTCTACATCCAATAAGAGAAACTTGTTCACAAAAAATCATGCAAATAATGATAACTCATTCCGTAGACCCACATCACCTTGTTGCTTTTATCGTGGGAAATACGGTCATGTTATGAAAGAATGTTGGTTCTTGAAAACACAAAGTTTCCATGCTTCTAGAATGAATGCTAGGTTTAATTTTGTTAAATCTAGATCCTTTGAAAATAGAAGATGGAATGCATTTGAAAATTCCTTTGCTCTTAAAAGGAAATATTTTGGTAAAAATACTTCTCCTCAATGCCGTTATTGTGGAAACCATGGACATGTCATTGAGAATTGCAGGATCATGAAGAATGATGATATGATGGTAATGAGAATGACGAAGAAAAATTCTGGCAGAAATGATTCTAATCTCTAGGGACCCAAAAAGGCTTGGGTGTCAAAATCTGTCAATTGAGTTGGTTTTGATGGAGGTGTGCCTTGAGGTAAATAAAGAATGAAAGGGGTTCCAGTAAAATAGAACAATACACACTCATATGGTAAAACCCCAACTTTACTCTTTCATTGTCAAACTTGATGGTTTTGATGTTCTTGTATGAGTTTTTGGTATATTCTCATGTTGTGCTCTCAATTCTTCACAAGCCATACATGCTCTTACTGAATGAATATTTGGTATATCAAGTGATGATGTGTGAAATGACAGGTTAAGCATGTTAGGAAGCCATCACTATGCGTGAGTTGGATCCTCAGATCAAAGTTCTCTGCCTTGTACCAAATTCAGAAATTGAATTGCTTGACTTATGAGGAATCATGTGCTTTGAATGAATTGAATTTACCTTTGAACTGCAATATCTTCTAAATTGAATCTGAAAAATTCTCTTGTTTCAAAGGCAAAACTTCTGAATTATGGACTTGCTTGATCATCAATATATCAACAATTGGTATTGAACGTTGACCTTGGCTTAGTTTAAATCTCAATGACTTTGTGTGTTTTCCTTGAATTGGTGATAAGCTGTTTGACTTGTTTAAAAAATCTTCTCTTCTTAATAAATGTTCAAACACTTATCTTGCTCATTGCCAAATTATGTGTGAAATCTGTTGGACACTTGATTATGTGCATCAAAATACATTTTACATATTCACACATGTAGGGCATAACATGTTCAAACTGAAGCTTGTCTCATGCAATGTTATTTTTGAATTATCATTGTTGAACTGTTGGTTCTAAGGAAAATGGTCCTTCATGATGAAATCTGAAATAAAATGCTCATGATTCAGTTCTAGATTCTATAAAAAATTCATCCTCTGAATTCATGAGTTTCATGCTTGCCTGAATATTCAAGAACGCACAAAAACTGAAAAACTTGCAATAAAAAGAATGCATTTGGCATCTTTGCATATCATTCACATACTATGCATGTAAAATGACAAAAAGAAGCAGATTGCATATCCATGCATATAGAGCATATGCATATATTTCATGATAATCGCATATCATGACTCCTGAATGCCTGCATGAATGTTTCATGAATCCTTGCATGCGTGTATGTATTTAGCTTATAAACCATTTCTTGACCTTTCTAAGGCCTTACCCCCTTGCTAAATAACAATACAATGATTTGGTTCATATGTGATACATGTCATATACTAAGGGGGAAGATTTATTTCTGACCGTGCATACATTTAGGGGGAGTCATAGCTATGTCTTGGTAAATTCATTTTTTACATGCAAAATAAAAATTCACCCCCACACTCTTGCACATAATGAATCTAATGACTTTCATTGATAAGGATTTAAGAAATTCATTCCAACACTTTAAAGGGAACTTGAATTTCTACATGGACATGAAAGAGTAATCGTGAGGAAAAAGCTGCCTACCCCACAAAAATTCAATAAGTGTAACATAGATCTGAGTAACTGAGAATCCCCCATGAAATAAAGGAGAAAACTCGTGTCGAAAGGAGAAATAAATCCACACATTTGATGAATCCTAGTAGCCGGGAAACCCCATTGAGACACATGAGGTGACTCACGCCGAAAGGTGAAGTCTATTACAAGAAATAAAATAGGGGTTGTGCAAAGCTACCGAAAGTCGAGAATCTAAAATGAAAGTGTAGAGAGGAGATTATCTTCTAGTGTTCTTTAGAAAATCTAAAAATCTATTTATTTTGAAGCTCATTATTCATTGAATCACATTTCACATGCGTATTTTTGTGATGTATGTATTCTATGAATTAGTTCATATTCATGGTTTATGTAGTACTTCTAGTTGTGTATGCACAATTCTCTTAATTATGCTTCATGTCTTACATTCTTGAATTTGAATCACCTACTCTTTTCTTAACCCATGCCTCATTTAGAGGGAGTTACTATATGTGCTTGTATGCTTGTATGTTCATGCATTCCCCTTGGGTCTAATTCTGAGCATAAACCTTACATTTGAAGGATAGAAGTCATCATGTGCATAACTTCATATCTTGCATGATTAGCATTCAAATAGTGCATATTCATTGCATTTGAAAGGTGAAGCTCATGGTGTGCATATTTGCATATATGGCATTTTAAGCATGCATATAGTTCATACATGTTATCAAAAAAATCAAGAAACGCATGTCATGTGTCATCATTTGTATGCATTCAAAAGAAAAACTTGAAAATCTAAAAATCTAAAATATGAAACTCCATAAATAAAGGCATTTGATGTCTACACTATTGTTTTCTCTTGACAAACATCTTGCCGTTTCCGTGCTACTACCTCTTGTGAAACTCTGCAATGGGCTTTGGATTTTGAGTGCTATCATCTTGTCATGGTATCTGAAATGCTGCACAAATCTATCAACAATTGGTATCATTTTGCGTGCTATCATCTTCCAACAATGGTATCCTATCTTTGGGGCCAGAATTCAGCAACCATTGGTATCAAAATTGGTATCACTTCTTCAGGCCTCACATGTTTAAGTTTATCATGCATAATTAAGTGGAAGTTGGTATGATAATGGTTCTATTACCTAGACACATGATGATTTAAACTTTGTCTTGATTGTGGAGTTTGTGAGGAATAGTCATGTTCAAATGCGTGATTGAACCTAGTTCATGAGATTTCATACATGAACTTCATGCATTTACCATATGGATTTTTGAGCTGTTTGTGAGGAATGGTCATGATAAAATGTGCATCAAGTTATCAACTCAATACTAACATGGCTCCATTGTGTTACTTGTAGGAAAGAAATGGTTGGATTACACTCACACATCACATGTATATATGGTAATATCGTCTCACTTTCTCTGTCCCATGGGGGTTGCGGAGATTGGTAGAAATATGGCCTTTTGGTTCTCCCACCCTGTTCACATTCATGGAGGAATCTTAACTGATGTGCACATGCTTCAGGTTCTAAATCAAACAATGGTTGTGTTTTGGACATCACATCGACCTTGTGGTTGATTGATACTACATTTTGGTAAGCAAAATATGAAGGGTTGAATGATATTCTACATGTTCATATACTCCTTGTCACTTGGGCTTTCAAATTAATATTCCAACAATTTGCATACTTTCATGTAGCAGGAGACGCATGTTCACCTCATGTCATATGACCCCCCAGTCTTTTTGTAGATGACAAAAAGGGGGAGAATGTTTGTGTGGCTTGCTATGTTTCATAAAGATGCTTGCAATGTTGGTGTGTGTTGCTTTCATAAAGATGCTTGCAACTACTCTATCACACACATCATTTTGTCATCATCAAAAAGGGGGAGATTGATGCATTCCCTAGTTGATGTTTTATGTTTGGTTTTAATGATAACAAAACAATTGTGCTTGTGTGTGTTTCATTGAACAACATGTTTATATCTTGACTGATGAGTTGGAAGATGGTTTTGTATTGAATGAGCTTGAATGAGATTTTCATGGTGTCTAAATGCATAGCTCATGAAGCTGTTTTGAGTTGATGTCATTGGGTTGCATGTATAGCTCATTAGATCTCACAAGATATGGTCTTTATTTGGCCTGTTTGCAAATGAGTTACCTGGGTTGATATGTGCTATTTAATCTTGATGATGAAGTGTAAAATTAATAAGCTTGCATTTTTTCATCTTGTATGTTCATGGATGTGTTCATAGGACCCTTGAGCTAGAGTCCTATTCTTTTCATGTGAATTTGGTTATCATGCTCATTCTAAGTGCAAAAAGTTCAAGACTATATGATCTTCTTATAAGATTGTAGCTGCTATGTTTTCCAAAGTGCTTTTATGGACATTGACCATGGATTTTAATGTATGTGCTTTCTGCACCTTCTTCATGGTTACAAGTTGCTCACACCTTGTTCACACTTATGCCTTATGGTCATAATCCTATGTTGTGATTATTGAATGTTCAAAATGCTTTGATGCAACTTGATCATGTGTTTTTCATATACACATCATATGATTTTAACTTCATTTATCTTATTTTGTAGGTTTGGAAAATAATGCCAATCCCATATGCAAAGGTATCAAAGATCATGGTGAGAACTTGGTATTTTGCATGTTTATGTTTTTGGGAGAACATGATAAGTTTCCTTTTGGAGTTTTTTTTTGATCTTGATGGAAGTGGTTGGTATATGTTTTTACATTTTTTAATACCAAGGAACACTTGGTTGCTAGTCATTTATCATTCAACCTTTTCAGTCTTTCATTGGGTTTTTAAATATCGAGTTTTTATATATCAGACTGAACTTCTCAAAATCTGGAACACTGTTCATTACTGTTCATTTCGATCGACGGACACTATTCATTACTGTCGACCGAAATTCCCTGAACCAAAAGGTTCGGGGTCTGTGAATTTCCGGTCGACCGCCAACGTCGAAAACTCAAAAACGTGTTTCCGAAACTCATCTAAACCAAGTCAAAAAGTGCCTAACCTTATGTCCCCTTGTCCCTGGGTTGGTGGTAGACTTATTGGGGGTCTTTTGGAGGATTCTAGAAGGGTTATGTTGATCTTTTGGTGTTCTCTATATTGGCTTAAGTGAGAGCTACGAATTTAACAACTCTTTACCCTAATGTGTTGATGTTTTCCTTCTTGCAGGTGGAGAAAGAGGAGATAGCAAGGAAGAGCTCAAGTCAAGGGGATTTGATCAACATCCAGGAGGATTTGGAGATCGTGCATGAAGAGAAAGTGAAGCGGATTGAAGAGAGGAACGCATTGACGCTCAAATCGACGGCATCCGGCTTACCTCCGAATCGAGCATCAAAGAACATCATCATCCGGCCTGGAAATTGAAGGGGGAACAACTTCCACATCTTACTCCTATCCATTTGTGATTGTTCTTAAGGGTTTCATTTGTGTCTAAGCATATCTTGAGTATGTGTTTTAATTTCCTCAACTCATAAAGATTTTTGTGTGTGTGTGACTGTCTGTGTACGGTTGTGTGATTTCGGTGCTGCGGGTGTTGCAGCTCGTGTTTGTGTATGTCGTTTGCTACATTTGTTGCGACAAGTCTGTGTGCATTGTGATCCGGTGTTGGATCGTGTTGGAGACTCCGTCTCCGTATTTGTGTGTGTGTTGGGGCGCGTCCCCGTGTGTGTGTGCAGGTGTATTCCTACGTGTGTGTGTGTGTGTGTGTGTGTGTTGGAGCGTTGCTCCGTGTTGGGGATTTATCCCCGTGTGTGTTGGAGTCTTGCTCCGTGTTGGGGAGTTTTCCCGGTGCTGGTCTATCCTGCGAGTGGAGCCTTACCAGTTGGTAAGGGGTGGACGTAGGGAGCCCGTCGTGGTCCCGAACCACCTTAAAAATCTCTGTGTCCTATGGTTTGTCTTGTGTGGTTGCCTCTTTATCATCTACCTCATTCACAGGAGATTGTGTTTCAAATCATACATTGTTCACACACATTGCTTGATTGTCTAAATTCCACTGTGTGTCATACTTGTTTGACAATTGTGTTTACGTGCCCGAGTGAGTCGGAAGAGATTGAGTGAACTTAGCTTACACTGTCTAGGTTAATCCCTTCAATCATGTCAAAATTGTTAATTCCACATAGTTAGTTTTTAATTTACCCTTTTTAGTGGGGGACAATTCAACCCCCCCTTCTTGTCCGCTCGCCTACCCGGGACCAACAAGTTTAACTTGTCTTTCATAGATTATCAAATGCATTTGCTGAATTATTTGTGCATACTTTAAGCTGAGTGAATTGAATGCTATTTTCTGAAAATCTGATTTGTGTCATCTGAAATTTTTGATTTAGATGTTTGCATGACTTGTTGAGCATACATACTTGCATTCTTGTATGTCATCTGAACTACTCAATTTGAATCTTTTCCTACATAATGAAATTCATATGTGCATCCTCTAACTGAAATTCTTTGAAAATCTGAAATGCACATGAAGTCTATTGTAGTCCATCTCGGGCTGTAATTGCATGTCTACTTCATGAGCATAGATCATAAAACCATGTGTTCAGCCTTCATTGCATATAATGCATTTAGTCAATGGGAGTAGATGCATAAATGGTCTTGCATTTGTGGCATTTAGAATTCTGGACTTTAGTGCATATAATCAGGGGGAGGTTGGCTGCCCATGCATGATGGTCATACCACTCATGTTTATATTCATGTAATGCTTGTAGGAAAATCATTGCATATGCAGACATATAGTGAATTGCACTGCATATCATTAATTTGAAAAATTCAAAAAGAAGTGACTCACTGCATCTAGACAGGGGGAGCATTTTAGAATCACTAGTCTTTCACAAACTGAACTCTTCCTGTCTAGTCACTCAAATCACTCTCTTATTCTTGTGTGTTGGTGATTACATTATCATCATCTTAGCTCTCAACTTTCTTGAAGCTGAAATCTATATCTGCTACTCCTTAAGTTGCTGAAGGAGAGCATCACTTGAACTCATTCTTGTCACTACTGTCAAGCTGATCTGTCTGTACTCCAGACTCAGCTATTAATTTCTGAACTGAATTACTCAAGTGCATACCTCTTGCTGCATCCTTGTAAACTCACTGCCTCCTGAAATTTTGGTTGATGCATAAGCATGTGTTCCAATTCTTTCACTTCATATGCATGCTTGCTATTGTCCTCTACTGCTCTGTAAATGAAATTTCTTGTTGCTTCTATTGATTGGCTGCACTGTCAATGTTGATCCATTTGAAATTGGAAATATTTCAATCTGAGTACCCTAATCATAAATTCGATATATTTCAAAAAGAAGAATCTTCTATTATATTGGTTTAAGAATGTCTGATGAATCAAATTGATTTAAGTCTAATGTATTCATTAAGTTTGGATGTAAAAGACTTGAAAATATCTGAATCATTATTTTAATAAATCTTAACCAATTGTCTTATGTAATTCATGCAAAATCTTTTGAAATATGAAACTTTAAAAACATGGCCTCCTTTGGATAAAATACATGTAGTAAGTATTGTTCTTAAACATTTCAACGTACTGAGTATTGTCTACCAAATCTGAAAACATTTGAAAGAAAACTAAAGTCAGAGTAATGACTTTGGTCACAGAGAAACTGGGTTCCCTATCAAAGAAATAGAGTAAACCCATGTCATGAAGTGCCATAGTTACCTTGCTATAAAAATGATTGAACATCTGGCAGAGCAATGGCATGGTTGTGTTGAGTAACTAGGGATTTTGGCCTCTGATCAAGATGTCTCCTCATGTAAAAAGACACTCCAAATTGCTAACTCTGTTCTAATTGAGAGGCAATATGGTTGTCACACTGAGTAACTGGGTCACTTCACCTAAGATGTGTTGTGCATCACGTAAAAAGGTGTTGCTTTAACCAGACTTGCTCAGGAAAAATAATGTTGATGAACAAAAGAAAAATTCTGAAAAAATAAAGATAAGTTCAAATACATTCATATTTGTTTAGTCTCAATACTATCTTGTGTAACTCCCAAAGGAGTCATTGAGTTTGAATGAGTAAGATAGAAGGAGGTTAAACAAGAATATCATATGTGCAATTGGTTCATCTTTATTAAAACTTGATTTCAGATATGAGTATTGAATTTCATTGATAAACTTTGTATACATCATGCTGGTCGGCTTAGACTCATTCATAATCTTTTATAATAGAAGAGTCTGAAATTTGCTTATCAAGATTTATGAATTTGGTATCCTGTTGAGAATATTTCTGCCTTATCTATTCATTGGCAATCCAGTCAGTTCTGTGCTCCACTCTTGCTCACTATTCTTAACATAAATTGTCATGATCTGAATTTTGTTGACAACTCACTTCCAATTCAATTTTTGTCTGATTACTCACTCTGAAGTCTGAATGTTGATTTATCATGTGAAATTCCTATACTCAGTCTCTAGCTGTTGTTCAACCTAAAAAATTCATTGATATCCTTTGCTTACTGATCTTGATGCCTCTTGAGTTCGACCTGGAAAAATTCTATGACTGTACATGTGCTTTTGTTGATATCACTTTTCATCACAATTGGTATCAGTTTGCTTGTCCGATAATAGTTTTGGAAAATTGACTCATCAGCTTTTGTCTGAGATTAAGGGGGAGATTTGCCTGATTTCTCCATGTTTGATACTCCTTCTTGACTGTCCTTGAGATCTTTGCTGATCATTGTCTTATCCCTACTTCAATTCATCTCGCATTCTCAGGGGGAGTAGGTTTCCTTTTGTCAAAACTATCTTTTCAGTCAAAGGCGGAGAATATTTTGAGTCATATTGGGTGGTTGTGCATACACCATATCATGCCTGTTTGCATTTCTCAATATCAAATCTTTTGGTATCAGATGAAGTCAAAGGGTCAATGCCGGAGAATAGTGTACCACAGTTCCTAACACGTGGTATCTGTTTCATTTTTTTTAAAAAAGGAATAAAGGGGATAATATTTTGGAGTCATGCGTGTTTTGTATTTCTCTCTACTGATTTTCTCAAACTATTATTTCCTTTTTGATGAAGTCAAAGGGGGAGAATAGTTTGATATGAGCCAGTATGTTGTCGTGTGACTCATAGTGTTGCCATCATCAAAAAGGGAGAGATTGTTGTACCCATGTGATTTTGATGATGTCAACCACTATGACTAATCTGATGCTGCATTGGTATAGCTTTGTGGTTTTGATGATGTCACGTAATAAGTCATCTGTGCATGATAGAAATGAATTTTATCCTTGATTGAACCATTCATGATAAAATGAATAAACGGAAGTCGTCCCAAAGTGATGACAGTTGTCTTCGCGTATGGCTAGGCCTGCATCTGTGCACACATTGTTTTATGCATTTAACCTCGATGCATCACGCTGTAGAGGTCTGTGCATTTCATTGCTTAGGTCGGTCCAGGTTTAAACCGTCAAGGCCAAAGGTCTGTGCAGGTGTTCATATAGCTGGTGAAGAGGGGCTATCTCGCACTACTCCTGAGCGGGGAAGAGGATGAACACGTACACTTGAAGTGTGTGTTGTGCATCCCTTAGTTTTGATGATGACAAAGGATATGTTTAATTGCTCCTTCAATGTAAAGTAATGAACTCATGACAATTTGATGATGACAAAAGATGTGTTTAACTAATTCAATGCAAATCTGATAGTTCAAGTCACTTCTGATAGTTCAAGTAATTTCAGGTATACTGAAGTACAAGTGAACTCAACAAATCAGAAGAAGTGTCAAAGGTTGCTTGTCGACCAGTGAAGTGATCATTGTCGACCAACGAATCCAACCAAACACAGCTCAAGTCATTCTCCTTCTGTACGTGCTTTGGTTGTCGACCAAAGCCCTGCTCGTTGTCGACCACGGAACAGACAGAGCATCAGCCTGAACTACCAGTCATCTGGACATTGCTTCTTGTCGACCAGCGACAGGGTCGTTGTCGACCACAAGCGATACAGCGTCCAGAACCGAAACTCAACTGAATTCAGTTTCTGTTCCTAGAAACCTGCAGGTTGTTGCTGCAGGTTGTTGGGCTGTTCAGATGATAAGATTCCGCACTGGATTTAAGGAGAGAATGCTATTTAGAACCGGTCAAACCCATTCGAATATTCTGTTCAACCTTCTCCCTATTTTTCAGCAGGTAATCCAACTGATTTGCGCTCTAGTTATAATCTGAGCGGGAAAAGCTTCGGGCTTGAAAATATAGCTGAATAAAAAGAAAAAGAGGACGGAGAGCGGGTAAAGAGAACACAAAAGAGAACACAGAAGAGAACACAGAAGAGAAGCTAAGGAAAATCCACACACAAAGGTGTTTCTCTGACAAAGAAAAGAAGGAGACAAAGAAAAGAAGGAGTGGCGAGTGGCTCTCCGGCAATCAAAAAGCTGCGGAAGACTGAAGGTTTCTTCGTTGCTGCAGAAGGAAGACGTGGCTCGAGGCTTTGTGAGTTCTAGCAGCAAAGCAGCTGAAGGCACCTGACTGGAAGTTCTACAGGGAGTCTATTCCTGTTACTTGGGTGATTAAGTCCCAGGCTGAATTCTTTACTATGTTACAAAAGTCGATATTCAGTCTTGTTGCATCCTCTTGTCTTGTCATCGTTCAACTTCTGTTTACAATAAGTGTCAAGCTGTGAGGCAGCGGATATAAGATGTGTGTCAGCGGGAACAAGCTGTGTGTCAGCTGTGGCTTGGTTGAGATCAGAAGTTCTCAATTAGTGAAGCCTTGCTTGAGTTGAGCAAGGGGTGGACGTAAGTCTCGGGAAGAGACTGAACCACCTAAAAATTCTATCTTGTGGTTTGCCTGTGGTGTGTGTGTGCTTTTCTACGTGTTTACTTTCAATCTTTGCTATCAGCGTTAGTTCTGTAATCCATTAAATTATTGCGGTTTAAGTGGTATTTATTTAATAAGTGAAAAAGGGGGAAAGATCTATTCACCCCCCTCTAGATCTATTCAGTCCGTACTCAACACGTGGTATCAGAGCCAAGTTCTCCGAAAATGTGGTCTAACAACCAGGAGAAAGCTGGCGGACTGAACTCTAAAAGTCTAATGGCTGAGGGACACTCAGTGACTAGACCACCGTTTTTTGATGGGAATGATTATTCATACTGGAAAAATCGTATGCAGGTGTTCCTGAGAGCACAAGATCATGAGATGTGGAGAGTAGTAAGCCACGGACCTTATGATCTCCCCGAAGATGAGGATACCTGGACCAGAGAACAGGTCAGAAAATCAACCATCAACTGGGGAGCTATGAACGTGATGCAATGCGCACTTCACCCCACGGAGTTCTCAAGAGTCTCACAATGTGCAACAGCCAAGGAGATGTGGGATCGACTTGAAGTCATCTATGAAGGTACTTCAGAGGTAAGAGAGTCCAAAGCAAATATGTTAGTCTCAGAATATGAAATGTTCAGAATGAAAACTGACGAAAATATCTCTGAGATGTATGCTAGACTAGTGCAACTAACAAATAGCTTAAAGAGTCTAGGGAAAACCTACAAGGAGCAGGAGCTAGTGAGGAAAATCTTAAGGTCCCTCACACCTATGTGGCATACCAAGGCCACAGTAATTGAGGACTCAAAGAACCTCACAACTATGACTGTGGATGAACTAGTAGGTTCTCTAATGGCCTATGAGGTCAACCTAAAGAGAAAGGAGGATGAGGGCAAGAAAAAGAAGCAGCTCGCCCTGAAGACTAAAATAGGCACCTCTGAATTATCTGACACTTATGACTCATCTAGCACAGGTGAGGAAACTGGCGAGCTAGCCATGCTAACAAGAAAGTTCAGAAGGTTTCTGCGGAAGGAAGGTAAAGGATTTAAAAATCCGAAGGGCATGGTAAGGAAATCATCCCAGTTTAAGACTGACAAAAATAAAGCTTCATCTAACAAGCTTGTCTGCTACAACTACAGGAAACCAGGACACATGAAGGCTGAATGTCCAGAGGCTCCTAAGAAATCAAGCTTCAAGTGGAAAGGCAAGAAACCAAAGGCAATGATAAGCACATGGAGCGAGGAGGAGGAAAGCAGCGAAGAGGAAACAACTTCCGAGGAAGAAGAAGGAAACACATGTCTAATGGCCAAAGGAGACAGCAACGATCTTGAGGTAACCTCCCCTTTTCAAGACTTTTCTAGCTCAGATTGGGAAGAAGCCTATTCAGATTTACTTGATACATATGAAAGAATAAGAAGGGAAAATAAAAGTTTGAAGAAGAAGGTTAATCAGTTCAATAATGACAGCAACTCAATTGCCAACAGAACTGAACTAGAATTGGAGATCACCACCTTGCAAATAAACTGAATCAACGCGAGATAGATGAAGAAAACGTCAAAGGGCTATTAGAAGAAAATGAAGTACTGAAAAACACAATTGACGAGTTAAAATTAAAGACTCAAGAATATGAACAGGAAACTAAGCTAACTCAAGAAAGAAACAACTCACTCAAGGGAGAAAACAGTCAACTTTTGAAAGAAATAGAAAGAATCCAAAGTGAACTGAAAAACAAACAGGAAACATTGGAAAAAATGACTAAGGGTCAAGAAAACTTGAACGCTGTGTTGGGAATAAAAGTAAATTTTCAGAAAGAGGGGTTAGGGTACAACCCAACGGCTAAAAAGGAATTCCAAATAAAAACTTTAAATGAAATAGCTGACTCTAAAGGAAAAGGCCCCTTGATAAACTTATATCAAACAAACAAAAGGATATAGCTGAAAGCTCCTCTAAACAGATTAATGTCACCTTGGAAGAGAGGAATTCTAAAGGGAAAATGGACAATCCACATCAGTTTAAAAACAACAGTCATATCAGACGAGAAGTTCAAATTCACAGAAGTAACCAGACAAACAAAGCATTAAATCATGTTAATAAACACAAACCTGTAAAACAAGGTGTCTGGAAACAAGCTGGTCGACAACAGACCCCTCCTCTGTCGACCAGAGGCTCAACCAGAACAGATACTGGTATCTGGAGAAACTATGGTCGACCACAGACTTACCAGATGTCGACCATGACCAGACACGCAAACAGAACCCACAAATTTTCTCAGCTGAAACAGAATGGAAATTGGAACTTAAGAGAGTGGATTCAGAATAGACACAACCTGAATAAGTTCAGAAATGAAAAGACAAACTGTTCTAACAAAATTTGGGTTCCCAAGGTGTTGTTACAGCAGTTTCATGATTTCACAAGCTATCTTGGACCCGGGTACCATTTGGGTCCAAAAGTTTCTGTGTAATTTGTGAAGCAGGAATGTCTGGTAGCCATGCACAACAAGTGGTATTTAGATAGTGGTTGCTCAAGACACATGACGATAGACAAGACCAAGTTCTCCCAGCTGAGCGCAAAAGATGGAGGATATGTGACGTTTGGAGGAAATAACAAAGGCAAAATCATTGGGATAGATGAGATAGGTCAGAAACCCTCAAGCTGCATTGAAAATGTATTATTAGTGGATGGACTGGAATATAACTTATTGAGCATCAGTCAATTATGCGACAAAGGCCATAAAGTGGTGTTTGACTCCAAGATCTGCAGGATTATTGAGCCAAATTCAGAAGCAGTCAAGTTTATGGGCAAGAGGGTAAATAATGTCTACATGATAGACTTGGATGATCCAGCCCACTCCAACTTGTGCCTAACCGCCAAGAAGGAGGACTTGACCTGGTTGTGGCACCGAAGACTAGGGCATGTTAGCTATAGGGTGTTGCACAAACTTGTGAAAAATAAAATGGTTCTTGGTATGCCTGAAATTTCGTTTGCTCAAAATGTCAAAGTATGTGAAGCATGTACCCAAGGAAAGCAAACAAGAAAATCATTCAAAGGTAGAACTGAAAGTCAGTCATCAAGACCCCTAGAACTTGTGCACATGGACCTTTTTGGCCCAACAAGAACTGCTAGTCTTAGTGGTAAGAAATATGGTTATGTTCTAGTTGATGACTTTTCCAGATTTACATGGGTAATGTTCTTATCACATAAAAGTGATGCTTTTTATGAGTTTCAGGAATTTTACAAAAGAATGAAGCAGGATGGTAAGTCCAAAGTGTGTACAATCATATCTGACCATGGGGGGGAGTTTGAAATTTCTGATTTTGATGTATTCTGCAGAAACAAGGGCATAACCCACAGATTCTCCTCACCAAGGACACCGGAGCAAAATGGGGTTGTGGAGAGAAGGAACCGCACTCTTGTCGAGATGGCTAGAACCATGTTGGTTGAAGCTAATCTTCCAAAGAAATTTTGGGCAGAGGCGGTCAACACAGCATGCTACATTGTAAATCGGGCAATGGTAAGACCGTCTAGTGCAAAAACTCCATATGAAATGTTCAAAGGTAAAAAACCATCCCTAGCTCATTTTAGAATCTTTGGTGCAAGATGTTTCATTCATAACAATGATAAGAAAGTCTTGGACAAATTTGAACCTAAGAGTGACTCAGGAATATTCTTGGGCTATTCTGACCGATCAAGAGCCTATAGGGTATTTAACACCAAAGATCAAGTAGTTGAAGAATCCCCTCATATTTCATTTGATGAAATTAATGATTTTGGCAAAAACGAACAGGTCAGCAAGGAAGAAGAAGATGGGGAATTTCTGGATGGCAAAGAAAAATCGATGGAGAATGAAGAAGAACTGAATCAAGAAAGAAATCAAGGTAATTCTAATGATCAAACCGAAGGAGAGGTCAACTCAGGTAACAATCTTGAAAACTTAAGACTTCTTAGAGATCATCCCTTGGATAACATTATTGGTGGAATTCATGATCCTAGGAAGACTAGATCTCAGCTCAAGGCCATTAATGAACTAGATCAACTTGCCCTTGTGTCCCAAATAGAGCCCAAATCTGTAGAGGAAGCCTTAAAGGATGAATCATGGATAAATGCTATGCATGAAGAACTAAATCAGTTTGAAAGAAATCAGGTGTGGAGCCTTGTCCCTAGACCCTCATCTCACCCCGTTATTGGAACCAAATGGGTCTATAAAAACAAGCTAAGTGAAGAAGGGGTTGTGATGAGAAACAAGGCTCGGCTGGTGGCTAAAGGGTACAACCAGGAATTTGGGGTTGACTTTGAAGAATCATATGCTCCAGTTGCTAGATTAGAAGCCATCAGGATATTGTTAGCCTTTGCAGCATCTCATGGAATTAAACTACAACAAATGGATGTAAAAAGTGCATTTCTAAATGGTATTATAAAAGAAGAGGTCTATGTGGAACAACCCCCTGGTTTTGAAAATGATGAACTTACTAATCATGTTTTCAAATTGCATAAAGCTTTGTATGGATTAAAGCAGGCTCCTCGGGCTTGGTACGAAAGGTTGAGCTCCTTCCTCACTAAAAAGGGATACACAAGAGGTAAAATTGATCAAACATTATTTTTCAAGACCCAAGGTAAGAATATACTGATTGTACAAATCTATGTGGATGATATTGTGTTTGGATCTACTGAAACCTCTTTGTGTACTGAATTTGCAAATTTAATGACCAGTGAGTTTGAAATGAGCCTAATGGGTGATTTACAATTCTTTCTTGGATTGCAGATCTCACAATGCAGAGAAGGATACTTTATAAATCAATCCAAGTACATAAAAGAGATGCTGAAGAAATTTGGCATGGAAAGCTGCAAGCCAATCGAGTCACCCATGGGCACAAATGCAACTTTGGAAGCAGATGTAAATGGTAACATGGTAGATGCCAAGAAATACAGAGGTATGATCGGATCCCTGCTATACTTAACTGCATCAAGGCCAGATATTCAGTTTAGTGTATGCATGTGTGCTAGATATCAGTCTAGTCCTAGGGAATCACATTTAGGAGCTGTCAAGCGTATCTTTCGATACCTTGCCGGCACCCAAGAATTGGGTTTGTGGTATCCGACATATTGCAAACTAAATCTGATTTCATATTCGGATGCTGATTATGCTGGTTGCAAAATTGATAGGAAGAGTACTAGTGGTTATTGTCAATTCTTAGGTGGATGTTTAATTTCATGGGCTTCTAAGAAGCAGCACTCTGTGGCACTCTCCACTGCTGAGGCTGAATATGTCGCAGTAGGGAGTTATGGTACACAAGTTATGTGGATAAAACATCAACTCCAAGACTACAATGTAGATCTTGGCTGTGCACCCATTTTATGTGACAACACTAGTGCTATTAACTTGTCTAAAAACCCCATTCAACACTCTAGGACAAAACACATTGAGATCCGTCATCATTTTCTGAGAGATGAGGTATCCAAAGGAAATTTCATACTTCAATTTGTAGAAACTGAAAAACAATTGGCAGATATTTTCACTAAACCCCTTAACAATGACAAGTTTGCAACTCTAAGAAGGGAGTTGGGGATATGTAGAATATCTCCTGAAATTTCTTGAAATGCTCATATTCCTGTGTTCTCTGTATAGCTTTCTGTCATTTTTGTAATTAGATATGTCAGTTAAATCTCTGGTACTGGTTGTGTTTGGAAGCTCTGGTGTCGGCTGTTACTCAAGCAACATTCTGCAAATTCCTGGCACTGCTACTGGTTAGCTCTGGTGGTCGACCAACGACAGGGCATTGGTCGACCAAGGCATCAAGACAGGAAACTGTTTGGTTCTGTGACTACGCAGATGTCGACCAGAGACAGCTCCATGGTCGACAATGGATCTGTAAGGAAGCAAATGTCCACTTTAGACAGGCTCCTGGTTGACACTAGTTCTGGTAGGGAATCTTCTGGATTGTTTAAACTGTTTGGGCTCAGATTCATCTTCACTCACTCATCATCATCCATACGTTCCATTCCCTGTGTCTTTCTATCTCATCCTGGCCAACATTATTTTTTATTTCAGCATGGATTCTCAAATTGAGGGGGAGAAAAAATGTAAACTCATTCCTTGATAAAACATTGAATAACCTAACCATATCTTTCAATAAAATCACCAATGTAATCAATAAGAGTAGAGGTTGAGTGTAGTAATGAGGATTTGGACTGTACTACTTCAATAAATTCAAACCATAACTATGATTCTGTCATATGATTTTGAAGACTTATGATTTTTAGTAGTAAGTCGGTTTCTCTACCTGTGCCCGTGCTGAACAGTTAATATAAATCCAAAAATATAGCATGAATGCACGTGGAATACGCCATAACTCTGTCTTCATGGTAGAGCAATGGATTGAATTCTGAGAAACTACTGCCTCCCATTTTAAGAAAAAAATGGATGAAAAATAAGTGAGAGGCATGTGTGTCATGAAGAATCAATCTATCTCTGCTACTATCAAAAATTATTGAGATTGGGCATACTGAGTAACTGGGGATATTGGCGTCTGATAAACGTATATCCTCACGGATAAAAGGTGTGTCCCAGTTAAAAGTGGAATGGTTAGGCATGCTAAGTAGCCGAGGTTTCTGGCGTGTAAAAAGCGTGTCTCCTCGTGTAGAAAAGCATATGATAAACCTGACCACAGCTTTCAAAATGATTCCAAAAGGAAAAACTCAAAATTATCTAAAAGGCAGAGGAAAATGGTTGACCAAAGGCATGGCATGCAAAGAAAAGTTGAAAACACTGTTCAACAAGCATAGCTATTAAAATCATCTCATGAAATCTATTATAAGTTTCAGAAGTCATGTGGAGGAAATTAGATATGGGGCGTAAGCTTATTGGTGCAATACTTTCAAATTCAAGTGAACCACTAGGCCCACTCTACTTGTTTACAAGGTGGTCTCTGCTAAGGGTGGATAGGTTAAATAAATGCTTCATTAAGGAAAGGACGTACACTTCAACAAATTCCCCAAATTTAATTCGGCTGATTTAATCCTGTCCCTTCATTTTCATCATCGCGCTGGTTCCACAAACCCTAGGATTTATGACCCAAGACTTATCCACTGATATCCTGCCCCTATAAATTGAACAGATTGGGTCCCTAGGTATTCACCACCTTGCTACTTCGTCGTTTTCACCTTTCACGGTACTCTTCCGTTTCCAGTCCCCTTCCGCTCCCTTGTGCATCCCTCTTTCGCATCCTTCCACCATGAGGTCCTCCAAGAGAGCAAGGGATGAGGCCCCTGCCGAAGCATCAAAGCCGTCCAAGCGTTCCAAGCAGAAGGCCACGCAGGGTCCGCCATCGACCCCTCGGAGGTCGACAACAGATAATACGGCTGAATCGGGGGGAAAGATGGCAGCTTCAGAAGTACCCAACGTCCATCCAGTCTCTGGAGTTCTCAAGCCTCGGAACATCATGCCGCCAAGAAGAGTAGATATTTCCGATCAGCGGCTGATGGAGATGTTCCCAGAGTTGCTGGAAGTTTTGGACGCCCAAGGCTGGACAGAGTTTGTCTCCGCACATACTCAGTATTCCCCACAGCTTGTGCAAGAATTCTACCACAACCTGCAAGTAGTGGATGGCCAGGTCTATACAGTAGTTCAAAGGGTCGTCGTCAGCCTCGACGTCAAGCTACTCCACAAGGTGCTGAAAATTTCCAGACATGGTGCTGTCTTCAATCCTGAGGACTTTGATTTTAGATCAGCATATGCCGTGGTCACTGACCAACCAGCCCCTGAGGTCCTTCCAAAATCCATCAATGCCAACACCTTCCCTCCTCTTCATCGATTACTCCATCATCTTCTTACTACCATAATCCAACCGAGAGGAGGCGCCAGGGAACATGTAAGTCGCCTTCACTTATTTCTTCTCCATGGCCTCATCACTCGCCAACTCATTCGCCTTCCCAAGCTCATGCTGAACACGTTCCAAACCATTTTGCATTATCCCCTAAACTCTCTTCCATATGCTGCCCACATAACTGCCATTCTGGAAGCAGCAAATATACCCATTCCTCACGCTCAGCGTGTTGTCATTCCCAAATGGCACGTATACTCTTTTCATTACGTGACCACCTTTTTGGGCTATAAGAAGGTAGGGGATCAAGTCCAGCGCACCCTACCATCCAAGGGTAAATCCAAAGCACCGTTGCCACCCTCTTCTCCACCACAGACACCAATTCATGTCAGCCCTGCTGTAACCCCTCCAACTATGGTGATTCCTACTCACACTCCCACTACTACAACCACTGCTACCCATCCTTCACCTTCACTCGTCATAGTGCCATGGCAACCAGGCATTGCAGCCACTCATGTTCTAGCTACTTCTGTTCCATTTACCTCCGCTCCGTCTACTTCTGCTCCACCACCTCCTTTCACCTCCACCACTGAGTCTCAAGGAGTGCTTCTCCAGATAGCATCTCAGCTGTCCTCTCTCACCACTCAATTCCAATCCTTTCAAGAGAGTATGAATGCTGCCACCGGGCGCTTGGAGCTACGCGTTCAGAGACTAGAACAGCAGATGGAGACCAGGTTCATAAAATAACAGGATCACTCAGAACATGCTAGCTCTCGGTTTAACAGACTGGTTGGTACTTTAGCTGAAGTGTCAGCAGAAATGGGCACTCGCATTGAGTTCACCACCCAGCAGAGTAAACAGTATCACCACGATACTATATCAGAGATCCAGAAGCTAAGGCTGTCTTATGCCCACATTGTTGACAAGCTCGATCGGATGGCAGAGCAAGTGAAGCCCGAGAGTTCTTTGTCCTCCTCAGAGTGATAATCTACATACTCCTCTTTTTGTTGTTGACAAAGGGGGAGATAGGGTCTTATGTGTCATTGTGTGTCTAGGTGTGTCTAGAGGTCAAGACTATGTGTCACTATGTGTCTTTCTCCTTTTTGAGTCTTTCATGTAACTAGTGTTATGATGCTTTTGTAAGGCACATCAAACGGCACATCAAATGAATTGTCTGGCTAAAATCTGTGTTATGATAGTCTTGAATGAAATATCAAATGAATTTTATAATCTGTTGATTGTCACAATGACTCATGGTTGTCATCATCAAAAAGGGGGAGAATGTTGTGCATCCCTTAGTTTTGATGATGACAAAGGATATGTTTAATTGCTCCTTCAATGTAAAGTAATGAACTCATGACAATTTGATGATGACAAAAGATGTGTTTAACTAATTCAATGCAAATCTGATAGTTCAAGTCACTTCTGATAGTTCAAGTAATTTCAGGTATACTGAAGTACAAGTGAAATCAACAAATCAGAAGAAGTGTCAAAGGTTGCTTGTCGACCAGTGAAGTGATCATTGTCGACCAACGAATCCAACCAAACACAGCTCAAGTCATTCTCCTTCTGTACGTGCTTTGGTTGTCGACCAAAGCCCTGCTCGTTGTCGACCACGGAACAGACAGAGCATCAGCCTGAACTACCAGTCATCTGGACATTGCTTCTTGTCGACCAGCGACAGGGTCGTTGTCGACCACAAGCGATACAACGTCCAGAACCGAAACTCAACTGAATTCAGTTTCTGTTCCTAGAAACCTGCAGGTTGTTGCTGTAGGTTGTTGGGCTGTTCAGATGATAAGATTCCGCACTGGATTTAAGGAGAGAATGCTATTTAGAACCGGTCAAACCCATTCGAATATTCTGTTCAACCTTCTCCCTGTTTTTCAGCAGGTAATCCAACTGATTTGCGCTCTAGTTATAATCTGAGCGGGAAAAGCTTCGGGCTTGAAAATATAGCTGAATAAAAAGAAAAAGAGGACGGAGAGCGGATAAAGAGAACACAAAAGAGAACACAGAAGAGAACACAGAAGAGAACACAGAAGAGAACACAGAAGAGAACACAGAAGAGAAGCTAAGGAAAATCCACACACAAAGGTGTTTCTCTGACAAAGAAAAGAAGGAGTGGCGAGTGGCTCTCCGGCAATCAAAAAGCTGCGGAAGACTGAAGGTTTCTTCGTTGCTGCAGAAGGAAGACGTGGCTCGAGGCTTTGTGAGTTCTAGCAGCAAAGAAGCTGAAGGCACTCGACTGGAAGTTCTACAGGGAGTCTATTCCTGTTACTTGGGTGATTAAGTCCCAGGCTGAATTCTTTACTATGTTACAAAAGTCGATATTCAGTCTTGTTGCATCCTCTTGTCTTCTCATCGTTCAACTTCTGTTTACAATAAGTGTCAAGCTGTGAGGCAGCGGATATAAGCTGTGTGTCAGCGGGAACAAGCTGTGCGTCAGCTGTGGCTTGGTTGAGATCAGAAGTTCTCAATTAGTGAAGCCTTGCTTGAGTTGAGCAAGGGGTGGACGTAAGTCTCGGGAAGAGACTGAACCACCTAAAAATTCTGTCTTGTGGTTTGCCTGTGGTGTGTGTGTGCTTTTCTACGTGTTTACTTTCAATCTTTGCTATCAGCGTTAGTTCTGTAATCCATTAAATTATTACGGTTTAAGTGGTATTTATTTAATAAGTGAAAAAGGGGGAAAGATCTATTCACCCCCCTCTAGATCTATTCAGTCCGTACTCAACAGTGTGAACTGCAAGAAAGGAAACGAGTCAGAGGTGCCCAGGGATTGATCCCCGGGGATGACCCTCCGATGCTTAAGTCAGCAAAGTAGTAGAGCACGGATGCAAAGGGAAGAGCTAGGAGGAAGATGGGAGTGTGAGATCCCTCTCCACCAAAAGGTGAAGTGGTTCCTACTCAGGGTTCTTGGCTCTTGCCTGGCTTACCTCTTGTAGTAGGGCTTATCCAGTTTAAATAATGGCCCGTCGTGCGACTGGTCCCAGTAAGCTGAGGGGTTTCAGAGGGGGTTACGTCCTTCATGCGGGCTCCTTTATAGCACACGGACTCTTCGTTTCCCCTATCCTCCTGAGCTTCCTGCCATTAAGGAACTTACAACGGCCGTAATCAATAAGCTTCCATCAGTGAGCCCGAGCGTTAGGCACTTGCCCAAGAGTGGTCTCCCGAGCGATGAGTGCATGGTCGGGACAGGGAATAGGGGGCTCCAAGGGAGCTTTCCTGATCAAACTGATGCTCGGACTTCCCAACCCGAAGGCCACCTAAGAAGCGCTTATTCCGAGGGAGTTTTTGGGCTTATACTAAGTGGGACCGAGGGCTGCCACTTTGAGGAGTTGGGCCTCGTTCGGTCTGGTTGGACCTCTTTTGGCCTCTCCGTGCGGGCGACGAGATTTTCCCTCTCCACTTGTCCCCCTCCTACTCTCGAGCCCAAATTAGGCTCGGACGAGTAGCATTTGGGCTGGACTTTTGTGGCTCTGGTTGGGTATAGACCTCTCTCTGGTAGGGGCCACGTGATGCGGCTTGCCTTTGAAAATTCACCCATCATGATGAATAAAAGAAGGCCCCTCCCTGGGAGATCAGATCGCTGCGCCACCTCCGGTTTAAGCATTGCACATTTTTACGTCCCTTTATCTCCGGGGTTTAAGGTTTTGCCTCTCTTTGAATTTATTTGAGGGGGGCTCCTGTGCCGTGAGAGTAACTTGGAAGAACGGAGAATCACCGTGGCCATTGCGGAGCTGGCAAGGGTTACCGCGGTGGCGATCCATCAATTTCCTTCTCCTATGGAGTTTTCAGAGTCAGAGCTTTCCCCTTTTTTCTCCCAGTTCTTCTGTCCGTTCCGTGGCGGACCAAAATCCAGGGGCCGAGAGGCAAGAGGGAGAACGGGCCTCGAGGACTTTTTTGGTGCCACCGGAGCCTCTCTGCAGCGAGCTAGGTGAGGCGGATGTGAAGCGGCTGGAGAATTGGTATGGGCTTCCATGGTGAATCATGTACCTCGCACCGGAGCCATATGAATCCAGTCTGGTAGCTCGTTCTGGTCTCTTTTGTTCTTTCCTCCTGGCCTGGAAGTGCAGCTTTCGGTTGCCCCTCCATCCTTTTGTTGCCGAGTTGCTTCGGTTCTACCGGCTGGCTCTTGTCCAGCTGGTCTCCAACTCTTACACTCTCATCTTTTCCTTCATCTTCCTCTGTGGCAAGAAAGGGGTGCGCACCTCGCTGGACCTCTTCCACTATTTTTTGAGTTGAAGGACAATCCTTTTGCCGGGAAGGGCTTCTTCTTCATTCAGGCGAGGTGGGGAAGGAGTTGTGTGTCCCTTTCTGTGAAGGATTCTTCTCATAAGGGGTGACAGACCCAATGTTTCTAGGTGGGCCCATCGGCGATCGGTGTGGTCTGAGATGTTGGAACCCTAGTTTTGATAATGACTTTCTATGAATCATGTTTAGATTATAGTGCTTAAAATTCTTCGACTCTATTTTTTTGTGTGGTTCACTTGCTGCATGTTATCTCATAAAAGAAATCATAGTCATTGCATGTGTTGTCCTGCAAGAGATCTAGCTCGGTGCTAGTCTAGCTTAGTTTTGCATTTCACGTGTAAGTGCTTGCCTCGGTGCAAGTCTATGTTCACACACAAACACTGTCGTTCCGTTTTCAACTCGGTGCATTCCTTGTCTTTGCATCTCACCTTTCAAGGTCGGTGCAAGTCTTTAGGTCCGTGCAATACTTGCACAGCATGCACTGTTTAGTCTTGTCATTTAGTGTCAGTGCTTTCTTCTCCACCATCTCAGTGCAAGTTCTATCCTGCATTTTCCTTTGTCCGTATACTCTTCTCCATCATCTCGGTGTAACTCGTGTCTAGACCGCAAATCCAACTCGGTGCATCTAATGTGTTACACTTTTTTTTTAAAAGTGAGTGCACTGTTCGCCCTAGACTTCTCTAGAGTCATTGCATAACTTTGGTTCTTTTTTTTCTTTGACTCGGTGCATAGTCTTCTTCTTGTGCCTCTTGGATTCATGTCCGTGCACATCAGCTGCACATGTGGTCACTAATATTTGTAAGTCAAATGGTGTCAGGCATATTTGTAAGTCAATATGGTGTCATGCATATTTGTAAGTCAATACATTTCCCATGTCTGGTTTTATCAACTCAGTGCATGCTATGTTTACTCTCTCATTACCCCGGTGCAAACTGTGCTAAGTACTTCACTAAGTGCCTTGCATTTTTTGACAGAGTTTCTCTCCGAGGAGGGGCACATGATCTAAGGTAGATCGACCTCCAAAAGAGTGCCACATAGAAGGCTACAACGCTTAGATGTTGACACGTGGCTGAGAGCCTTCTGGAAGCCGTTTGGGCGGGAGTTCACCCTCCACACGCCCAGGGCGTGAGCACGGGATTCAGAGACAGAAGATATATATATATATATATATATATAAATCCTTTCTGAAGTGGTGAGAAGAAGAAGGTGTGTGAATGAACAATTGAGAGAGAACTGAGAGAATACGAGGTTGCAGAGAGAAGGTAAAAAGATTAGCAGCGAGCCCAATCCAGAAAAGAAGAAGAAATTAAGAGAGAGCTTATGGGAGAAGAAAAAGAGGTAGAGAAAGAGGGAGATTGTGAAAAGAATATATGAGAGTCTGTCCACTGGTACTTGGATCAAATCCAGACCAGACTGCTCCTGCGTGAGCCATTTCATCGGATTTCATTGTCAACCTTCAATAGCTATTTTCTACCGTTTTCTTTTCTTTATCTTACTCATCTGTTCAAGCTGTATGGCAGCAGAGGTCAAGCTGTAATCCTCAGCAGTCAGAGGAAGGATCCTCTGGATAGCAAGCTGTGTTGCTCATCCGTTTGTATGCAAGCTGTGAGCCTCAGCGGACGCAAGCTGTGTTGCGTAGCGTTTTCAAGCTGTAAGGCAGCAGGAAGCCTCACTCGGATTTGAGTGAGGGATGGACGTAGGTCTGCAGGCAGCAGACTGAACCATCTAAAATCTCCTTGTGCTCTGTGTGGCTTGCTTGTCTTTTATGAATCGATATATGCATGACTAGGCTCGAGTAGTTTAGCTTGGCTTTCAAAATTTAATGGTGTACATCAGTTATTCGAGTCTTGATCTGATTTAATCAGCCCTTTGCATTTGGATTAATTGGCTTTCAGTTGGTCAAAGTTTTTATTGATAGAGGGATTCATTCACCCCCCCTTTGAATCCTACACGCACCATTGCTAGATCCCATCAATTGGTATTTGTAACACCCGGTATTTTTAGGCTAAATAGGAACCAAATATTTATGATACATAAAGAAAAAGATAGTTTACAATTGATAATATTTACATATTCCTACAAATAGTTAATAATGTTGAATGAATAAGAGTTTGGGTTTATTGTTCCTAGACTAAATAAAAGGCTAGTTAATATTACTTTTTTAAATGAAAGTAAATATCTTCCTAGGATCGAACCTACCTCTGATACTCAAGACAAAGAATGGGACGGTAAATAAAGTAAAGGAAAATATGAGAAATAAAATCCATATATAAAGTGCTATGCCAATTAAACTCTCAATCGATATCATAATATAACCCCATAGGAGACGGCTTAGCTTAAGGCCAATGGGCCTTGAACGCAAATATATATATATATATATCTGTGTAAAACTATTAATAAATATAAGATGTAAATAAGTTAGTTATATATCAAAATATTTGAAATATTAAACGCGGCTCTCAAATACTTGCATAAGAAGTCTAAATAATATATATATATATATATATATATATATATATATATATATATATATATAATGGGCCAAAACGTCATAAGGTTTACCTCTATATGACACCCTAAGTTGATCTCAAATCCACGTATATGCTTCTAAACCCAAAGGCATACTCAAGAGGTCACTTGCTAATCCAAATCCAAACCCAATACCCAATAATTAAACATACACATATGGGCTTCGTACCATTCGAATGCTTTAACTCATATATACGTATGGGTGTACTAAATTAGCCAAAAACTCAAGCCCACTTAACACACACAGACTACTTGTGTATATGGATATAAACTAACTAAACTCACTTTAATCCAACCCAATAAGAAATGGGCTTGGCATTATAGGCCAACTCATGTACACTAGCAAACCCTTAAAGTCACACACATAGATTAGTATTAGTACATAATGGGCCTTGCATAGAAAAAAATAATTACTTAAACACTAATGGGCCTTAAAGCATAGAGGAAATTTCGTTAATATCAAACTGCTAATAGATGTAAACCCGCGTGACTCACAACCTATATGTATATAGAGCCCACAATGCTCAATCCCAAAAAAAAAGACCCAACTACATACTTATATACCCACGTGAGTTTCTCACCAATGGGCCAACCCCAACCTAAACTACCACCAATATATATATATATATATACAAGCCTTTTTCTTCCAAAAACCAAAACATGTATATGCCACCCGACCAAGACCCAAACACATGCGCAAATCACCCGAACCCAACCCGCGCAAATCACCCAAACCCAACCCACGTGCATGGCCTTAAAATTCTAGGGTTTTTCTCCCGGAGAAAATTGCAGGCGACTGTGGTGATAGAAAGGGAATCGTATGCGTGGAAAGGTTTTAAAACCTTGCTTTTTGTTAACCCCCGTTAGAAAACCCTTCTCAATAAGAACTCAACCTCATCAAACAGGAAGACTCCATTTTTGCCACTGTGTCCGTTGCCATCTTCTTCCTAAGGAAGTGGTCATCTTCCTCTTCTCTTCCTCCTACTGCGTTCGAAGGGCACAAAAGGCGCCTCATCTTCTTCCCCTTCCTCATCTTCATCCTGCAGAACGTGAAGCCCTGCCTCTAGCAGTTTACCTGCAACGAAGAAGAAATAGTTTTCTTCTCCCTTTTCCCTGATCATCCTGCAAGGGTAAGGTTTGCGCCTCCTTTTCCTTTTAACGGCCATCTTTCTTCTCAAACCGAAACCCTGTTTAATGCAGGAGGAAACAGAGCACCGCTCTTCAAACAAGTTCATCATCCAATCCATCCCAAAGGTAGGTTCTCTCAAGTTTCGTAGCCCAAACAAAGATAAATCATGATTGTATTGTAGGTTTTCTCAAGTTTCGTAGCCCAAACGAAATTTCATCATGGTTAAAAGCCAAAAATCAAATATATATATATCATGCATGTAGTTATCGCTGTGTTCTATCAAGTTTTGAAATTTTATAGTAAAAGACGACCCAACCTAGGGCGTCAATTCTTTTTGACGCCCTTGTAAACGGTCGTCAATTCCCATATGAATTAATAATTACACAGCTTAAAAATTTAATATCTATGCAACTAATTATCTGATTTAATGCATAAAAATTGTTTTGGAATCCTGCTATTTTTCTTGACCGGTACATATACTTGTGTCGTAAAATTTTTAGATTTAGAAAAAAAGCCACTGTTTATAAATCTGAGAAAAAAAATTGAAAATGACGCTTGTCCCAGTGTCATCTTCTTGAATTGACGCCCCTGTCAAGGGCGTCAGATGCGTAGAAGGTGCTGCTAACCAAGTCATCATTTCATAAAATTCTGAAAAATTAATCAACTACCGGTCGTCAATTGTATAGATGTTATATGTGAGTTTTCACATTAATAGTTTATTCATGGGTATCGGAGTATCCTTTGGCCATGAAAATTTATGGGCGTACTATTGGGGTGGAGACCGAGGTAGTGAAAGTGGTTGCACCATTTTTTGTGCCCCCTATCTCAAGATCTCCCGTCTCTCAACGAAAAATTATTTTGAACGTTTGGTTAGATAGAATTTTTCGAGCCCATCATTTCGGTATATTATAAGCTCGATTCCGACCTAGTTACGTCGAGAAACGAGAGGTTTTAAAAATGGATTTTTGTTGAAATGACGACCACCTTAAGGTCGTGAAACAATAATTGGATGCCACTATACCGTGGCGTCAGATTTAACTAATATATATATATATATATATATATATATATATATATATATATATATCCTATATGTATATCTTTGAAAATTCATATTTATTAAAATATGTAACAGAAAATTATGAAAAATATATATTTGGAATCCTTGTATTTTTCTCCTAATTATCATATATTCTATTTCCTTAAATTATTTTAAATAAATCAATGTGCCTTTTAATGTACGTTTTTGAATTTATTCAATTAAATAGATATAAATGTGAATTCTTGTTAAATAAATTAAGTTAAAGATCATAAAAATTAACGTCCCCCAAGAGGACGCTAATTAATAAATGACGCCACCCACGGATGTCAAATAATATAAGTTTATTTAATTATAGTTAATTATAGAATTGGATAGACATGAATTCTATGATTAACGCATTCATGTTCTCACTATTTTCTTCTGATTTTGACCCATACCGCGGGTCTTCTGGCACTCTCATCTCACGTCCGTAGATGGAGTCCTTGTTTCATGATTGGTTCACGTATACACCTCAACTCTCGGTGACATACGAGCCCTCCGTTGGACATTCCGTTCCTTCGGACTGGCAAGTTAGTCATTGGGACTTCCGTAAGTCTCCTCGTAGCCTTGGATTCCCTCAAGGCCGATTGAGCTGGTTGTACCTTAAACACCTTGTACCTTTTGATTACCACGTTTTGTGATAAACCAGCCCTCTCATGGTGCCATCTTGGTCCGTGAGAGAAGAATCCTAGCCAGTGGAATGATGATATCCCACTAGGCGATGTCTTGGATTGAGTCCCTTATAGATGGAGTCAATCTCTCAGCTTGACTCATGTCCCTTGATTGGTGACAGGTTTAGTCATCCACTCAAGTTATCTCGGCTACCTAGTTAAGGTACCGATTCTACCCAGGTTATCGACATGTCATGGTTCTCATTGGTTTTATCATTGACCATCTAATGTTCTTCCTTGAATTCCGTGGAACCTATCCACGAATCTACCTTGACATCCTACATGAGTTTGTTATTGGAATTCCATGGCTATCACTAAAGTGGTTGTCTAGATATTACATGTAACAATGACCGCGCATATAGGGCCCGATCTGGTCCTGGGAGGAGCACCCGAAAGTACTTGTGCCCATGGGAGTTATATTGATCACGGTGTGGCATTGCACCGAAGTGCTTGCTTGAATTTACGACACTCCACTATCTCTCTCTCTCTCTCTCGTGCTTGACTTGATTGACTTGACATGACTTGCGTGGCTCGGAATGGGCAAAGTACTTGCTTGTTAATAGCCATTATCTCATGACATGAAAGACTTTATTGATATACTTGGTACTCGTTCAAATACTTGAAATCTTGAATACTTGAAATTCCCTATCTTAGATCAACAGTACATGTTATTTCCTCTCGTTATCATGTTCAATTCCGTATCATTCTATTTTACATGATTGACATGCTAGGCTTGCATTTTCATTTGGAAGAGGTAATTACTTAAACTAATTGCTAATTCTTGAGATATAATTCCTACTGAGCGTTCGCTCATTCAGTTCTCTTCTAACATTTTTCAGGTAATCAGGTGGCTAGCGAGACGGTGACTTACATGGGAGGGACAAGTGTGCAAGCGAGCTTCGAAAACTAGTGAACCTGTGTCCTTTATCTTTCTTGAGTCTAGCATGGTGTCTCTTATTTAGTTATCTTATCTAAGTCTATTAGTGCGTCATCTCCTTTTCCTTCATAGTGACGTAGTTGAGTCTTCAAGTCCTTGTAAGAGATTTATATTTGAAATAAAAATTTTATTGTTGTTCCAAATTATTTGGACTTATGCGATTGCTCTTGATTATTCATGACTGTTTAACTGCCACGTTCCGAGCAAACGACACGTTCCGTTGCTATCGGTTTGGGGCGTGACAGTATTAAAGCTAGGTTGTCTGCACAAAGGGTCCCACGACCTGCAGATCAGTTCCCGGATTTGGTTTCGGTGCATTTTCATTTGATCTGTGTCACTTATCTTTGCCTTTGATTTGTCCTGCATTTAGTTCAGTGATTTAATATAAGGATGTCTTCGTTTGTTGATCTCCCGAAATATGAGGGTCTGAATTTTTATAACTGGCTAAACCAATTCAGGGAACATGTGATACAGTTTAATCCAAATCTGTGGATAATCATTGCACACAACCCTTATGAAGTTCCAAAGGATAGATCCTTATGGAAAGCTTCAGACATACTAAAATCCTCTGAGAATCAGAGAGCCCTGGACCTAATAAAAGGGGTGATAAATACTGATAAATTCTCCTGCATTGCCAATTGTTGTAGTGCCTCTGAAGTGCTCGACATGTTAGCATCCAGCAGGAGCCGGGACGAAGTGAAATGTCTCATGGCTTCAGATGAAGATCTGATTCAAACTGAAGAAACTTCCTCACAGGTAAACTCTCACATTGTCAACTTTACATTTGAAGATTTGGTAGAGTTGAATGAACATCTCTTGATCAAGTATGATAGAATTAAATCTGAGAAAAGGAAGTTGAAGAGAGAGCTGGATATATTAAAATCTAAGAATAAGAACCTGAAAAACAATTCAATTCGAAATGAGGATTCGTGCAATGAATGTGCATTCTTAAAGGAATTTATTAAAGACTTAGATTCTGATGACAATATGCAGAAGAATCTGATTAGATCCCTGAAAGAAGAAAATGAGTCATTGGTGAAACAGAAAAAGGAAACAGATGAATCTCAAGATAAATTGATTGAAGAAAATAGCCATTTGAAGGAACAAAATAAAAAGTTGATGGTTCTGAATACGGTCCTTTCTGAAAAATGGCTAGCTCTTGAAAGAGGAAAATCAATCTTGGAAGAAAAAGAAGTGAATATAGAATTGAAATTAACACATGAAAATGAGACTCTGAAAAGTCTACATGATGGTTTGCATAATCAAGTCATTTCCTGTGAAGACTACATTGTTTCCTTGCAAACTGAAATTCAAGATCTAAAGAATTCCCTGGCAAAGTTTGTTAAGGGAAAGGACAATTTGAATAAGCTCCTTGGAGCTAATGTGAATTTTCAGAGAGGGACTGGGTTACAGTCCAATAATGAAGAAGGTTGATGGAAATAAAATGAAAACTATCTTTGTTAAAAGTTCGGAACAAGGAAAACCTTCCACTTCATCTGTATTTCAGTTCACGGCGAAGAGAAGTGAAGAACAAAGTAAAAATTTTAAAAACAGAAGAAAATAGAAGAAGAGTGAAAACAAACATAGAACCAAAATTTCATCTAATGCTGTTAAAGTTTCTCTTGTTTCTGAAAATCATCCTGAACAAGTGCATAATAGAAAAAATTTCCCCATTCAGTCACATGCAAACACAAAACCCTTTTCATGTCACTACTGTGAACATAAAGGACATGTCATGGATGATTGCATTGTATTGGAAAATGATGAGTTAAATGCATGCAAGCATACCCACACAGTTCGAAATAAGTCTGTGAAAATGCCTGATAGAGTTGTCTCCGATGCATGTTATTACTGTGGCAAAAAGGGTCATTACATGCATAATTGTTATTTAAAGAAACTGGAAGATCAAAACTACAGAAGTGGTTATGCAAAGAAACATGTGACGAAATTTCAAAATCAGAGTGTTAGTTGCCTTAACTGTGGAAGATTTGGGCATGTAAAATCTGAATGCTGGTTTTTAAGAGACAGAAAAATATATCATGCTCACACGAACCATGTTGCATATAGGAGAATTCATAATCCTGTATTCATGCATAAACCTCCCATTTGCAATAAGTGTGGCAGATTAGGTCATACTACTTTTAATTGTTCCTGGAAAAGCTGGAAACCATCAATGTGGGGTGCTATTCATCCAGCTGGACCCAAGAATCCTTGGAGTCCAAGGACTTTCAAATAACTCTTTGGCTGCAGGTGTGCTCCTGAAGATAAAATAAAAAAAAAGGGAGCTAAATAAATTCAGAGGACTAAGGTCAGTCAAATTCCACCTTTTAGTTTCCTTGTTAAATTTTTGTTTGCATAATAATCTCTGTGGAATGTTGCATGATTAATTGAAACAATTCTGATGATTGATGACATTCTCTTATGAGTAATACATATTGAGAATGAAATCCATGCAAACTTCCTGCAGAATGCATATTTTGTTGATACACTTCTGTGAACTTTAAGAAAAACAAAAATAATAATATTTGATGGAAATCTCTGCTAACTCAAAGGGGATGCTTAGTCTATCTAAGGCAGCTGGTCATTAGAGGTATACCCGTCTGAAAAGGAGAACATGAGATTTGGTATCTCTTTTGCTGGTGAGCTTTAAGTATCTAGTCTGCTGTGAGCTGATAACTTTTTTTGTGGAGTGTCATTGGTATTGGTTCAGTGAGCTAGATGTTACCATGTGAATGTTTAAAATCTTGAGAGGCTATGCTTTGCTCTAGTAAGAGTCATTTTGTGGTGTCTGATGAATTTGGAAATATTGTTGCTGGTTCTGTCACTGGTGTAAGCTGAAGTTTGTTTGAGAAGACTGTCTGAAGGCTGTATGATGATTTATTTACTGAGAGAAATGCTGGTGGGTTGATGGCCGTTCAAGCTGTGGTCTTTGGAAATGCTCTTACCCTGCTCACGTATGGCATTCATCCTCCTTACCTTGTCATTGGTCCATCTCTCCTATCAGTCTCTGTCTTCTAAATGTTTCTGGTTGTTCAAGTCAGGGGGAGTAGTATATAGATAAATACTATCACCTTTACCCTCTTCAATAATTAAATGCCCAGATCACTCTGAACTAAAAAAAATATCTTGCTGATCTAAATTGAGATATAATTTACAGTGTATGAACATTAAATCTTATCCGAATAGTTCTCACAAATAACAGTGAATGATTTCTCAATGATTTTGAAACAGTCCAAATTGGAAACTTCTCTATAGAAGGTCTGATATCTTAAAATCTTTAGTAATCAGCCAATCTATTGGAAACCTAAGGTTTATATGTTTGTTACGTTTTGATAAAGAGATTTTTCTGATAAAAGAACTGGGAATACGCCATGATATAAAATGATGAAAGAAATTTTGGCAGAGCAATGGCATGACATTTGAGAAACTGACCATCTGTTTCAAAGAAATTCAGAGGTTATGTCATGATAATTAATGCTAACTTTGTTCAACATATGAAGTACGAAAGTAAATTGCACTGAGTAACCAAGGATTCTGGTGTTTGATAGACATGTGTCCTTGTGTAAAAAGGTGCAGTTATACTGGAATACTCATCAGAAGTTTTTCCTAATAAAAAAATGGAGGGAAAAAGGAGTAATGATATATATATATATATATATATATATATATATATATATATATATATATATATATATATGGTTGACCCAAGGGTTCTTTCAGTTAATCTCTACAGACTTAAGAAAAATATAAAACTGGGTTCTTCAATCAGATTTTGGCTAACGAAAAGGATCGGTAAGATTAATGACTTTAATGACTGAGTTGTTTCCCTGAATAAGCTGTTTTACCTTCATTGACTTCAATTCATAAGATGTCTTGTGAAGAATTACTCTGTGAGATATAATCTCATATTCTGTAAATTGCTTCTCTACGAAGAAAGGCACCTTATTTTTAAGGAAAGGGTATTTTGGGTATTGTCTACTGAAGATTGGTAAAGTTGGTAATATTCTTCTATGTACGAAACCCTATCTACTTTACCATTTTACCTTTTCTTTCGAAGCTGAAGCATCCTCCCACTCCGTGTCTCCTTTGCGCGTGCACAACCTGCAACCCTTCGCTTCTCCAACCCGTCTCTCCTCCTAGTGCACTTTCTCTATCTCCACGTTTCGTCTCTCCTCCATCCCTGCTGCCGCCATGTCTACTTCGTCAGTTGTGAGCAAAGGGAAGAGGAAGTCAGTGAAGCAGCCGCACCCAGAAGATGCTATGTCCACGGTGGCCGCAGGACAACTTCAAGGGACGAAAAGACAAAAGAAAGCAGCTTCTACCATGAGGAAGGGAGATACGTTTACAACGTCTACAGAGAAACCTCTACTAGTGTTGGAAGCCGGGAAGATTATACCCCCTCGGTATATTGATTTTGCTGATCAAGAGATGGCTTCCGAGTTCCCTGAGGTACTTGAGCTGTTTGAATTCTAGCAATGGAAAGATTTCTTAAGCTTGCATAGGGTGTATTACCCTAATCTGGTAGCAAAATTCTACAGCAACTTGAGGTACGATAATGCTAAGTTCGTAATCTTCTCTCTGGTCAAAGGAAAAGTGATAGAGCTATCTGAGTAGTCTCTTCACAGAATTCTAAGAGTCCCTGTAGATGGAGAGGTCGAAGGAGGGTTTCCTTTTAACCTATATGATGCGTTTTCCCGCATCACTGACCTGCCTAGAAATATTCATGACAAGCGGCAGACTAAGCTCGGTTATTATAACACCAACAAACTTTCTGCACCCAAGAGACTACTCCATCACATTCTCACCTCCATGATTACTCCACAAGTAGGAGGAAGGGGTAGACTGACAGATTCTTAGTGGTTCATTCTCTACTGCTTGCTAAAGAAAATTAGAATCTGTTTGCCGCACGTAATGATTCAGATTATGGGAACGTGCAAAGAGTCAAAAAGATATTTTCCTTATGCTGCTCAGTTGACTACATTTTTCAAAGAGGAAAACATCTCAGTGGATGGTGAAGTTGTGTCAACAATCCCCAGGATAAACATTTATAACATGGGTTTCATTAATACATTCATGAAAAAGAAAGGAACCACACGAACGAGTACTCCTTCTACAAAGGATACTCCATTAGAAAAGGATACAGAAACCCAGGATGAGTCAGTGTCTGAACAACCCACACAAGCCTCATTCAAAGAAACTCTCATTCTTGAGTCGATTCAAAGTAAGAGTCAATCAGCTCAGTCACCCATGGAACCAATTCGTCAGGAGAAGGATCAACCACCAGCTCAAGTTCAAGAAACTGAAGGTTTTGATGAGCAAGAACTTCAACTGGACCCAACTGCAGCTACAGCAACTGAGGCACCTCAAATTCATGAAATAGTTGAACAGAATGTTCAGGATGAGGACATCATTCAGGAATTAGACCACAATATTCATGAGATATTTGATGCTTTTGGATAGCAGTCACAGGAAAGACTAGTTACTAATCAAGTAGAGCTGGCGCAGGAAGAGGCTCTAACAGAAGAACTACCTAATGACAGAGAAGAGGAAATCATTGTAGAGGAAGAGGAAATAGCTAAATTGGTCGACGAGGTTATGAAAGAAGCTGCTGAAATAATTTATGAAGGAACTGCCGATTCTGTAGTCAGTGAACAAGAAAATGATCAACAAGGAGCTCAACCACCTGCTGTAGAAGCTCAACATGAGCAACCAACTGGTTTAGCTCCAGGGGCAACTGAAGAAGTATCACAAGACTATGTAATGGGACCTGCCCCTCACCATAGGATGTATCCCAAGATGTCTTTCTCTCAGGCTCCTGAGTATGGTCCATACCTTGGAGAACTATTTAGTCTTGGCATACTACCTCCTCCACTCCCTGAACAGCATCATGAATACTTCACTGAGCTACCAGATTCCAGTGCCTCTACTTCTAGTACACATGGAACAAATACTAAACCCAATCTTGCTCAGATGTTATCTAAGCTGACAGAGATTGTTCTAGATCAGAATGACTTGATGAACAAACAGTTCTTGTTCCAGACTATTCAAATAGACAAAATAGAGAGCCGAATGAAACATTTGGAAAAAGTTGTGAAACACCAAGGGATAGAATTTTTAACTGTTAAGCGAAAGACAGATGAAACTGTAAGAGAAATTTTAGAATCTCTTATGGGTATCAGCACACGAATAGGTGACATGGTCTGTAAACTTCAAGATACCCAAGTCTCCATATTCACCAATATGGGTAAAATTATTGACCACACCTTTGATCTGAAAATTGAGTTTGAACTGTTAAAGAGCACATTAACCAAGATAGCAACCACTCAGCCAGAAATCATCACAAAGTTTGAAGCTATTGAGTCTAATTTGGAAACATTGTCAGAGACAGTTAAACAAGCTCTCAACAAACGAGAGTTAGTTACCTCTCTAGTGGAAAGGCTGGGGAACACTGTGCATCAGAAACTTGATAGACTGGCAGACTCAATTAGAGATCTCCGTACTTCTTTATTGAACACAACATATTCTACAAGAGACAGGGGGAGCTACCGAGGTCACTAATCTCTCCAAATTCCCCATTTTTGATAATGACAAAGGGGGAGAAGAGAATCTCATGTATGAAGAAGACCTCATGGATTCTGTTGGGTATATGCTGCAAAGAAACTCTGCAAGAAACTCTACAAAGATATTGTCAAGTGGAATGATGAGCTGTCAAGAAGGAAAATGTGCTACTTCTAATATTTTTTTTGTGTGAAAAGAGATGTACATTCAAACACTAATGTTTGTTTTCTTAATACTCACAGAAGCATTACTCTTACATGTTGCATATTTGCATCTTGCTCATTTACACAGTTGTTTGAATGCTGAGTTCTGAATATTGTCATGGTTTAATTATACATGACTCATAGTTGTCATAATCAAAAAGGGGGAGACTGTTGGAACCCTAGTTTTGATAATGACTTTCTATGAATCATGTTTAGATTAAAGTGCTTAAAATTCTTTGACTCTATTTGTTTTGCGTGGTTCACTTGCTGCATGTTATCTCATAAAAGAAATCATAGTCATTGCATGTGTTGTCCTGCTAGAGATCTTGCTCGGTGCTAGTCTAGCTTAGTTCTGCATTTCACGTGTAAGTGCTTACCTCGGTGCAAACCTTGCCTCGGTGCAAGTCTATGTTCACACACAAACACTGTCGTTCCGTTTTCAACTCGGTGCATTCCTTGTCTTTGCATCTCACCTTTCAAGGTCAGTGCAAGTCTTTAGGTCCGTGCAATACTTGCACAGCATGCACTGTTTAGTCTTGTCATTTAGTGTCAGTGCTTTCTTCTCCACCATCTCAGTGCAAGTTCTATCCTGCATTTTCCTTTGTCCGTATACTCTTCTCCATCATCTCGGTGTAACTCGTGTCTAGACTGCAAATCCAACTCGGTGCATCTAATGTGTTACACTTTTTTTTTAAAAGTGAGTGCACTGTTCGCCCTAGACTTCTCTAGAGTCATTGCATAACTTTGGTTCTTTTTTTTCTTTGACTCGGTGCATAGTCTTCTTGTGCCTCTTGGATTCATGTCCGTGCACATCAGCTGCACATGTGGTCACTAATATTTGTAAGTCATATGGTGTCAGGCATATTTGTAAGTCAATATGGTGTCATGCATATTTGTAAGTCAATACATTTCCCATGTCTGGTTTTATCAACTCAGTGCATGCTATGTTTACTCTCTCATTACCCCGGTGCAAACTGTGCTAAGTACTTCACTAAGTGCCTTGCGTTTTTTGACAGAGTTTCTCTCCGAGGAGGGGCACATGATCTAAGGTAGATCGACCTCCAAAAGAGTGCCACATAGAAGGCTACAACGCTTAGATGTTGACACGTGGCTGAGAGCCTTCTGGAAGCCGTTTGGGCGGGAGTTCACCCTCCACACGCCCAGGGCGTGAGCACGGGATTCAGAGACAGAAGATATATATATATATATATATATAAATCCTTTCTGAAGTGGTGAGAAGAAGAAGGTGTGTGAATGAACAATTGAGAGAGAACTGAGAGAATACGAGGTTGCAGAGAGAAGGTAAAAAGATTAGCAGCGAGCCCAATCCAGAAAAGAAGAAGAAATTAAGAGAGAGCTTGTGGGAGAAGAAAAAGAGGTAGAGAAAGAGGGAGATTGTGAAAAGAATATCTGAGAGTCTGTCCACTGGTACTTGGATCAAATCCAGACCAGACTGCTCCTGCGTGAGCCATTTCATCGGATTTCATTGTCAACCTTCAATAGCTATTTTCTACCGTTTTCTTTTCTTTATCTTACTCATCTGTTCAAGCTGTGTGGCAGCAGAGGTCAAGCTGTAATCCTCAGCAGTTAGAGGAAGGATCCTCTGGATAGCAAGCTGTGTTGCTCAGCCGTTTGTATGCAAGCTGTGAGGCTCAGTAGACGCAAGCTGTGTTGCGTAGTGTTTTCAAGCTATAAGGCAGCAGGAAGCCTCACTCGGATTTGAGTGAGGGATGGACGTAGGTCTGCAGGCAGCAGACTGAACCATCTAAAATGTCCTTGTGCTCTGTGTGGCTTGCTTGTCTTTTATGAATCGATAGATGCATGACTAGGCTCGAGTAGTTTAGCTTGGCTTTTAAAATTTACTGGTGCACATCAGTTATTCGAGTCTTGATCTGATTTAATCAGTCCTTTGCATTTGGATTAATTGGCTTTCAGTTTGTCAAAGTTTTTATTGATAGAGGGATTCATTCACCCCCCCTTTGAATCCTGCACGCACCATTGCTAGATCCCATCATGAGATTTCCCAACGGCGCCCAACTTTCACTCGAACATCCCTCCGAAGCAAACAGAGGTCTCTCCAAAGGTGGAGAGGGATGCTGCTATCCTTCAGCGGGACCGCCTGGGGACTGCTGAGTTGGTGACTCCTTCTAACATCGAGGAGTATCTTTCTCGACTACTGTTGCCGATGGGTAAGGTTCTCAGGGACTTGTCCTCTCTGAAGCAAGTGCTTTCCTCTTCTAAATTTGCTCTTATTCGTGCAGATCAAGCTAGAGGTCATCAATGTGGATGATATGTCGGCTCTGAGCAATCTCCCAGCTTCGGAGGGCTCATCCCGCGCCCGTGAAAAGGGCAAGGGGGTCACCCGGGATGATGCTTCTGAACTTCGGGGGGTCAAGCGGAAGGATCCCGTGGTGAAGTTATTACGGTCTTCGATGCAGGCTCAGTCTGCTGAGAAGAAGTGGACGAGGAAGGTGGAGACCGCCCGCCCGGTTGATGAGGTTCCCCTATCGCCTCCTCTCTTTGCGGTGCAAGAGGGGGCAAATGACGAAGGGATCGTGGCCGATGCTGGGGCGTCGAGCGAAGCAGAGGGGGAGCCAGACGGAGGAGCCCGATCCAAGCCGATCGAGGCTGGAGGGTCGTAGGATGTACCGACTCGATCGCAGCCGACCGAGGTCAGGGAGGTACATAGGGGGGCTGCTCATCCCGAACCAACAGGTGGGGCCCCCGAGGTAGGGTTGCTCAGGGAAGGTGCCCCAATCCTGACTGCTTCGGAGAGAGTTTGCCTTCCCTCGACCAGTACCTTAAGTGTCCGGGCCCCCCTGTACCGGAGGTGCCATTCTATTGCTTCGGGAGTTGTGCGGGAGAAGCTCCAGAGGGGTCCCCCCCTCCACGATTTTCGAGCAACTTATGGAAGGCAACCTGATCTTGGCCCAGCTCGGGGCTGAAGCAGTAGGCGCGTATGCTCGGGTGGAGTCAGAGCGGGAGGCTCTCTCGTGGGCCCATGGTGCGCTCGATCGGAAGGTTGAGCGTCTGACCCTTGATCTTGGTGACCGTCGTCGAGAGGTTGGCCCGCTACGGGTTCAGACGCAGTCGAGCCAAGCGGAGGCTGGGACGTTGGCGGAGCAGCTAGCCCAGGCCCGTCGTATGGTAGATCAGAAGAATGAGCTCTTGGAGGCGGAGCATATGATTCAGGTCAAGCGCGGAGAGCAGTGGAAGGCCGAGGCCGAGTCTGGAGGGCCGAGGATGCATTGACCGAGGCCGAGAGAAGGCTGTCTGAGTCAGAATAGAGGATAGCCGAGCTCGAGAGGCAGGCGGAGTTGGTTGGGGTGGAGGCACTTGAGCGACATAAGTGCTCAGAGGCCTACCATGCGGCTCTTCTCCAGGCTGCCTTCCCTTACTATGAGTCGGGCTACCGCCAGGGCCTTCAGAAGGGCTTCTCTTAGGGCTTCGATTGGGCCGTCATAGAGGTAGAGGGCAAGGTGTCTAAGCTCATTTTTCCTTCCGCACAATGCTATGACTCGGACTGGGGTTTGACCGACTCTTCCCATTATACATCAAGCGAAGAGGAGGGTCGAGAGTCCTCATCCTCGTCCGAGCGACCGCCAACTCCAGCAGCCTCGGGAGGGCGCACGACCGAGACAGTTCCCACATAAGTGGGGTCAGTGCCTGGGTCGGTCGTCGTCGAGAATAATGGGGGCAGATCGTCTGGTGCTGAGGAAGCCTTGCCTGCCAAGCCGGAAGATGGGCATGAGGCCTAATGTAATAGCTCTATCTTTCTTTTCTTTTTTCCCTTATGTAGCCGAGTAAGGCTTTTTTTAGAAAATGTAATAGCTGCAGTATTAAATGCTGAATAGACTGCTTCTTACCGCTTTTGGTGTGATTTGACTACTAGATTTGTAGTCGTTGGAGAAGGCGTCGATTTTCTCTGCAGATATCGCGCGTGCCGATCTGTCAAATAACTTACATGGCATTGGCACCTTTCCATTTTTCCATACTGCCCTTAATGACTTGCCGCTTCGCGCGTCCCGCTGGTGGGATGTTTTGGGAAATGAGTTAACCATCTCAGGGAAAGCCCTTTTAGCGTGTTTTGTAAGGGGAGAGTCATTTAAGGTGATCAGCTCCCCCTTCGGCCTATAAAAGGTCCGAGGGGCGTCTCCTTTTCCTTTCATCGCTTAAGGCCATCCCTGGCGGTTTTTCCTTCTTTCCCTTCCGCGAGGCGTTGTGTTGTCGGTCTTGGCGAGGCAAGGAAGGCGCTTCAGAAGATGACGATGCAGACGGCGGTAGGAGGGAAGCTCCCACTACTTCAGTCTGGAAGAGGGTTCGTCAGTCGGGGGTCACTCTGGGAGAGGGTTCGTCATGCCGGAGCATGTGGCCTCCTGTCCCTGACCCGCCGATGCCATCCCGAGGGGAGGGGGGAGCTCATTAATCTCTCTCCTTTCTTGGCCTCCCCCTGCCTCCTCGTTCACCTCTATCGTTTTCTTTTTCTCCCTCCTTCTTCACTCTTCGGAGGATGCCTGCTCTCTCTGCCTTCCAAAGAGTTGGCAGAGAGGAGGCCTTCACTTGTATTCCTTCCTCTTCTTTCTCTCTTTTTTCTTGTTTCCCCTCTTTTCCTCCGAGCTTTTCTCAAACCAACGAGGCTGACGATCCTTTGTCCGAGCCAGTTTCCACACGAAGCAGAGTCAGTGGCTGGACGTATGAGTGCCTACCGGGTTGGCCGAGCATTTTGCTCGTGTAATAGTGCTAGAGGGTGTAATTTTTGTACATGCATACTATATTGGCTATGGCCTACTTGATGTACATCAAATTTTAATAAGAAGAGAAGAATGCCGTTTATTCTATTTTGCTTACATGTGTATGCTTGCCAAATGATCAAAAGTAGAACTTGCGAAGATTTATCGCATTCCATGTCCGAGGGACGGGTGTTCCTTCCATGGTGGACAGTCGGTATGCTCCTTTCCCGAGCGTCTCGACCACTCGGTAGGGGCCAGCTTCCCCGCCGCCTCTAGTGGTCGAGATGCTTCGGCTTTTCTCAGGACGAAATCTCCCGGTTGGAAGTGTCTGTCTCGAACTCTGGAGTTGTAGTATCGAGTGATGCGTCGTTGGAATTCCATTGCTCGGATCTTTGCAATCTCTCGGATTTCATCTGCTAAGTCGAGGTTCTCTCGTAGTTTCTGCTCGTTTACCTTGGGTTTGAAGGGGACGACTCGGAGAGAGGGATTGATGACATCCAATGAAATTACGGCTTCCGTGCCATACACCAGCTGAAAAGGCATTTCACCGGTGGTTGTCCTCGGAGTAGTTCGGTGCGACCATAGTACGCTCGATAATTCCTCGAGCCAGCTACCCTTGGCCTTGCCGAGCCTGGTTTTGATGCCTTTTAAGATAGTCTTATTGGCATTTTCGACCAGTCCGTTAGCCTGGGGGTGGGCTACCAAAGTGAAGTGGTTGCGAATGTTTAGGTCGGCACATCTGTCTTTGAAGTAATGAGAATCAAACTGTCGACCGTTATTGCGCATGATCACTAAGGGGACACCGTAGGGACAGATGATCGACTTCCAAACAAAACTACATACGACTGACTCGGTGATCCTGGTGGTGGCTTCGGCCTGGATCCACTTGGTGAAATAGTCTATGGCGATGATGATGAACTTCTTCTGAGCTTGGGCCGTGAGGAATGGCCCCAGGATGTCGATCCCCCACCGAGTGAAAGGGTATGGCTCGGCAAGAGTGATGAGCTCCGCGGCGGGATGATGGATCAGGTGGTCAAAGCTTTGACATCGGTCGCACTTCTGTACGTAGGTCGTGCAGTCGCACTGGAGAGTGGGCCACTAGTAACCCTGTCGAAGTAGGATCCAGGCAAGCGATCTTCCTCCTTGGTGTGCTCTGTAGGTGGCTTCGTGTACTTCTTCAATAGCTCGGCTGGCTTCATCGGTGCTGATGCACTTGAGGAGGGGACCGGAGAAAGATCTGCGGTACAGGGCCTCATCTAGCATGATGAAACACCGAGCTTGGTACTTCAGCTTCCGAGCCTCCTGAGGGTCGATGGGCTTTTGAGAATCCAGGAGCCAGGATATGTAGGGGGTCCGCCAGTCGCTCGGGGATGCCGGGTCAACGGTCATAAGCTCAGACTCGATGCTCGGTCACCCGAGCTCTTCGAGAAAGATCGATCGTGTACCTGCGGGGTCGAGCGAGGAGGCCAGTCGAGAGAGGGCATCTGCTGGGTGTTTTCCTCTCGAGCTATCCGGACTACCTCAAAGCTCTCGAAGAGTTGGGACATCCTCTTGACCGCTTGGAGGTACTTGACCATTTGTACTTCCTGAGCTTCGTAATCACCGTTGACCTGGCTGGCGACCAATTGGGAGTCAGTGTGGATTCTGACCCACTCGGCTCCCAGTCGTCGAGCCATCCTGGCCCCTGAGATAATGGCTTCGTACTCGGAGGCGTTGTTGGACGCCTGGAAGTTGAACTTCAGGGCGTACCGCAGCTCCGCTCCTTCGAGGGACTTGAGGAGGACACTGGTGCCGCATCCGGCTGAGTTGGAGGACCCGTCGACGAACAGATCCCAAGTGGGCCCGGGCGTTGGTGGAGGTACTTCTTCAATCGGTACCATGCTTTCGGCGATGAAGTCTGCGAGAGCCTATCCCTTGTTGGCCGAACGGGGGTGATACGAGATATCGTAGGCCCCGAGCATGATGGCCCATTTGACGAGGCATCCCGATGCTTCAGGGTGAAAGAGAATCTTCTTTAGAGGTTTGCCGGTCAATACGATGATGGAGTGCCCTTGAAAGTAGGGTCGGAGGCGCTTGGCCGAGGTAACCAACGCTAGCACGAGTTTCTCGATTGCGGGGTACCTTTTCTCAGCCTCATTAAGCACCTTGCTGGTATAACAAATTGGTCTCTCGATCCCTGCATCATTTCTAACCAGGACCGAGCTCATTGTAGAAGGGGTCACCGAGAGATAGAGGTATAGGGCTTTGCCTTGCACCGGCTTGGACAGTACCGGGGGTGAGGCCAAGAATTCCGTGAGTTCGGCAAACGCCTTCTGACATTCCTCCTCCTAGGTGAACGTAGCAGATGCCATTTTAGGTCCCCTCAACAATTTGAAGAAGGGTAAGCACCGTTCGGCCGCCCGGGATAGGAAATGGTTGAGCGCAGCAATGCGCCCCGCAAGGCGTTGGATGTCCTTGATACAGGTGGGCGGCCGCATTTCCAAGATGGCCTAGACCTTGTCGGGGTTGGCCTCAATTCCACGTTGAGTTACCAGGAATCCTAGGAACTTCCTAGATCTGACTCCGAAGGTACATTTGGCATGGTTGAGCTTCATGCTGCACTTCAGGAGGGTGTCGAAGGTTTCAGCTAAGTCGGCGAGGTGGTCTTCGGCCTTCGGTGTTTTGACGAGCATGTCATCAATGTAGGCCTCGACGTTCCAATCGAGCTATCCTTCGAAGATGTGGTTGATCAGTCTCTGATATGTTGCTCCGGCGTTCTTTAGCTGAACGGCATCCGGGTGTAGCAGTGTATGCCGAAGTCAGTGATGGAGGCGATATTCTCGATGTCCTCCGGGTCCATCCTGATCTGATGGTAGCCGGAGTGGGCGTCCAGGAAGCTGAACAGCTCGTTGCCAGAGGTTGAGTCGACCAGTTGATCGATGCTCGGCAACGGGTAGCAGTCCTTCGGGGTAGCCTGGTTGAGGTCGGTGAAGTCCACGCACATTCACCATTTGTCAGAAGCCTTTGGTACAAGGACAACGGTGGCGAGCCACGTAGGATACAGGACCGGACGAAAAAGGCCAGTCTTGTATCCCTTGATGACCTGCTCTTTGATGACCGCTTGCTTCTCTGGGGCATGCTTTCTTCTGCGTTGCTGGAATGGCTTCACCATTGGGTCGAGGTCGAGCTTGTGCATCACCACATCTCCCAGGATCCCGGGAAGGTGCTCATCAGACCATGCAAAGACTCGGATATACCGGGCAAAGAAATCCTTATATTTTTCTTGTTCCTCAAGTGGTAGATCGGCTCCGATCTTTACTCCAGGAGTCGGGTCACCGTTAAGGAAGATCGTTAGCAACTCGCCACAAGGCTCAGATGTTGCGGATCCCTCTTCGGCTCCCTTTACTCCTTTTTTCCCTTTCGGCCTAGTGGCTTCGACCGAGATTATATAGCACCATCTAGCCAATGCCTGGTTACCTCAGACTTCCCCCACGCCATGTTTGGTTGGGAACTTCATTTTTTGGTGAAAGGTAGAGGGGACTGCTTTCATTCGGCTAAGAATGCCTCGGCCGAAGATGGCGTTATATGCCGTCATCCCCTTAATCACGATGAAGTCTATAATAACTGTAACGGTTTTATGTGGGGTGCCGATAGAAACTCGTAGTCTTAGGGATCTCTCGGGATAAGATGCCTGGCCGTTGAACCCACAGAGGGGGGTTCGGATAGGGCAGAGTTTAGATGGATTCTCTCCCATCTTGAGGAAACATTCATAGGATAATACATTAGGGGCACTACCATTGTCAACCAAGATCCTATCTATGTTATAATGGTTTATTGTAGCCGATACAACGAGAGCGTCATCGTGCGGGGTGGTTAACCCTTCTAGGTCTTGGTCGAAGAATACCAGGGCTTGCGATTCGCTCGCCTGCGGGGCCGTAGAGTGCTCAATGGAGGCTTGGCTCGCCCGCTCGACGTGACACTTTCTTCCTCAACTGCTATCTCCGCCTGATGCTGCACCATCCGCGATGACGTTGATGTGGACTCTGCGGGGGGCATTGTCGATCTCTTCAGGGGCACCTCGGTCTTCCCTTTGCCCGGACACGTATCGGGATAGGCTTCCCTGGCAGAAGAGGCGCTCGATCTCATCTTGAAGTTGATGGCAACCGCTGGTGTGGTGCCCTTGATCGCTGTGGAACAGGCAATGCTTGCGGTGATTGCGATGCTTGGCTTTCATAGGCTCAGGTTGGCTGAGGAGGCCCGAGCCTTTGATGTCTTCATAAATTTCGTAGACGGGAGCGGTAAGGGGGTATACCACTCGTACTTCTGGGATGGCTCTTTTCGGTCTCCGTCCTAGTTCTGCCTTTTTCCTTGGCCCGTCCCTTGCTCGGACGGTCGCTTCTTGTCCCCCTCCTGACTTGAGCCTGTCGTGCCTCGGTAGGCGTGGAGGACTTCCTCGCACTCTACATGACGCAAGGCCAGGGTCACTAGCTCGGCAAGGGAGGTGGGAGGATGAAGCACTAGCTCGTGCCGCAGGTTCTCATCACGGGTACCCCCGGAGAATGCGGTGATGGCAGAGGCCACATCCAGGCGGGGGATGCGTAGGGCTTCCGATTTGAATTGGTTGATATAAGCCTGCAACTTCTCCCCCTGTTCCTGCTTGAGGGCCAGTAATCATGCCACTGATCGGGGTGGACCGCTGCCGGCGAAGCTTTCCTTGAACACTCGCCCGAATTGCTTGAAGTTGTAGATGATGTCGGGGGCAAGGGCTCTGTGGTGCGGACACCCGAGCAGTTGAGCGGCGTGATACGCCGAGCCACCGGTACCGCACACGGTGCACAACTCGAGCCACCTCAGCATCCATCTGGCTCGGAGACAGCCTGTAGACTCCGCCTTGAGTCTCCCCATTTATCATATTTAGTTAGACTTTATTTGTGTTTAATGTGTGTTTACTTCATTTTATTCGGTATGTAATTTTGATTGTAAGAGAAGCTTATTTGTAAAAATGGGACCCCTGGGCCCCACGGGACCCCAGGCCCCCTCCCATTGATCCACCTCATCCCTAGGGCCCCATGTGGGGTCGGTCAACCATTCAAATGGTGGCTTCTAGAAGGGTGGGCCAAGTGGGGGGACATTGGAATGAAAATGCCAACAATTCCAACCCACCCCCACCTACCATGTCCCCCCCTTGCCTCCCTAATCAATGGGCTGCCCCCCCCTTGTATTTTTAATTTTAATTTTTGTGGATGGTCACATGCAATCCCAGCCCTCCATCTCCCATCCCTAGATCCAACGGTTGAGGATTGATTAGACATGTAACCTATATATGCTTGTAATTTTCATTTTTGATGAATTAATGCCATTTGAACATGGAAAATCCTTGGAGCAGCCCTTGGGCACCCCCCCTCTCCCTCTCTCCCTCTCCTCCTTGCAGCTGGGAAGGCTGTATTCTGGTGGTGTGACTCCACCCCTATCAGTTCCGGTCGCCGCCGCCGCCTCCACGAGCCGCCACCGCACCGCCATCGCAACCGTCGGAGTTCTGCCTTCCACCTGCAGCCGCCACTTCCCCGAATTCTTTCCATCAGCCACGAGCTCAGATCGATTTGGGATTTTGAGGGGATGTTCCAGCGGTGTCAAGCACGTCCCACAAAAATTTGTTGGTCATAAAGATCCCCTTTGATAATTTTTCATTTTCGCCCAACTTTAATTTCCAGATCTATCTACTGTCTGTTTCCATTTCCACCTGCCCTATTTTTCTGAGTTTCAGACCTTTTTATGATTTTTTTTAGAGCTCCCAATTTTACTGGGAGTTTCGTCCACCCACCCCTCCGTCCACGAATTTTCCTGATTTTTTATCGACTCCCCACCTATTTTTAAAATTTCATTCTCAGAGCTAGCTACAGTGCTATCCACCTGTCTCTAGATCCGACCTCTGTCCAGCGAAAACATCATATCAATTCGTAGCCACCTCCAATCAGTCCACACAAAATATTGCCATCTTCCTTGTTCAAAATACTATAACTTTGATGAAGAGCTCAGGAGCTGAGTCAGAAGTCTACTAGGCCGTCAACGGTAGTTCTCAGACAAGTTCCCTGTAGATCTGAGATTCCGGGTACTGTACAATAGGAACTTGTAAATTCAATAAAGTTCAGATCCGATTATATCCAGGAGATCTATCTCGGTCTAGATCGAAGGATTTGAAGAGAGCTTTCCAACGATAGCTCATGTGCCTCGATCCGACGTCGGGATTGATCGCAGCGGCCATTCTTGCCGGAGCGCGCGCCGAAAAACAGAACCGGAAATCCGTGGGAAGCTAGTTCAAGAATTGGGAATCGGGACCGATCGACCCCCGATCGGTGTTTCCGGCCGACCGCCGTCCGTGGAGGCGCGCCACCAGGGGTCCCCATCACAGCGGGTCCCACTCCCACAGATCCCGAGGACAGCACCGTCCGTGGGCCCCACGGGCTCGCAGAACCCGCCGTTCAGAAAGCACGAAAACGCGGAGTTCGGCACCGTCGGGCGACATCAAGATGCTGCCCGTCAACCCGATTTGCGTGATTCTCGGGCCCCACATGTGACCTTTTACCTCCCTGCGTGGAGTGGGTCAAATTATTGTATTGCTATAACATTGTTTAACCGGGAGTCCGTAATTCGGCTGGGATTGTCTTCGCCACGCCGGGTGCGTGGAGGTAATGGTCTAAACTTCTCGACGTTCATTTGCTAGTTTAGTATATGGTCTTTTGCCGCTGCCGAGAGCGATAGGTACTAGCCCGTGTGTCCATGTCACCGCTGTAAGCATGAGAGTGACCCATCCCGTGACTCGATCCGAGTCTGGAAGTGAGTCTGACTACCTTGAACTCTGCCGGTTCCCTAACGGCACACGATCCGCGTTTCCCTCACTTGGGACGATGAGTGAGCTTGCATTTCTGTTAGCGACGTATAGCCCATAGGAGCTCTCCGTGTCGGGCCTAGTGTCTCTTCTGTCATGTGTTGCTGGTCATGTCCACATCTAGAGTCCGAGGTCCATACCACGTAGAGTCGGTCCCCGTGTCCGTCCCGCATCACTCTGAATCAAGCCTGAGCACCCTGGACCAGAGTGGTCACGAACGCTCGGCACTTGATTACATTGGACGCCCCATGCAAGGACATTAGGGCATCAAAGCTGTCGTAGTGATCGGGTGGGTCTCCCTGGCCGTCGTACGACTTGAAGGTCGGGAGTGAGATCCTAGGGGATATCTCTGCCTTCAAAATATAGTCAGAGAACGGGGATCGCTCCTCATCCTCCATAGGAGAGGTCTTTTGCAAGGCGCGGAGGGCACGCTCTTGCTCTGTGAAAGGCCTCTCAAAGTCTTACAGCCGGAGAGACAGCTCCGGTTGTCGCTGGCCTGAAGGGCTGGGGGGGCGCACTTGCATGCTATCCCGACGCTCCTCGGGGGCCTCGGCTTTCGAAAATGGTTGATGTGCTCTGGTCTTCTCCCTCCTCGGGGTTGAGGAGGCTTCATGTTCCAGGGGAGAGGCATGCGATGGTCCACCTGACAAGTTGCGAATGAGCCGCCACCCCCGGAGGGTAAAATGGCCTCCAGCGGTTTGCTGGGAGGCATCTCCACATGGGGGGCTCTTCCGGGGGAGCTGCGACTTCTCCTCCCTGGCCGCCTGGGCCCTCATGAGATCCACGAGGACATCCAGTTTTACGTTGAGGGTTTGGAGGGCATCGGTGCTCCTGCCGGGAAGCTGTTCCCCCGCCACCGATGGAGGTAACTCGTTGGCGTGGTTGCCTGATGGGGAATTCTCCGTGGGGAGAGAAAGTGCGCCTTCTTCTGTCACCAGGGCTTTCCCCAAGTTGCCGACAATCCTCCTGCCAGAATTTCTTCGCACCATGATGGCTCTTTGTTCGTTTCCCACAGACAGTGCCAGATGAAGAGGGGCGATCTCGCACTGCTCCTGAGCGGGGAAGAGGATGACCACGTACACTTGAAGTGTGAACTGCAAGAAGGGAAACGATTCAGAGGTGCCCAAGGATTGATCTCCGAGGAAGACCCTCCGATGCTTAAGTCAGCAAAGTAGTAAAGCTATGATGCAAAGGGAAGAGCTAGGAGAAAGATGGGAGCGCGAGATCCCTCTCCACCAAAAGGTGAAGTGGTTCCTGCTCTAGGTTTTTGGCTCTTACCTGGCTTACCTCTTGTAGTAGGGCTTATCCAGTTTAAATAGTGGCCCGTCGTGCGACTGATCCCAGTAAGTTGAGGGGTTTCAGAGGGGGTTACGTCCTTCATGCGGGCTCCTTTATAGCACGCGGACTCTTGGTTTCCCCTATCCTTCTGAGCTTCCTACCATTAAGGGACTCGCAACGGCCGTAATCAATAAGCTTCCATCAGTGAGCCTGAGCTTTAGGCACTTGCCCAAGAGTGGTCTCCCGAGCGATGAATGCATGATCGGGAAAGGGAATAGGGGGCTCCAAGGGAGCTTTCCCGATCGAACTGATGCTCAGACTTCCTAACCCGAAGGTCACCTAGAAAGCGCTTATTCCGAGTCAGTTTTTGGGATTATACTAAGTGGGCCCGAGGGCTGCCACTTCGAGGAGTTGGGCCTCGTTCGGTCTGGTTGGATCTCTTTTGGCCTCTCCGTGCGGGCGATGAGATTTCCCCTCTCTAGCTGGACTTAAGTCGGTGCAACTAGTACTAGCAGGCTTGTGCAAATCCCGTGCAATTGTTAAAGGCCCGTGCATATCACTATTCACAATGCACTTAAGGTCTGCACAAAACACTGTTCAGGTTGAAGATAGTCTTGCTGCCATAGGAGCCAAGGTCGGTATAATTCACTATTCAGGTCAGTGCATCCTTTGTTTGTCTAAACTAAGTCTGTGCATCTCACTGTTGCTGTCAGTGCATGTAGGAGTCAAGGTCGGTGTAGTCTCTGCTATTGCTATGCATTAGGTCGGTGCACATTCTATCGTCTAGCACATAGGTCGGTGCATAATTACATTATGCGTAGAATAGGGTCGGTGCACATTCTCTTGTGCAATGACCAAGGTCGGTGCACATTTGGTTTATGCTAGACCGAGGTCGGTGCAAGTAGCATCTCATGCATTCACACGGTCGGTGCAAGTCTTGCCTTGTTCTAACCAAGTCGGTGCACATCCTGTTTTACCACATAAAATGTCTGTGCACATTTTGTTGAACAGCGTCTAAGGTCTGTGTAATATTGCTTGGTTTGCACATAAGGTCGATGCAACTCCTGTTGTTGCACGTATATAAGGTCTGTGCATGTGTCTATGTCATTAGCTATAAAGTCTGTGCATACCTGCACGCATGAATAGGTATGTGCATTCCTTGCATATATCACATTAGATCTGTGCATACCCTCTCATACGTGCATCAAGTCTGTGTATAATTCATATATGAACTAAGTCTATGACATTACTTATCCACTCATGCTTACAAGCTATTTGACAAATTGCCACTTGACTGTCTGTGTTAATAGGAACTCACTGACAGCGCAAGCAAGTGATTTTTAAGTGAGGCAAGTGCTTGGCAAGTGATCCAAGGTGGAGGACATTCTCCAGAAGACTGGCACGTTGACCCTCATATCCGCTGTCTTGACATGTGGCATCTCCAGTCGCGCCAGAAAGCACTCGCCCGAAGCGTGAGCTCGTGTGAACCAAGGATTGGGGCTATAAAAAGGGGCATCTCCTGCAATTAGAGAAAAGAAGAAGAAAAAGAGAAAAAGGAGAAGGGAAGAGAAGAACCTGAAGATGAACTGAAGAGATCCAAGAAGAGCACGAGAGCAGTGAGAAGAAGGAAGAGGAAGAGATTAAGAGTTTGAGAAAGAGGAAGAGGAAGAAAGAATGGGAGAGTTCATGGAGAGGAGGTTGAAGCTACTTGAAGACCTGTTCCACTAGACTTTGGATCAAATCCAAACCAGTCAGCTCCTACGAGAGCCACATTTGTTTTAAGATCATTTCCAGCTTTCCAGTGCTGTGATTTTCCAAATCTTGTTTTCTATTAAACCTTTGTTTCAAGCTGTGAGTCAGTGGAGCAAGCTGTGTTGCTCAGCGTTGCAGAGGATTGGTTCCCCTGGACAGTAAGCTGTGATTGCTCAGCGGTTGCAGAGGATTGGTTCCTCTGGACAGCAAGCTATGTTGCTCAGTGGTTGTAGGCAAGCTGTAATGCCCAGCAGTTTAAGCTGTGTATCAGTGGGAAGCCTTACTCTGGTTTGAGTGGGGGATGGACGTAGGTCTGCGGGCAACAGACTGAACCATCTAAAAACCCTTTGTGTGCTGTGATTTGTCTGTTCTCTTTGAGTTCGCTAGATGTTTGCCTAGGATCGTGATCTCAATGATTATCTGTTAACATCCTCGATTAGCTTGTTATCAATCCGTGTGTGCACTAGTTGCACAATAGACACATAGCTGTTTGTTAGACCATCGATCTGCTGTTCAGTGAATCTTTCAGCTAACTAAGTGAATCTGTTTAATTCCGCAACAGTTTACTAGTTACAGTTTTTAATTGGGCGAATTTCAAAGGGGAGATTCATTCACCGCCCCTCTGAATCCGGCCCTAGCACCACAACAGTCCAAGGTCTAAGAGAAGGTGTCCATCCGACTAGAAAGAATGTCCAGTATAGTTCCAAATTGGGAGAGTTCCCCCCCAAAAGACTCCATATGGGTCTCCATCCTCGTGAGCTACCTGTCAAAAGCCTCAAAATCCCAATAGGGCTATCTAGCTCCCTGAGTGAAAGACTCTCCAAGATTGGCTCATGGTGGTAACTCACTGTCCATAGGCTACATGAGGCTGCTCCTCCGCTTGAGCTGCTGGCTATGCCTCTTCTTGAGCCTCTGGCTATGCCTCTTCTTGAGCCTCTGGCTATTGTGGATCATCCTCTTCATCATCACTGTCATCTTCATCATAGCCACCCACATTCCTATGTAAATCCTCATCTTCACCCTGCCTGTAGTGCATGTAAGTTTGTAACTTATGTCTATTGTACACATCATCTTGCCGGACTCGTGCAACCACTTCATTGTTTAAAATGACCCTCACATAAGTAAATACTCTAGTAAGTTGTGTAGCATGTGGCAAAGATCCCCTTCTTTGTGCATGATATAACGCAATCAGATATGCCATGAGCTACCCCATATTTACTGGTAAGCCATTTAAAACACAGTGGAAGAGGAATTTGTGAACTTCTGTAACTTCATCTCTGCTGCCACCCTTAGGATAAATGATAGTGGTAAAAATGTGATGTATAATCCTTTGAAGTGGTGGAAAGAGGTTAGCATTGAGCTTGATGAGATTGCTAACACCAGGAACATATTGACTACAGGTCATCATAATAAAAGTATCTTCAACTGGAATATGGGTGTTCCCTATGGTGTGCCCGACTGCTGAGACTCCTAGGGCTCTTTGGAAAGTGTCAACATTGACTGCTATTTCAACTCCTTTTACAGTGGTGTAAAGGTGGTCATTCCTCATGAACAAGTGTGAAAAGAATTGTTGAACTAAGGCAGGATAGTACGTCTGGTGCCTAGTCATAAAGTCAATCCATCCAACTTATCCTTCAAAAGTGAAACTCAAATCTGGTAGCATCTGATCAAGTTTGGAAAAATCGACCAACCGCGGCTTAAGAGTCGTCCTTGAAACCAAAGGAGCCACGGGCGCAGGTGCAGGTGTAGGTGCCTACGGGGGTTGATTTTGTGCAGGAGCATCATGTCCCCTAGTGCTAGACTCTCCCCGTGTTGATTTTCGAGGATTATGGGAAAAGAGGCTTCTTCTAGGTGCCATTTGAATGGAAACCTCAATAAAGTCACTTGAGAAACTCACCTCCTTCTTTGGTAGGAGATAGGATGGATGGAACACTGACTTGAGAAGAACCTTGGAGGAAGATGTAGCATAATCTTGAAATAAATGGGAGATCTCCAATGCTGCACACGCTGTCACAAGAGCTTGACGATGAACATCGAAGAACGAGTCGGATTGGGGGTGAAGAATTAGGAATGAGGTTCTAGAGTTGGAGATGAGGGCTTTGGGTGTGGAGGAAGTGAAGGAGTGTGTTTAGGGTTGAAATGAGGCGAATGAAATGAGGAAAGGGGTGAAGAACCCCTTAAAAAAGAGTCTCAGTCGTAGCATACGTTGGACCAGTTCGATCGGTTTCGGTCGACCAGGCCTCGGGTGTCGGTCGACCGAAATGGTCAGCCTGCCCCATTTTGTTAGAAAATTTCCCCCTTTTTTGTTTCTCCTCCATTTTTTTTGTTTCTTCCTATTTTTTTTGTCCACCTTTTTTTGTTTTTCTTCTCCCTTTTTTAACTCTTGGGAAAAAGACTTGACTTACAGAGCGAAGAAGGCATGGATGAGTGACTTGAAAAAGATGAAGGTTCTAAAAATCATTGCCTCAAGAATACCTCTTACTCTCCCCCTTAGTAAATCCCTCAGATCCTTTAATAACTAGATTCACATTTATTTATCAAGGATTATTTGACCTTAGAAATTTTTTTAAGGAAGGGCAATATACGTATTTACATTCAAGCATGTACGGTGGTATATCCATATACAAAAAGCTAGAAGTAGCCAAGCAAGATACGCATGTCCTCAATGCAATCTACCCCTTATGCAAAAGACCTTCCAACACATGCAATACTTAGCCGAATGCAAACCTAGGTATTTATGCTCTCACCCTTGCACATGCCAATCTCTCTTCTTATTTTGTTGATTTTTTTTTGATTCAAGGGTTTTGTGAAAATGTCAACCAATTGATTATTGGTATCAATGAATTGCAACTCAAAGTACCCATTGCCTATATGATCTCTCAGAAAATGATGTTGAATGTCAATGTGCTTAGTTCTAGAATGTTGTATAAAATTTTTTGACAAGTTGATTGCACTGGTATTATCACATAAAATTGGAACACATTTCACTTCAGCATTCAGATCAAGCAATTGATTTTTGATCCAAAGTACTTGGGCCCCACAACTTTCGACGTCTACATACTCAGCCTTGGCTGTTAATAGAGGTATTGAATGTTGTTTCTTAGAGGCCCATGAAACTAGGCACCCACCAAGAAACTGACAGTACACACTATTACTCTTGCAATCAACAACACATCTAGCATAGTCTGCATCGGTGTATACAACCAGATCAAAAGAACTACTGGTGGGAAATCATAAACCAAAATCTACTATGACAATCAAATATTGAAAAATCTATTTAACAGCCAACATATGAGACTCTTTAGGACATGATTGAAAACAGGTATAGAGACATACACTATACTGAATGTCAGGACGACATACTGTAAGGTAAAGTAGTGATCCGATCATACCTCGAAATAGTGTAGAATCTACTATTGTACCCTTTTCATCTTTGTCTAACTTGGTGGTTGTGGCTATCGGAGTTGACATTGACTTCAATTCCGCCATTCCATAATTATTTAATAATTCCAAGGTGTATTTGGCTTGGTTGATGAAAATTCCTTCAGATGTTTGTTTCACCTACAAACCAAGAAAAAATGTCAGCTCACCCATGAAGCTCATCTCAAATTCTCCTTGCATAATTTTTGCAAAATCATCACATAAAGCATTATTAGTGGCTCTAAAAATGATATCATCGACATAAACCTAAACCACCAACATGTCTTTACCTGAAGTTCTTGTGAAGAGGGTTTGATCAATCTTACCTCTCTTGAATCCATTTTCAAGTAAAAATGAAGTGAGCCTATCATACCATGCCCTTGACACTTGCTTCAATTCGTACAATGCCTTTTACAACTTGTACACGTGTTAAGGATGCTTTGGGTCTTCAAAACCTAGAGGTTGCTCTCCAAAAATATCCTCCTTGATATACCCACTAAGAAAAGGAGATTTTACATTCATCTGAAATAACCTGAAGTTTGGGGAGCAAGCATGGGATAACATAATCCAGACTGCCTCTAGTCTAGCAACCGGTGCAAAAGACTCATCAAAATCAATCTCCATCTCTTGTCTATACCCTTTGGCTACAAGCCGGGCTTTGTTCCTAACCACCAATCCCGTGTCATTAAAAATATGTCTGAAAACTCATCGGGTTCCAATCATGCGATGATCCTTACGACGTAGCACAAGAGACCACACCTTGTTCCTCTCGAACTGGTGTAGCTCTTCATGCATAGCCAGGATCCAAGGTTCATCTTGAAGAGCTTCATGGACATCTTTAGGCTCTACTTGAGACATTAAAGCAATTAGATCCTCTTCTACCATTTGCCTTAATGAAGATCTTGTTCTTATATCATCTTCAGGATTTTTGATGATGTTCTCAACAGGATGATCTTTCAGGAGATTTAAACTTCTAGGCAGGTCAGGGTGTTGCACTTGCTGCTCTTGAAGTGTTTCAATTGAAGGATCTTCATCACCTTCATTAATGCGAGATGGGACGCGAACCTGGGACTCTAGCTCGTGGACGTCCCTAAGCGAGGGAAGCGTGCGGATGTGTGCGGTTGAGAAACTGGCAATGAGTCTCGGATATCGACTTTTCCGCGTGCTCGGATCGAGTCACGGGACGGGTCACACTCACTCTCTCGCAGTGGTGATTGAAATAATATAGCAAGCTAATTAACCTATCACTCATATAGCGACATATAAAAATATATACGAGTAAAGCAAATGCCAAAGAGGGTAGCGGAAACGATACCTCCACGCTCCAGGCGTGGGGAAGACGACCCCGGCCGAAACTCGTACTCCCGGTACATAGTAAATAAATAATTACATTAGTGAATTTAATTACCCACTCCACGCAGGGAGGTAAAGGGCTACAATGGGACCAGAGATTAGGGAACTCGGGTTGACGGGTAGCAAGCCGGAAGGGCTATCGAGTCAGAGACGGGCTGCTGGTCCGACTCGGTTCTGACTCAGTACTGTTCCAACTCAGTTCAGCAAGGGAAGTCAGCAACTAGGACGGTGGCTTCCGGTCGAATCCTTGCTACTGTGACTGGCTGGGACGCTGGTGGAAGACTCCTCTTTGATCTCTGAACTCGACGGCGGTCGAATCTGAGCCGATGTATTTTCCGAGGAATTAATTCCCGGACTGCTTCTGCTGGCTTGACTCGGATCTGATCTGCGCGCCTTCACGAAAATAATTGTTACATCCAGATCCGACGTCGGATCGAGGCAAAATTGATACCATTGGAAACTAGACTCAAAGGGGTGCAACATATATTATTTTCAGATCCATCCAGTAAACGGATTGGAAATGAAAAACTATGTAGGTTGTATTTGTTTTTGGCCCGAAATTACAAACTGTCGGGACAGAATAGGTTCTCCCTGAAAATGAATTTTGACCAGCATAAAAACGATGGATCTAGACTCTAGAAAAATTATGGGTGAAGAGGGGGATGTGAGGAACACGTATGATTTTTTTGAGAATTTTTAGAGAAGACTAAGTGGGCAGAAAAAATACAACAACAACACACTATCCCGCAGATCTGTTGATTGGCAGGCTGCTAGAGGGGAAAAATTAATTACAGGAAAAATACTAAACGAAGGAGAAATGACATGAAATTTCAACTGGGGATGTGGGATGACAGGAAGAACAAACCCTCAAATTTTGAGGTTGAACAGATCTCCTGATTGGGAGATAAAAATCCAGCTTCACGCTTCTGACCAGGGATGGACAGAACTCCGACGAGGCGGTGGTGATGGTGCGATGGCGGCTCAATGGCGGTGGCGGCGGCGGTGCTGAGCTTCTCACTCAGAGAGGGGCTGATGGGGAGGCTTCACACCTCTGAAAATTTGAACTTTCACAGCTCCAAGGGGGAGAGAGGGAGAGCGGGGCGCCCTTAGGCTTCCATGAGCACAAATGGGATTTTTTTCTTCATTAATGCTAAGGAATTCACAAAATACATGGGTTATATAGAAATGGAAAAAAGATATAAACTATCCCTAGATCTAGGGTTAGGGAGCGGCAAATAAGGGATGGGATAATTAACCCCCCATGTGGTCAAATGACCAAATTAAATAAAATACAACAAGCATTAAACTATATTAAAGGAGGGGGCGCCCCCTTGACTACGGGGTAGTCAAATTTGAAATTTCTTCCATCTTGTCGCCCCCTTGGTCCAAGTCCAATCTTGGACTTTGAACTAGCCCCACATGGGCCGTAGATCCTAGGTGGACTAATGGGAAATGAGGTGGGGGACCCTGCTGGACCTACTGGCATTTTACATAGAAACCCAAAGGCCTTTTTGCAAAGAAACCCAAAGATTCCTAATGACTAACCCTTTGACTTATAATGCCTTACAATTGTAAACCCAATTAGCCAAGGATATAAATGCAAACAAAAAGGACACAAATGTAAAACAAAATGTTAGTGCTCGGTGTTGAGCTTCATGGACATCTTTAGGCTCTTCTCGAGACATTAAAGCAATTAGATCCTCCTCTACCATTTGCCTTAATGAAGATCTTGTTCTTATATCATCTTCAGGATTTCTGATGATGTTCTCAACATGATGATCTTTCAAGAGATTTAAACTTTTAGGCAGGTCAGGGTGTTGCACTTGCTGCCCTTAAAGTGTTTCAATAGAATGATCTTCATCACCTTCATCCTTGCTAGAGGTTCCTCCATTGGATTCATCCTTGGCCTTAATTAGTCCATCTTCTCCTTGGTTTTTAGGGGCCTCATCTTTGTAGAGCTCATAAGAAGTTTTCTTTAATATAGGCCTTACCATTGCCCTGTTGATAATGTAGCATGCAGTACTCACTACCTCAACCTAAAAAAATCTTGGTATGGAGTTTTCGCTCAACATGGTCCATGCCATATCAGCTAAAGTCATGTTCTTCATCTCCACTACTCCATTTTGTTCAGGCGTCCTTAGTAATGTGAAGTTGTGCATATACCCCTGCTCCTTACAGAAATTGTTGAACTCATGATTTTGAAACTCACCTCCATGATCACTTTGGATGGTTGTGATGAGGTAGCCCTTGTCATTCTGGATTTCTCTGTAAAACACTTGAAACTCCATTAAGGCATCACTTTATTAGCTAAAAATAATACCCATGTGAACCTAGAGTAATCATCAACAATTACAAATCTAAAAGATTTTCTTCCTGAGTTAGATGTTCTAGTTGGGCCAAATAAATCAAGGTGCAACAGTTCTAAGGGACGGGAGGTAGAGATAATATTTTTATTTATGAAGGAGATGCGTGTTTGCTTGCCTTTGGCAGCTGCCTCACAAATCTTATCACCTTCAAATTTCAATTTTGGCAACCCATTTACTAAACCATGTCTAGACAATTTGTATAATACTTTAAAACTAGCATGACCTAGTCTCCGTTGTCATAACCATGCATTTTCATTGTTATTGGCTACCAAGTACATATCATCACATGAGACATCAACAAGATAAATAGTATACACATTATTGTCTCTTTTTCCAATAAACATAATTTCATTTGTGCTTTTATTCATGATAAGGCAATGTGATTCATCAAAAGTAATTTTAAACCCCTTATTACAAAGTTGACTTATGCTCAAAAGGTTATGATTTAAACCTTTTACCAAAAGTACATTCTCAATCAGGGGTATCAGAATTCTTACCTACATTATCAATTCCAATGATTTTACCTTTGCCTTTTCCCCCAAAGGCAACCAAACCTCCATCCTTGTCTTGTAGCTTTGAGAATACTCTCATGTCGCCGGTCATATGCCTTGAGGATCTCCTATCTAGGTACCATTTGCTCCCCCTGGCTTCAAGACATATCTGCAAGAGGCAAGGCTCTCATCCAATTGTTTATGGTACCCAAACTAATTTGGGTCCATGAGAGTTAGTCCAATTGTGTAGATATCTTTTCTTAACCCAAATAGTATGGCTTCATGGTGCATTCTGTTTAAACTAGCAGTTGGCAAATGACATGTGTAAATTTTTCACAATAAAAATAATTAACATTAGAAAATCTTTTTTGAAAATTTCCTTTCTGAATTTTTTTTGATTTGGCCTGAACGTGTTGAGGCTTTGCATGTGAGCATAATGCACAATTATTATCCTTCTCATGAACAAAAGAAGTTGTTACTTTGTACTCAAAAGATTTTTGTTGGGGAGTCTACCCCAATCCTTTATTTTGGAAGTTAACTTTAACTCCCAGAAAATTATCTAGGTTTTGTTTGCCCTTAACAAACCTAGATAGAGTGAACTACAAATCAGTCACTTCCTTATTCAAACTTAGATTTTTCTTTTCAAGTTCTGAGATTGTGGATGTCCGAACTTCCTTTTTATTTTTTCATTTTTTCATTTTTTAGTGATTTCTTCCATCCCAAAAATCTTACACAATAATTCCTCTATATTTTGTTCAAGATTTGAAATTATTTGTAGCAAGCTTTCTTTTCCTTCTGTTAATTCAAACCATTCTTATTCAAGCTTTTCAAATTTAACAGAAGAATCCTCATGTGTGAGATTTTCAATCTTTTTCTTAAGGGTTTTATTTTCTAACATGATTTTTTTATATTTTTCATACAGTGTTTCATATTTCATTTCCCATTGTTCATTGGAAATAAAATCGAGGTCAGAGTGTACCTCATTTAATTCTTCTTCAAGTGCCATGAGGCACAGGCTTTCCATGAGGTCCACCAGCTCCTCTTTAGATTGCTCATCCTCCTCGTTGCTCTATGTGGCGACCATAGCCTTCGGCTTCCGAAGCTTCTCCTTCTTGAATTTCTTTTTCAATTCTAGGAACTCTCCCCTTATGTGCTCGGGCTTCTTACATTCGTAGCAAATAATGTTGTTAGGCTTGCTCGGCTCCCCCTTGGTTTGAGCCGGCTTCCATTGCCTTTTCCTAAAGTTTCCTTGAAAAATTTTCTTCTTTCTCCGGAATTTTTTCACTTGGCAGGTGTGGACGCGGGGATTTATTTATTGATTTAAATATTTATTGATTCATTGATTTATTGGTTTGGTTAATTGGCGTGCCAGTCACATGTGTGACGATTTCATTGTGCGCTCGACTTGACTTGGTCAGTCGATTGTGAAGTCCGAGTCGGGACCAAAAGTCCGCCATACCATAAAGGCTATGACGTTAATTACGCCCTTCCTAAGAAGGACAACCCTTGATTAAACGCCAAAATAGCCTTGATTAAACGCCAAAATAGGAGGCCGCTCCGGGCGGTAATAATAGAAAAATAATAGTGCGTGATATTGAAGATATTGTTATTCTAAGAATGTAATTAAGTAGGTAACAGGCATATTAAATCGACATAACCCCCTCTTATAGGGGGGGGGCATGCCAGATAAGAAATAGGACACCATTCACGCAGCGGCGGGGCGGAGCCTGAACAATCATCGGGGACAGGTCCCCTATCAGATTTCTCATCCGGCCAAGGGCCTCGCGGAACTAGTATTCCCCAAAAGATTGTGCCGAATGGGAGGTGTATGACATGCACTTCTCGGGACTCATCGGGGTTAGAACGTCGGATCGACATTTCGGCAGCATCTCCCTATAATCTGGATTATGCCCAAGGGAGAATAGACTATCACCCACGGAGTGCCGGGATGAAAGCCGAAAGAAAGAGAGGTCGAGCCTCCCGGATCACGTAGCTGCCGTGGGACATATTTTACTCTTCCCTACGGAAGCCAGCGAGACTCACGCAGTGGCAGAGCCCTCCGAGCTAAAGGGATTACTCATAACCCGACACGGGACGGTGGAACATAAGGGAGTTTGACTCCCTTTAATTTTATCCTCGGAGGGGGGTTCTGGTGACTCGTGGACATCCATGAGTGAGTTTGACAGGGGAATCGGAGGTTCATTAGGTAGCAGAGTAGGTTTTCGGCGCACCTCAAACATATGTATAAGTTCTTGACACCGAGACAAGGAAGCCGAGGAGGGGTTCTCGGCGCCAAGGGGAAGATGCCATGGGATGGGTTCCCGGCGCGCAGGGGAGAAGGCAAGGGGGTTCCCGGTGCGGGCTTCCCGGTGTGATGAAGAGCAAGCCAGGGAGGCTCCCGGCGCGGGCTTCCCGGCGCGAGGAAGAGAAGGCCAAGGAGGCTCCCGGCGTGGGCTTCCCGGCGCGAGGAAGAGAAGGCCAGGGAGGCTCCCGGCGTGGGCTTCCCGGCGCGAGGAGAAATAGTGAGGCGGGGGTGGCTTTTCGGCGCAAGGTAAAACAACAGGGTTCTCGGCGCGGGGAAGCTCACGCCGAGGGCTATTCATCGGTTCTACTGTTCGTGGAGCCGAGATACATGAGGGCGCCGAGATGTGTTTCAGGGTTCTACGGCACTCTGTTTTGGGGTTTATGGATGATTGAGGGGGTTTTCCTGGTGATTAAGGCCGAGATTGACGGGCCCTGAGGGGTCAAAGATGGATGTATTTATTGGGTATCGACCAGCTTTGGAATGGGTTTCGAAGGAAATCCAAGGACAGAGGGAAATGGGAAAGAAGAACCGAACATAAGGAGCCTCTGTCACCATTACTTGTGCAGAATCCCAGGAGGATGGCTTGATGTTATCATTCGTCGTCCTGGGAACCAAGAGATATCTGTCTCTGGTCCAGAAACGACTCTGATGATGTCGATAAGCAAACCGGGCATCAGAAACTCCGGAATCTCACAGATGTGAATCATCATGTGGCTTGGCTTTGTTCCGAAGGCCAAGGGATAGCCTGTCCCTGGCTCTGGAACAAGCGCATGAAAGCATCTTCGAGAAAGAAAATGCAGATGAATAATCAGACTGGGGAGGGGAATAGGGGACAAACCTCCACAGAGACAATAGCAGGCGACAATCGAGGCCTGTTCCATTCGTTTATTCATTCGGACATGACTATTACATCCATGCATCAGAGGGACGGAGTACATAGAAGAAAATTGCAGACAAAGACTAAGTCCTGTTCTAGCGGCCTGAAAATCGATTACGATGTCACAGAATACATCAGAAGAAGAAGAAGTAGCATCAATCGAAATTACAGGAAGATGAAATGCAGAAATGGGGGGGGGAGGGCGGAGCATTGACTCCTCTCCCTCCCCGGTGCCCACCTTCAATCAGCTTCGAATCTTTCTCTCTGCTTTCTCCTTTGGTCTCTTCTCTCTTTCTTTCAGTGGAGGAGGCTCTCTTTTTTTTTCTTCTGGCGGTGGTGATGGTGAGGATCTTCTGAGCTTCTCTCCTTTCTTGCTCGAGGGGAAGGGGGTTTTATAGCTGTATCTTGTATCTTCTCGGCAGGTGGAAGTCGGCGTGCCACTCCACTCCATCTTCACGGTGCGCCTGAGATGACAGTAGCTCCCGGCGCGGCGTGCGATTTGAGTGAGGGGGCCTGGATGCCACACCCCTAAGCCCATTTCATAGGCCCATTTAGGGCTTTTAAGCTCCACTTAGAACTGTTAGCTCTATAAACATATCGGAACTGTATCAGGAATTTATTGTTGGACTCAAGTGGACCAAAGGAACCTTCATCAGTCATTGGACTGGGGTTTCATCAGCATTGTCACCTGAACGATGATAAGACCGGACATCAGCTTCAGTATGAGAAGACTTCAGCCGGGTGTATAGTTTGTGGAGATGATTCTTCTTTTGTTCTGACTTTGTAAAAGCCTTTACAATCTTCATTTGCCGGTTCCGGCTTCTTGTTAGAATGTGCTAGGAGGTCTCATCAGTCGGATGACTGCTGCTTCATCAGTGCCGCCGTCTGACTGACAATGGCACCGGACATCAGCTTGGCCGGTGAAAGGCTTCAGCCGGGTAGATGCTTGACGAACTTCGTCATTGATCTTTCACTGTTGGTCGAATCTTCTTTTCAATTCTGCTTCTGCCCTTGCTCATTTTCAAGGTGTGAACAAATGCCCCCCACCTACGGGCGGCGTAAGCGCAGAATAAGCGGCACGGGGTCTGCAGGTGCCCTTCATCATTCGAGGGTATCTTCCTCAATTTCTTTCTGTCATTGTTATTCAGCTTGTTCATGTTACTGTAACAATATTGTGCATATATCTTTCATTTTCATGTTTTTCATCTTCATATTTTCTAACTGCCTTTTGACTTCTCGGCGCTAGAATTGGGTTTACTTCTCGGCGTGACCCTCTCGGCGTGACCTATTGTCGGTGCGGGCGTCTCGGCGAGGCCTTCTCGGCGCGGGGGTCTTCAGTGGGCTTCTCGGCGTTGGCATCTCGGCGCGCCTCCCTTCTTCCGGCCGACGGAGGGTTCTCGGCGCGCTTTCCTTCGTGCCGAGAAGCCTCTTCTTCCTCTTCTTTTTAACCCCCCCGAGAGGGCTTTTACCCTCATTTTTCACATCCCTCTTCTCTCTCTTCATCTCGACGGCGGCGGTGATCTTCCACGCTCCGAGAGCCTTATTTCGTTCCTCCCCCCTTTTTGACCGATTTAGTCTCGGGTAGGTTCATTATACGGGATTGAATCCCATTTTATGTTCGAGATCACTCCCTCTTGGTGGGTGACTCCCTATTTTCTTGGGCAGACCCCGGACAAGAGGAAATGCTGCCAAAATTTCATTAGAATTATTTATTCAATCATCACATGCTCATTCATCTTTCCGATGCTTATTTTCATCTTTGCTTGATTGCAGTCACTGACATGGCTTCCGACTCTTCTGCTGCGGCTTCCATGACTGTGAGAGCAAGTTCATCGGCTCAGCCGGACATATCTCAGGCTTCAGTCAACTGGCTGAATGTGAATAGTCTGAGCTTCGGCTATAACCAGATCGCCACTGTTGACGAGTCCTCTGATTCCGAGACTGACACAGTGCCGTCTTCCAGAGTCTATTCTTCCACAGAAGGGATTGATTTCAGAAGGGCTGCCGACTATCGTCCGGACCTGCCGAAGGATCGCCATCTGCTGCCATTTATCCGGACCTTCACCATAGGCGGAATGAGGGATTTCCTGCTTGCTCGGTCTGTGGAAGCGGCAATACTGGCTGACAGAGACAGCATGAAGGGTTCTGTTTATCAAGCCCGAGCTATATATCTCCCAGGCGAGCAGAGGGACTGGATTGCCGTGCTGGGCATTTCTGAATTAGAGCCGGAGAAGAAGATGCTGACCCGGGCTCCATAGTTTACCCCGGCAAGGTGGGACCATGCAGCCGGTCGTGTCCATCGGGAGAAGCCCAACTTTGGACTTTTTCTAGCTCCGGGGTTATAGGGACGAGCCATTCATTCTGAACTGTCTGGCCGTTCAATTCAAATATCAGCTGGCTGCCGGCTGGTTTGGGGACGCTAAAGTGACAGACGCCCATCTCTTCAGGGTAGGAGCAGTGGAGTTTACAAAATTTGTCTTGAAGGAATACGCCCCTTTACTGATTAGAGATGGGGTATATCATAGTGTATTTGCCTCCAGGTTCTGCTATCCCATCTCTCGGGGATTATGTTACGACATGCTTGAAGTGTTCTGCCCACAGTTCAATACGTTCTATACAGCAGAAGGCGAGACTTCTCTCGATCTTTGGAGTCTTGCGCAGCTTTCAGGCCTGCCTATAGATGGGGAGCCATATGAAGAGGTCTGTCTAGACGACTCTGTAAAGGACGCCTCTGATGGAGAGGGCAGATATGCCTTTGGCTACGCATACCGGTACTTGATGAAAACTTATCGGATCATTTGTCTGGCCTATAGTAGGGGATCTTCCAAAGGATATCAACCCCGGGAGAAGAGCAGCAGGTTGAGAGTCCGTGTAGGACAGTGGATACAGTACTTCTTCGGGGGTCCCTTGAAGTATACAGACTTCCCTTCCGTGGGACCGACTCCTAGTAAGCAGATCAGGGCCCCTCGTTATAAATCAGCATTGCCGGCTTCACTGTGCCGAGCAGGTGTAGATGGCCCGAACCCAGCAGGGGTTGACCCCATTACTCATTGTGCAGCTTATCTGACCTTCTGGCTGTGCACTTTCGCTCTCCCCCAAGGGGACGAGACGACTATCAGACCGGAGGCTATATATCCGGCCTGTCAGATGGCCTGGGGGATGAGACTGTCTCTGTGCCCGGCGGCTTTGTGTTTAGTTCACAAATCGCTGGGAGATTTGCATAGACATCGGGTTCCCCGTTCCTTACGGACTATAGGTCCATTTCATTTCTTCAATGCTTGGGTTTGCAGCATTTTCCCCGAGCTGGCCCCGAGAACTTTACAGTCAGACACACTGCTCCCTCGGATGATTGAGTTTGCTAGCGCCGAACCCGGCCTTTTCTCAGAGCAGCTGTTTAAGATCAGGGGCCGATTGACCAAAGTGCCCGTAGATGCTCCTGGTAGCATTCATTTCTGGAGCTTGGCAACAGGTTCGGCTCCTTTAGTAGACCCTAAGAGGGAATGCAGAATGGAGGAGGTAGAAGTTTATGTCCATCCTGTTTCGGGGGCCAATGCCACCCGACCCATATTAGAACCAGAACTGGTAAGGTGGGCTATGGCTATCCGACCCAGTGTATTGGTCTTCAGGAAGGGAGGCTTGCTCATCTTGGAGCCCTATTACCCATTCCATTTTAGCAGAAACTTCAGCTACGATCAGCATATTCCTTCATCAGCCGCTCAGTTCCCTTTGGACAGCCGTGCCAAGCATGGGTCCTCCATTGCCAGTGACGGTCGGATATGGTGGGATTTCTTTCATCGCCGAGAGGGCGTAACTTTCAGGGTCCCGACCGTTTCTAATCGTATTCCCCGGGTCACATCAGAATACATGAAATGGTGGAATACCCGCACCAATTTTTATAAGGATGGCAGAGGTGCCTTCTGGGATGTGGCCGAGCGCTCTTTCTTAAAGCGGCAATCAGGGCCTGTATTTGAAATTGATAAGGTTCATCTGAAAAGGCTCTATTCACAGCATCCGAGGGAGGCGGACACATACATTGCCAGGCGTCGGTCCTTAAAAGAGGAAGGCTCTGAAATACCCACTCCTGTATTTTCTGAGATCAATGAAGATGCTTTTACAAAGGACCTGAGGCAGCTGGGCCACATAGGGAGTATTCATGTGAAGGTGCAGTATCCATTTCCCCCGGAGGAGCCTCTCCCGACAGCAGCCCCCTGGAGGGGCCCGATAGACAGATTTCACCCTTATCGGACATTTGTGCGGAGGGAAGACCGCACCAGCACATATTATCAGCACACTTCTTGGCTTTTCGTGCTGCTGAATGTTCACGGGCTATCAATAGAGAACCCGATAGCTGGCATTCTGAATAAGCCGCTTTTTATTTCATTTCATTATGTCGACGGCTGGAGCATGGATTACCTCGGCCTGTTTCATTACCTTGACTTCCACGGACACAAGGATTTAGCTGCCTTGACGGAGAAATGCCAGACCATAGGTGACGTATGCTGGCTCGTGAATGAGGCTGCTTCCTGCTCGAAGGAGGTGGCTTATCTGTATTGGCCGCTTTCCACCTTCTATGACGGCCCAGCAGGTATGACCCTTCCTATGTGCTCATGGCGTCTTTCTTTTATTGTTGTGTTCTGCATTTGTCGACTATGACTGTCCTTCTTATGTTTTGCACAGATAGACCGGACATAAAACGGCAGGGACTTTACAGGAAGATTATCGCTCAAGCTGAGAAGCCTACTTACTTTGAAATCCTTGCGGCGGCACCTACGACCACTCCCCTGCCTCCGGGCAAGAAGAGGAAGCCTTCTGTGGTGAAAGCTGCAGTTGTCAAGGCCAAGAGGGCCAAAGTTGTTCGGGTCCAGCAGTCAGCTCCAGTTGCGACGGACGCCGGGACCCCTCTTCCAGACATCCCCTCTTTTGACGAGTTCAGGTCTCAGAGGGAGGCTACTCAGGAACCTACCGAGAGTAGCGGTAAATATATTGCAGATGCAATCTTCATTGTTTTCTTGACTGTTCTTTTAAGGCGTCCTTCGAGACTGAGCTTCTCTTTATCTGATACAGCCCCGGAGCAGGTTGCAGTGCCTGCGGAGAGGGACACGAGGCTGCCTTCTCCTACCCCGGCTGGCGAGGAGGAGGGTAAATGTGCTCTCTCATCTTTTCTCTTTATACTTTTGCTGTTATTCTTTTTCATTATATCCCTCAGAGTTCCCCTTTTGTTGAGGTGACAGTCAGGGAGCCGACTGGGGCTACGGTAGCAGCGGAAGAGTCGTCCCAGCCTCAGGAAAGTGAAAGGACTCAAATAAAGCAGAGCCCTATTCCGGCCAGACGCATAATCACCCGGTCTGCATCCCGGCATGCTCTAGAGGCGACCTTACAGCACATAGCTAGAGTGGAGATATCCTCGGGCAGCTCCGAGACCGTCCCTGATAATGAGGAGGAAGTGACCTTCAGCGGCAGCGAGGAGGAAATCCAAAAATCAGAAGCCCTGCCTGTATTTGCAAAAGGCCTCCCGCCCTTTCAGCCTCCTAAACTGTTGATGCTATCTTTTGAGGAGGAATTGCAAGAGGAGTTTGCCGGGCTCGACACTGAGGTCGACATAACCCCTCCATTTGTCGCTTCAACTACGGAGCTTTCTCCTCTTTTGTCTCATCTTGAGGATATAGACCCCACTTTAAAGGTAAGCTTCCCTTTTTTTTTGTTTGCTGTTCTATTTATTTTCTTCCATCCATTGATGAGGATCATTCTGCTTTGTCCTCAGGACCCTGTCACTACCAGCTCAGATGCGGCCGCAGTCTGCATGGATGTCTCATCTGTAGATTTGATCATCATCCCTGCTTTACCTTCAACTTGCATGGAAATTTCTGAGGTTATTCGCCCCGTGCCAGTGAGAATACAATCCTCAACTGACTTAACATCACTGGACTTGGGATCATCAGGAGAGATTTCCATCCCTGTCAGGGCCTCAGAGTTCAGAGCCGAAGTAGACCCAGCCAGAAGCTCCGCTTTTATACCAGCCGCCGTAATGTCGATTGCGCCCGAATCAGCAGTCCCTGCCACAGTGGCTATAGAGACTGGATCTCTGCCTCTACAGACTAGGGACCTTTCGCCCCCATTATCAGAAAGAGTAGCTGAAGATGAAGCCCTTATTCAGGAGACTCATGAAGAGATAGCTCCATCATTCATTGGTCCTCCCTCCGCGGATGTTCAAGCCATAGCACCCGAGACAGCGGTGGAGGAGGAATCTTCAGCTCAGCCAGAGAGCACAGAGAGGGACCGGCCAGTTCTTCCAGCGGATTTGCCGTCTTCATCCTCTCAGCCGGATGTTGCACTGTGGGCAGACATTGATGGCGAGGTGACTTTCGAAGTAGCTCCAGCCCCTTCTCCTAGCTTCGCTTCATCCGAGAGTTTCGTCTGGCAAAATCTGGACATGCTGCGCCAGCTGGTGGAGTCCCAGCCCGGACTGACTTATCTGCGGCTGAAGGAGATAGCTGAGCGTTTCACCGCTGGTCTGCAGGCGATGGGCTGTCCCATGGAAATATGGGCCCAGCGGGTTTTATTGTTGTTAAAGTTTATACATCGCCGGGACTTCTTGGCACATATTATGTCTGACAAACTGGCGGCTTTGAAGTTGCAAAGGAAGGAGTGCAAATCTGAGTTGGAGAAGACGGACTCTGTTCTTCAGGAGGGCCAATGCCAACTGCAGTCTCTGGCGCAGCGGGAGCATGATGGGGACATCACCTCCCATGCCCACGTTCACAGCTCGTCTCCTCGCCCCGGTTGCATCTGGCATGGTCTAGTCATTTAATTTTGAGTCCTATGTAATTTTTATTTGAGTCATTTGATGTATTTTCCCTTTTATTTGAGTCATGTTCCTAGGTCTTGTGTTCATTTCCCTAAGTTTGAGTGTCATTAGGTTGTCTAGTTAGCTATTGGGCCCAATTCATTGGGCTTGGCCCAAGGGCTCTCCCCTACCCCCTCGGTTATTTGTCATTGAGTCAATTGTCAGGGACTTTTGTAGAAATGTGGGTTTCCTATATATAGGACCCCATTCCCCCCATTTCAACTTAATGAATCAATGAATGAAAAAACTTGCCATTTTGAGAGTTTACACTTCTTATCTAGTAGAGAGATTCCATTTTTTGGGTGAGAAACCCTAGGGGAGAGATTCCCCACCCTTCCCTCTCTTAATCTCTCTTTTTCACTCCACTTTCTCTCTCCTCAACACCCAAATTCGAATTTTCTTCTCTCTCCTCCCTTCCCAACCACCTCCACTCCCCACCTACCCCATTTAAGCCTCTTCCCATTCCCCACAACCCTCATCAATACTCCACCCCTTCCCAAGACCCCCTCCACCAATCCTCTCCTCACCATCCAACCCCCAACTACCCCTCCCACTTTCCCAAGCACCCTTCCCACTACCCCAAGTACCCCTTCCCTTCCCCAACACAACCCCCCCATTCCCAAGACAAAGAATTAACCCCACCCTTAAACCTATTTTTGAATATCCTTTCCCTCTCTTCATTCCAACCAAATTCACAGCCCCCACTACCACCATCTATTGGACCCTCTTCCAGACCTTATTCTCCACCTCCCACACCTTAGAACACCCCCTCCAAGACCCCCTTACAACCAGGGGTCACTCCCACACTCATCTACCCCCTTCCCCTTCTTCTTTCTTGGTCATTGGAAGCTACTTCGAAGTTGCAGTTTGCTGTCCAGAGGTTGCAGATGAACCAGCAACTTGCAGCGGCCACCACGACTTCCTCCGGACGAGTTTGAAGACCCAAGAGCCATCGTCGAAAGTGTCTACCAGTCTCCTTCGCAACAGAAGTGGTTTCATCTTCTTCCGATCTTCGAGCCGTCCTGGAGGTCCATTCTCCCACAACTGTGCAGTTCTGCCTCAGCTGAGGACCTGAGCTAGATTAGAAGCTCTACCACGACGAACCCCGAAGGAATCAGTCCATGAGTTCTTCTTCAAAGTTCTTCATCGCCCAGTCTACTTCTAGAATCAAGAAACAGAACTTCATTCGGCATTCGTGATTATGAGTTCTCATTTTTCTCCCTCATCTACGCAGATCTGCTACTCATAGTCTGCACCGACCAGTCACCATTGTTCTACCTCCCCTAGTCTTCTCCCACATCGGTTGGCTTCCCCATCAGTTTTACTACGAAGAGGACTCGTCCACGATTCCAACAACTCTGACGGCGCTTGATTCCGAGGTCAGGAGCTGCCGGGGCATCCTCTGCAACCTGCTGTTGGAAACCAGAAGCTAGCTCTGCAGAGATCCTGATCTGGAGAGAAAGCTTCACCACGACAAACCCCGGAGGTATCAGGCCACAAGCTCTTCTGAAAAGTTCTTCCTCTCCCTATCTACTTTCATAACCAAGAAGCGGAACTCCGTTCGGCATCTTGCAGCAGAAGTTACCAATTTTCTTCCTCAGGCGTTCGACTCTGCTTCCCACTGTCTGCATCGACCACTCCTCACTTTTCTGAGTCCTCTGATCTTCACCAGCATCTTTTGGCATCCCCGTTTGTTCTTCTGTAAAGAGGACTCACCCACGGTTCTAACGGTTCCAACAGCAACTGATTCGGAGTTCAGGAACGGTCGGGGCAGCCGCGTCTTCCTGCTGTTGATAGTCTGTTGCAGACAGTCCGAGATTCAGCAACCCTGTTCCTACTCCCGCCCAGGCTGCCAGCGACCCCTAAAGAAATTGGCAAAATTCAGAGGCACTCATGTTCCAGAGACGAAGAGATCCCCACTGGTCTCACCCTCAGAGAAATTCCAGAGAGAGTTCTGCGGCCTCCACACCCTCTATCTGTCAGCTATTACAGAGAGAAGGCTGATTCGGTGTCATCACTTCTTTATCACTCTTAGCACTAGTTTCCCCTCCCCGCTTGGCCGACTGAAGGCCCCTCCCTGTGTGGAGGTAGTGTTTGGATGTAACTATCATCTTCCCTTCCCCACGATCCCCCCCTTGCATGGGGTGTAGTGTTGTAATAGCTTAAACAGGTCAAGCTACCCCGACGCGGCGTGTGGGGAACCCACGCTTCCCCGCTCGCCCTCGTCTCCGAGCGGGACCGGTTTCTTCAAACCGGTCGAGTGAGTGCTCCAAAACTTTGCTCTAATTCATGCTTGTTCTTTCAATATTAGTTCATAAACTCCGCTGGCCGTGACGAGAGCTTGATCCTTAAGCTCATTTGCTATAAGTGATCATCGTGGGAAGAGAGTGGAACCCGTGCCCTTTGGCACTTCGTCGAACCCTTGATTTGGGCAGCCGTACCCTTGGGGAATCAAACCTTGGCCTTGCTGGCCCTCTACCAGCAAGGGCCTAGCCCACACAACCTCCCCTTGGCATTTCCAAGTTACCCCGGGTCTTAGTGAGCATCGGGTGAGCGGTTGCTATTATCGGTCCGTTTTTGAATGCTTAATTGTGCTTGCTTGTTGAGTCCTAGGTTGTGTCACATCAACTTGGTATCAGAGCAAATTTTAGACTTATCTTTACTAAGTCTTGTCCTAGGGCCATTGCATGCATCACCCTTGTCCACCATCATGACTACCTCATACTTGGCATATTCGCCACTCTTAGGCCCATTAGAAGCCTTTGTGTTTGATGGATCCCGCCCTAGCATATATCTAGAATGGGAGAAGTCCATAGACCGACACTTTGGGAGGTTTACCCTGTCAGGACCTATCCAAGTCAACTATGCCAAGAGTTTGCTCTGGCGCCAAGCTAGGAAAGAATGGGAGTACATTGTAGGTTTGAGAGAAGCCAAAGGGGAAGCACCCATTGAATCTTGGGATGAAATGAGGGCCGATCTTAGAAAGATCTACGCACCCCAACCCAAACCTCTTCAACCAACCAATCTTTCACCCCCGAACCCAACTCCCACCCATGAACTTCCCCGACCAAGCCCAACCCAAGTCCACCCATGTTCACCACCCCGAGAGTACCATGCACTGACCATTATCACTCCACCCACCATAGACTATCCTACCCCATTATCCTTGGAAGTTGTGGCCCACACTCCTACCCAAGTGGAGATGGATGCCAATCCGGATTCACCTCCCACCATAGAGAACATCCTAGACCCCCCACTTCCACCCACCTCTCCTAGTTCGGGTCCTCATGAGCCGCACACCCTAACCATGAATGAGTCCATACTCCAGTGGCTTAAGCAAGGCCCCACCATTCCTAGCTCACCACCTTACCTCTCACCCTTGGCATATCAAGTCCAAATTATGCCCACCCGGTCTTCCCATGTCACACTTCAAACCTCCTACTTTGTGGAAGGCTTAGGGGACCTAGTGGACTGTTTACAATGGCAAGTCTACCTGACCAATATGCTAGCCATAGGACCATTGGAGTCTAGCCCCATCTACTCTAGTGGACCCTTCCTAGCTTACCCCGCCACCGGTTCCATCACCTCCATCTACACTAGTGGCCATTATACGAGTGAAATCCTCCTCTTTCTCCCCAAGGATGAGAAACCAATCTTGGCCCACTTCCCACCCATCAAGATTCCAATTGCTTTAATTGGCCAACCCACTAGAGACCTTGGCCCAATTATCTTGGAGGAGGATGACTCACCGTTTGGGTACCTTGAAGACATAGAGTGCCACCCTCTAGGAAGACCTTTCCACTACCCCTTTGATCCCTTCCTATGGGAGCCTAGACCCCTATGTGACCCAACCACCTTATCCACCACCCACCTTTCCCTAACCCAACCCACCATGTTTGACCCAATCCACCCCATCCTAGACCCGGGTTACACCTTGGGAGCCATGACCTTGGGCCACATATCCCTAGGTAATAAGGTTGTGCTCCACCCCATGATGACCACCTTCTTAGATCCATTCGATCCTTTCCAATGGGAGTTCAAAGGTTGTCCCACACCTATACACATGGAAGTCACCCTTGGGAAAAATATGCATGTGTCTAGGCTTACCACACCACTTGGCATGAATACTATGTTGGGTCCATTCATTCATATCACCCACATGTCAAGTAAAAAGTATGAGTGGTCCATATTCGGATGTAATGGTCCACCTTCATTCATCATGGGTCTTAAGCATGTCAAAGGCATCTACGGATGTCCGGGTCCCCCGATATTTATCACCACTTTGCATGATAGGGCCACCTACGGGTGCCCCGGCCCACCTAGGCTGACCAAAGTCTACACTACATCATTACATGATATGTCTACTTTTGGTTGCCCAGGTCCACCCATCACCCCTAGAATGTCTGCATTCACAACATTGCATAAAGAGATCCGCAAGCACATTAGCAAGAAGAATGTGACTTATAAAAGGCGAGCCGACTCTCATCGACGTCACCAAGAATTCCATGAGGGTGACTTTGTGATGGTAAGGACGGAGAGGCTCTCCCCGGGAGCCATCTCCAAATTGAGACCACGTGGGGCTGGTCCCTTCCAGGTCCTGAGGCGCATTGGTGCAAATGCCTATGAGTTAGATCTCCCCGAGGAATATGGGGTAAGTCCCACATTCAGTGTCGCCGACCTAGTGCCATACAAGGGACCCACGGTGGTACCTAGTGAGGATATTGAGCCTGTTCCTTCCGTTGAGAGAGCACCCACCCGTGAGGAGAGTCCACCAGCCAAGAGAGCCCAGCGTGAGCGCATTGAACGAATATTGGATGAACAGGTCACTACCACCAGGAGCAAGGTATACGAGCGCTATCTCGGCAGGTGGATGGATCGGTCTCGTTCGGAAGACTTGAGGGCAGTACCACTTCTACACCCTCCAAGGAGGGAAGGACTCTTACTCGACGGAGTCGAGTTCTCCGCACCCCGAGAGTATGATGGGGACATCACCTCCCATGCCCACGTTCACAGCTCGTCTCCTCGCCCCGGTTGCATCCGGCATGGTCTAGTCATTTAATTTTGAGTCCTATGTAATTTTTATTTGAGTCATTTGATGTATTTTCTCTTTTATTTGAGTCATGTTCCTAGGTCTTGTGTTCATTTCCCTAAGCTTGAGTGTCATTAGGTTGTCTAGTTAGCTATTGGGCCCAATTCATTGGGCTTGGCCCAAGGGCTCTCCCCTACCCCCTCGGTTATTTGTCATTGAGTCAATTGTCAGGGACTTTTGTAGAAATATGGGTTTCCTATATATAGGACCCCATTCCCCCCCATTTCAACTTAATGAATCAATGAATGAAAAAACTTGCCATTTTGAGAGTTTACACTTCTTATCTAGTGGAGAGATTCCATTTTTTGGGTGAGAAACCCTAGGGAAGAGATTCCCCACCCTTCCCTCTCTTAATCTCTCTTTTTCACTCCACTTTCTCTCTCCTCAACATCCAAATTCGAATTTTCTTCTCTCTCCTCCCTTCCCAACCACCTCCACTCCCCACGTACCCCATTTAAGCCTCTTCCCATTCCCCACAACCCTCATCAATACTCCACCCCTTCCCAAGACCCCCTCCACCAATCCTCTCCTCACCATCGAACCCCCAACTACCCCTCCCACTTTCCCAAGCACCCTTCCCACTACCCCAAGCACCCCTTCCCTTCCCCAACACAACCCCCCCATTCCCAAGACAAAAAAATTAACCCCACCCTTAAACCTATTTTCGAATATCCTTTCCCTCTCTCCATTCAAACCAAATTCGCAGCCTCCACTACCACCATCTATTGGACCCTCTTCCAGACCTTATTCTCCACCTCCCACACCTTAGAACACCCCCTCCAAGACCCCCTTACAACCAGGGGTCACTCCCACACTCATCTACCCCCTTCCCCTTCTTCTTTCTTGGTCATTGGAAGCTACTTCGAAGTTGCAGTTTGCTGTCCAGAGGTTGCAGATGAACTAGCAACTTGCAGCAGCCACCACAACTTCTTCCGGATGAGTTTGAAGGCATAAGAGGCATCCACAGAAGCGTCTCCCTGTCTTCTTCACAACAGAAGTGGTTTCGTCTTCATCCGAGCTGTGTGCTGCCCAGGAGCTTCGTTCTTCCACAATGGCGTAGAGCTGTCCCTGTTGAGTACCAGAACCGGATTAGAAGCACTGCCACGATGATCCTCGGAGGAATCAGCCCCGAGGCTCTTCTACAAAGTTCTTCATCACTCTATCTACTTTCAGAATCAAGAAGCGGAACTCCATTCGGCATCCAGTAGCAGACGTTATCAATTTTCTCCCTCTGCTGCACGGATCTGCTTCCCCACAGTCTACCCCGACCAGTCATCCTTGTTCATAGACTACAGGTCTTCTCCGGAATCTTTTAGCATCCCCATAAGTTTTTATGTGAAGAAGACTCGTCCACGATTCCAACAACTCTGACGGTTCTCAATTCGGAGTCCGGGAGCCATCGGAGCATTCTCTGCAACCTGCGGTTGGAAATCTGAAGCTGCCAGTCCCAGAACTTGCCACTCTGTTCGAAACTCCACCCCGGTCAGCAGTCGTACCAGAAGAAATTTAAAAAATTCTGAGGTGTTCCAGTACTAGTCACGAAGAGTTCTCCCCTGGTCTCGCCATCAGTAAAATTCTGTATCAACCTTTACAGCCCCAACTTCGACTGTCAGTCCTCCCTCCCAGACAGCAGGCAGATTTGGCTTCCCAACTTCTTATCGCTTTTGGTCCTAGTTTTCCCCTCCCCGCTTGGCCGGATGAAGGCCCCTCCCTGTGTGGAGGTAGTATTGATTGTAATATCATTAACCCCCACCCCAAGGTCCCCCTCCTGCGAGAGGTGTAGTGTTGTAACTTCTTTGGGCAGGTCAAGCGACACCGCCGCGGCGTGTGGGGATCCACTCGCCTCCCCGCTCGCCCTCGTCTCCGAGCGGGATCGGTTTCTTCAAACCGGTCGAGTAAGTGCTCACACCTCACTCCATTAGTGCTTGTCTTTCAATATAAGTTCTAGTTCCGCTGGTTATGCGAGTGAGAGCTCGATCCTCAAGCCCCATTGCCTTGAGTGATCACCGTGGGAAAAGTGCAACCGGTGCCTTCGGCACTTCATCGGCCCCATTGAATTGGGCTTCCACACCCATTGGGAATCACATATTGGCCTTGCTGGCCCTCTACCAGCAAGGGCCCAACCCCTCAACCTCACCTTGGCATTGCCAAGTTACCCCGGGCTTGGGTGAGCGACGAGAGAGCGGCGGCCCAAATTGGCCCGTTTTGATTGTGAATGTGCTTGCTTGCTTAAGTCCAAGGTCGTGTCACATCAGAGCAGTTCATGCGTAGCCGGATAACCATTCTGGAGGCTGAACTGTTTGACCTCCGGGCTGAACTGCCGCAGATAACAACTTCTCGACCGTAGCTTGCGGAGGAAGTAGCTCTGTTGGAGGGGCAGATGGCATCCTTTCGGGACGAGTCTGCTCGGCTACAGGAGGAGGAGGCTCGACTTCATGAGCTGGGGGCTGCCCCGCATGTAGGGCTTCTGGCCTTTGAAGACATATTCCGACGCCCGTGAATATTTGTTTCCCCCTTCTTTTTGTAATACAATTTCCCCTCAAGGGACCTTCTTGTATTCCTTTTTTATTCAATGGAAAGGACTCTTTAAACCAGTCTCATATGTGGTTTGTTCTTAACTTATCGTACCGTCAATATTTCACGGCGATTTGGCAGCGGTTTCAGCGGTCCCTATGGGAGTAGCCCGTACCTAGCAGGAGAGTGTCCACCCCTTCAGAGAAAGGATGGGGAACTCGCTCCACCGCGTGACGGCCTCCGGGGGGCGCTTTAAACCGAATTTTGTTGGTGGTAGCACACATCCTTCTTGGCCATACGTGCCGCAAGGGAGGTGGCTTGCAGGAATGTGAGCGAAGAGGCTCAGAGCACAATCCGAAACGGACGAATGGTCTGTCCCAGGCAGGTTTCAAAGCTAGTCGGGGCGATGTGCCAATCGACCAGTACATGATTTCATCATCGACATTGGGTTTATATCGATGCAAAGGAGTTTTATAAGTTTCATCAGAGTAGACGTAAGGTCTAGACTGGGTAGAGCTTATCGCAGGTGGGACATTGAAGGGTGTGTGATTTTCATCAGGACAGACGTAGGGTCTGAACTGGATAGGATTTCATCATTGATCGGGTGAGGTGCCGGTCGATCAATAGCTAGTTTCATCATCGATATTGGGTTTATATCGATGCAAAGAAAGTGTTATAAGTTTCATCAGAATAGCCGAAAGGCCTAAACTGGCAAGGTTTTAATTGGACATGGTTTCATCACTGATTGGGCGAGGTGCCGGTCGATCAACGGTGGGACGTATGTAGAGGTGTAGGTCTCGTCAGGACAGACGTAAGGTCTATTCCAACAGGTTTTATGGCGGGTGGGACTTTGCCAAGAAATACGTAGGTTTCATCAGGCTAGGCGTAGGGTCTATCCTGGTAGGGTTTTATCGTTGATCGGGCAAGGAGCCGATCGGTCAAGGGATGGTTTAGGAGTTTGATCAGGATAGACGTAAGGTCTGAACTGGCCAGGCTTTATCGGAATGATGACCGATTTTATTGTTGGTGGGATATGTGAAAAGAGGGTATGTAGATTTCATCAGGGTAGACGTAAGATCTACCCCGGAAAGGCTTTATCATCGGAGGGGCATAGAGCCAGATGACCGACGGAAGGCCTCGTCAGTGAAGGGCAGGTGAAGGCAACGTGCCGGTTGGCATGGAACTTCTGAATTACCACATTACCGACCCAAGCGCCCTTTCGGGTTTTCGCCGAAGCCGGCCCCCTCTTGCTTTTGCCCACGCGTCCTTTCGAATTTTCACGTGGCGGGGTACCCGATTTTGCCTGCAGTGCCCTTTCGGGTTTTCACCACAGCTGGGTTTTAGCCATTTTTGCCCTTGTCCAGAATGCCTGAACAAGTCTGGCGGGGTATCTCTATTTTCAACCCCATTTTTTATATATATATACTTTTTGTCATTTTCTTTCTCTTTTCTTTTTCATTGTCTTTTCTGGGACCAGAACTTTCATCCTATGGACCATGGCGCCATATGTTTATTGTGGACACACGATCATTGATGTGGGTGCCAACATCAATGCAAAGGGAAGTAGGGTTTCATGATCTATCCAGACGAAAGGTCCGAATCGGTTTAGAGGATATAAGTAGCAGCTCGGGCACGAGGCCGTTTGCTGAGAATATGAGTTTCATCGTTAATGTGGGGTTTAACATTAACGCAAGGGAATAAAGTTTCATGATCTATCCAGACGGAGGGTCTGAATAGATTCAAAGAGCAGTGTTGTGCTGTGTCAGAGCGGACGGAAGGTCCACCCTGGATGGATTTTAGCGTCGATCAGGCAGCGTGCCAATCGATCGATAACATGTTTCATCATTGGTATTGGCTCATCCCAATGCAAGGATTTCATATGTTTCATCAGGATAGACGTAGGGTCTAAACTGGATAAGGTTTTATCATTGATACTGGGTGAGATGCCGATCGATCAATGGCGGGTTTCATCATCGGTATTGGATTTACACCAATGCAAGGAGTTCATGGATTTCATCAGGATAGACGGAAGGTCTAAACTGGATAGGTTTCATCATAGATCGGGCAGTGTGCCAATCGATCAACAGCATGTTTCATCACGGCGGGACGTAAAGAGACCTGTAGATCTAGTCGGAATAGACGCAAGGTCTAAACTGGACAAGGTTTCATCGCTGATCGGGCAAAGTGCCGGTCGATCAGTATCAGGTTTCATCATTAGTATTGGGTTTATACCAATGCAAGGATTTCATAGGTTTCATCGGGATAGACGTAAGGTCTAAACTGGACAGGATTTCATTATTGATCGGGCAGTGTGCCAATCGGTCAACAGTAGGTTTCATCGCGGTGAGACGTAGGATAGGTTTCATTGGGATAGACGTAAGGTCTAAACCGGGCAGGTTTCATCGTGGTGGGTCTTAGACAGAAACAAGTGGAAGTGTTTTATCAGAACAGACGGAAGGTCTATCCCGAGGTGGGCTTATTATCGAGGGAATTTTTCTCGAGCAATGCATGACGGCTTCAACAGAATAGACATAAGGTCCATTCCGGATGGGTTTAATCGTTGATCGGGCAAGGCGTCGGTCGATCGACGAGGAGTTTTATGGTGGGAGGTGAGGCTTTCTTTGGAATCACCACATTACCGACCCAAGCGCCCTTTCGGGTTTTCGCCGGAGCCGGCCCCCTCTTGCTTTTGCCCACGCGCCCTTTCGGGTTTTCACGTGGCGGGGTACCCGATTTTGCCTGCAGTGCCCTTTCGGATTTTCACCACAGCTGGGTTTTGGGCCATTTTTGCACTTGTCCCTAATATAGGAGCGAGTCTGGCGGGGTATCTCTATTTTAACCCCATTTTTTTTTACTTTTACTTACTTTTTTTTTTGTTCTTTCTTCTTCCTTCCTTTTTAAAGGGTGATAGGTCGGAATGCCACCAGCTTAAGATGGGGGCAGCTTGGTTAGGGCGGAGTGCCGCTAGACCGGGAAATGGGTGTAGATTGGCTAGGGTGGAGTGCCGTTATACCAAGAAATGGGTAGCTCGGTTAGGGCGGAGTGCCGCTAGACCAAGAAATGGGTAGCTCGGTTAGGGTGGAGTGCCGCTATACCAAGAGATGGGTAGCTCGGTTAGGGCGGAGTGCCGCTAGATGAAGAAAGGGTAGCTTGGCTAGGGCGGAGTGCCGCTAGACCAAGGAAAGGGGTAGCTCGACTAGGGCGGAGTGCCGCTAGACGAAGAAAGGGTAGCTCGGCTAGGGCGGAGTGCTGCTAGACCGGGAGAAGGGTGTAGCTTGGCTAGGGCGGAGTGCCGCTATACCAAGAAATGGGTGTAGCTTGGCTAGGGCGGAGTGCCGCTAGACTAAGGAAATGGGTAGCTCGACTAGGGCGGAGTGCCGCTAGACGAAGAAAGGGTAGTTTGGCTAGGGCGGAGTGCCGCTATACCAAGAAATGGGTGTAGCTTGGCTAGGGCGGAGTGCCGCTAGACGAAGAAAGGGGTGTAGCTTGGCTAGGGTGGAGTGCCGCTATACCAAGAAAAGGGGTAGCTCGACTAGGGCGGAGTGCCGCTAGACGAAGAAATGGGTAGCTCGGCTAGGGCGGAGTGCTGCTATACCAAGAAATCGGTGTAGCTTGGCTAGGGCGGAGTGCTGCTATACCAAGAAATCGGTGTAGCTTGGCTAGGGCGGAGTGCCGTTAGACCAAGGAGATGGGTAGCTAGGCTAAGGCGGAGTGCCGCTAGACGAAGAAAGGGTAGCTTGGCTAGGGCGGAGTGCCGCTATACCAAGAAATGGGTGTAGCTTGGCTAGGGCGGAGTGCCGCTAGACCAAGGAAATGGGTAGCTCGGCTAGGGCGGAGTGCCGCTATACCAAGAGATGGGTAGCTCGGCTAGGGCGGAGTGCCACTAGACCAAGGAAGGGGTAGCTTGGTTAGGGCGGAGTGCCACTAGACCAAGGAAGGGGTAGCTTTGCCTGATCACTCGGGGAATGCCGGTTGTGCCACATGATACAGCTTTAGATGTCTTCCGTTGAGTGGGGAGAATTGGATTTCCCCTCGATGGTTAACAACCACGTAGGCCCCTCCTTCGTAGACCCTCTGTATCACATAAGGACCTTCCCAGTTAGCATTCAACTTTCCTTTTGGGTTGGACGCCATGACTTCTTTTTTCTTGACCATGACAAGGTCGCCTTTCTTGAATTCTCGTCCTCTTACGAGTTTGTTGAATGCAGTGGCCATGCGGGCCTGATACATTTGGATACTCTTCTGGGCTCGGAGGCGCTTCCCTTCCAATTCAGCCAGTTCTTCTAGTCTTCTTTCTGCATTGGTCTGTTCGCCACGGGCCAGGCCATATTGGACTGCCACTCTGAGTGACGGGACTTCCAGCTCTAGCGGAACCACTGCCTCCGAGCCGTATACCAGCGAGTATGGTGAGCACCCTGTAGGTGTATTGAAGACGGTGCGGTATGCCCACAGAGCTTCATACATTTTCTCTTCCCAGTCCTTCTTATTGGAACTGACGACCTTGGCCAGCAAGGTGCAGAGAGTCTTGTTAAAAGCTTCCGCCAATCCGTTTGCCTGTGGATTGTAAGGAGTGGAGGTCCTCCATTCGATCTTATACTTCTCAGCAAGCCGATAGACCTTCTGATTTCTGAAATGACTTCCATTGTCAGATATTATTCGGCTGGGGATCCCGAACCGGAAGATAATGTTCTGCTTGATGAATCTGGCGACCAGTTCACCAGTCACTTCTCTTAATGCTATAGCCTCCGCCCATCTGGAGAAGTAATCTGTTATGGCCAGTATGTACTTATGTCCGGCCGAGGAAGTCGGCAGTGGCCCGACTACATCAGTTCCCCATTGTGCAAACGGCCAACTGGGAACTGTAGGGTGCAGAGTCGTAGGAGGCCTTCTAGGCACAGCAGCATGCTCCTGGCATTTCTGGCATGATTTTGCAAATTTACAGCAGTCTTCAAACATGGTGGGCCAATAGTAGCCCAGCTTCTTGATTTCTATCTTCATCTTGGGACCAGCCTGGTGGGCACCTGCTGTCCCAGCATGTGTTTCTTTCATCGCTTGCCAGGCTTCCTCAGTGGACAGACAGCGGAGTAGAATCTTCTTGCGTGCATCTGCCATTATTCGGAACAAAATTCCATTCCTGAGTTCATAAGAATCTTTGATTCTTAGGAGTTTCATCTTTTCTTCTCTTATCTGCGGCAGTTGTTGGTGTAGAAACCACTGCAGCAGGTGTTGTCTCCAATCAGACGCTTGTTCTGTGCTGATGGTGGCAACTTCATCTTCTTCGGGGCACCGTTCTAGCATACTGGGGACTTGCCGCCGGTTCATAACGATAATGTTCAGTGTCTTATTTGGCGGAACTGCTAGTGAGCTGGCCAGCTTTGCCAGTGCATCAGCCTGGGCATTGTGTCCACGTCCCACATGCTTGAGCTCAATATGGTAGAATTTTGCCATGAGGCGCACAGCTTTTTGGTGGTAGGGATTCAGTTCTGGCTTTCGCACTTCGAACTCCCCTTGGATCTGTTTTATTATCAACATCGAATCGCCGAATACTTGGAGCATTTGGATACCCATGTTGAGGCTTATATATAGCCCGATTATCAGAGCTTCATACTCGGCCTCATTATTGGTGCAGGGCTTGTTTATAGAACAGGAAGTATGCACGACCTCCCCTTCTGGTGATTTCAGCACAATACCGGCTCCAGCCCGTATTTTGGTCTTTCCATCGGAGTCTGTCTCTGCTCTGGATGCTCCATCGAAGAATAGTTGCCACATAACTGACTGGGTTTGGCAGGCCTCGAGTGTCTCATCATCGGGTAACTCAGTCCCTAGCATATCATTTTTCGGCACAGGATGCTCTGCGAAGAAATCAGCCACGGCCTGTCCTTTTATCGCCCGCTGGGGTGTATAGGTAATATCAAATTCCATCAGGATCACTGCCCATTTGCCCAATCGGCCCTTCAGTACTGGCTGAGTCAATATGTATTTGAGCGGATCTGCTGCAGATATCAATCTGACTTCATGTGACAACATATAGTGTCGGAGCTTTTTGACAGCAAAGACTAGTGCCAAGCAGGTCTTTTCTATGTAGCTGTAGCTTTCTTCAGTTCTAATCAGCCTCCTACTTAGGTAGTACAAGGCTTGTTCTGTGCCTTCTTCATTTATCTGTGCCAGCATTGCCCCCAGGGAACAGTATGTGGCTGCGATATACAGTATCAAGGGCCTGCCCTTAATTGGTGCCCCCAGCACCGGAGGGGTCTTGAGGTATTCTTTCAGCTTCTCAAAGGCTTCCTGACAGCCATCATCCCAGAGGAACGGCACATATTTCATCATGAGCTTGTGAAAGGGGTGGCATCTTTCCGACAGATTTGATATAAATCATCGGATATAGGCCAAACGCCCTTGCAGAGATCTCAGCTCGGACAGATTCCTTGGCGGAGGGAGCTCCTGGATAGCCTTAATCTTGGATGGGTCAATTTCAATGCCCCTATGATGGACAATAAACCCGAGGAATTTTCCACTGGACACGCCGAAGGCGCATTTCATGGGATTCATCTTGAGTTCATATTTGTGTAGCCTCTGGAATACTACCCTCAGGTCTTGCAAATGGTCTTCTCTTCTTTTAGTTTTTACTACCAAATCATCAATGTAGCACTCTACTTTCTTGAAGAGAAAATCATCAAAGATCTTGGTCATAGCTCTTTGGTAGGTAGCGCCGGCATTCTTGAGGCCAAACGGCATCCTTTTGTAGTGGAATATCCCCTTCGGGGTACGGAATGCAGTGTGCACTCTGTCTTCCTCAGCAATCCAGATTTGGTTGTATCCGGATGACCCATCCATAAATGATAGGGCCTTATGACCAGTAGTCGCATCGATCATCACTTCAGTGATTGGTACTGGGAAGTCATCTTTCGGGCAAGCCTTATTAAGGTCCCAGAAATCAACACATATTCTGATCTGCCCATTCTTCTTCTTTACGGGCACTATATTGGCTAGCCATGTAGTGTATTGATTTTCTTCAACAAAGCCTACATCAATTAGCTTGTCAACCTCTTTATTAATCTGATTTATTAATTCAGGGCGCATTCTCCTGGAAGGCTGCTTTACAGGGCTAGCCTCTGGGTTTATTGCCAATCGGTGCTGTGCCACATCAGAACTCAGTCCCGGCATTTCATCATATGTCCATGCAAAGCAGTCTCAGAATTCCTTCAAAAATTGTATATACTGTCCCCTGGTAGCTGGCTCTAGCAGTGCACTGAGGAATGTCGGCCATGGCTCATCTGCGGTTCCCAGATTTATTTCTACAAGCTCATCGACGGTGGCCTGACCTCCATCTTCGACCTCGGGCGGGGCTTCTTGCAAGTCAATGAAGCCTCCCGGGATATAATCTTCTTCAGTTTCATGATTTTCTGTTTCATCATACTGGTCATCAGCGGGTGTTGGCTTATCATATACGGCCAATATTGTTGTATTCTGTTCAGTCTGCCCCGAGGACGTAACTGGATCAGCAGGAAACTCAAAGATGGAGTCTTCCGCCCTTAGAGGCTCTTCTGATGCAGACTCCTTTGAGAGATCAGCATTCTGTAGAGCCCGGACTTCTTCCAGGATGCGCTCAAACTCCAGGCATTCCCTCAGCTCTTTGGCTACTTGGTCTTCATCCGGGGTTCCCGTGTCAAACTTTGCTTCAGCATGGAACAGATCCTATTTGCAAGGTAGGTCTTCCTAGCACCAACCTTTCTTTGCTTCATCAGACGTCCCCATCTCCGGCTGACTGTATGGGGCTTCATTGTTCATTATGGATTGATAAATGATTTCTTCATCTTCCGAGGGGTACTTGTCATATCCTACCTCGGGAGAGTCTTCATGCTGGTAGGAGACAGATATGACGTCCACCTCAGCTTCATAGTATTCTTGAAGGGTATAACCCAATCCTGGGTGCTGAGTGATCTTCCTCATTTCTTTATTATCCCGAGGCGGATCCCATAGCTCCTTGAAAGCCTTCTTCTGGGCAGCAGGCTGCAATGACGGCATTCACATCTTAGAGAACATCTACGAAACCCGTCGGGTAGTATAATCCAAGCCTGTAATTGGCACCATCTGGTTTACGGCCTCTTCAGGGACCATGCAGTCTTGATCATCTTCCTCGACTGACTCCCCAGTGTAGAATATGGTAGGAGGCTCGCAGAAGCGAGGGACTTCCATAGTCTTTAGTGGTAGCACCGTCTGGTACTCGAGGCTGACGATGGGTTTAAATAAACCCTGCGGCACCTCCACTTGTGTGTACTTTTCTTTCATTTCTTCATTGATATCATCCGGGTGAATGCTAGGAGGGGTGATCCGAGCAAAGTCACCGGCATAAGAGATGTGAGATACCTCATGCTTTTTAATATAGCCCTTTGGTGGCGGTGGAGACCAATTTCTTACCTTCGTCGCCGACTTTTTCTGGCCAACCACAGCCTCTTTCTCTTCACCCTTTCGCGACACCTCCGTGTAGTAGGATGCATCGAGCATATGGCACTCGAATACTTCGAAGGGATGCAGATCCGCAAACACCCTCTCTTCTTTTCCTTCATGGCAGTATTTAATGCACTGATGGAGCGTGGACGGCACTATCTGATATTCATGCAGCCACGGTCTCCCCAGCAGGGCCTTATATGTGGTGTTGGAGTCGATTACATAGAATCGTACCACGGTAGTGAGATCCCCCAATGTGAGGTTAAAATCAGCCACCCCAAGGGGCGTCTCACATTTCTGGTTGAATCCTGCAATTTTCATGTCTCTGACCTTGGTAAGCTGCAGATCAAAGTAATATTTTTGGTAGATGCGGTATGGGAGAATGTTCACGGCAGCCCCGGGATCTATCAGTATCTTGTTCAGTGGCTGACAGTTCAGGGAGCCCCTCATATACAGCGGTCTGTTATGGCCAGAATTCGGAATCAGCATGTCATCCTCTGTGAATGTAACTGACGGCCCCGAATTCACTTCAGTCAAGAGTGCTTCATATTGAGCTGGCGACTGCAAGGCATCAACAATTGCTTGGCGAGCCTCTTCACTCAGAGAGAGAATCTCCCAGATGGAGAATCTGGTAGGGAGCTTCTTTAGCATTTTCATGATCTGGCTGCCCACCCTGACATTAGACAGTCTCATTTCTTCCGCCCATCGGGGTTTTGGGGGTTCATGTGGTGCCCGTGGCCTTTGCTGCCTAGTGCTGGTTTCATCCCCAGGACTGATTTTTTGGGGGGCTTCTTCTATAGCAACGGCCCCTGGTGCCGTCAAAGGGTTATCCCCTTCTTTCTCATTCCGCTCGTAGGCTACAGACGCCGATTGTTGAGGTCCCTTGCCTTTATCTGGCCCAGCCTGTATCGACTGCCCATTTTCTAGACTAGACAGAAATTCCAGAAATGTTGGAGTTTGACCTCCTTTCTTCTTTTCTTGGTACAAGCCGGTAGGGGGAGGAACGTGGACACCTCGTACCTCCGGTTCGGGAATCTGGTAGGGCTGTTCCCCCCTGAACATAATGTTATGATTAGCTGGTGGTGGGCGCCCCCATCTTTTCCCAGAACGTGTTGCATGGGCTGAGGTTGAGGCCTCGGCATGGTTGGCTTCTAGCGGGGCATTTGATGTTTCATCCTCATCGTCCTCCCCGGGCGAGGTAAAGAGTGCCGACAGGGTGTTACATTGTACTGTCACGACCCTCTTTCCCTTCTTGGACTTGGGCCATCTCTTCTTTTTCTGGGAATTTGGCTTTATTGGCCCCTGCCCCCAGAAGGGTTCAGTCTCAGCCTTTTCTTGTTCTGCCTCTGACTGCTCTTTAATTTTCAATTCTTCGAGCTGTTCCCAGAGTATACAGTCTTTCACCAGCAGGTGCCCGGGCTTTTTCTGTTCATATTCATCGAGCCCATTAATATACTGCTGTAAACGCCTGGCTGCAGGACTTACTTCCTTATGTGCAGGTAGGGGGACTTGTCTTCTCTGGTTATGAGTGGGGATTCGGATGACCGGCCCTGTCTTAGCTGTGTGCCATACTGGCTTTACTGGAGGTGGTTCGGGCCTTGGTGTGACACCGCGGATAATCGATCCATTGGTTTTGGCTGCGGGAGTCTTCTTTCTGTTCTTTATGGGTTTCATCTGCCATCCTTCCTGATCCTTTAGTGGGGTGAGGAAGCAAGCTTCATAAGTATGCCTGGTACATTCTTCAACGGCCTCCTTAGGCAGCTGATGGTAGATTGAAATCATATTGGCGGCCATTTTTAATGCCGGAGGCTCATGTGGACGAGGTGGCTCTACCTGGTAATCTCCCAGCTGTAGCTCGCCCTTTTTGACCATGCCTTCCATAATAGCTTTGAAGACGTAGCAATCTTCAATTGCGTGCCCCAGCGCACGGTGATATGGACAGAACAGTGGATCACCTTTCTTCGCCGCGTCATCGGGTCTCTTTGGCTCAGGCAATGTTACCTTGTTGAACTTGTATGCCCAGTTGAATAGTGCGGCTGTCTTATCTTTCGGGAAAGAGTACGGCTTTCTCATTTTGTTTCTCAGAGAGACCTTATCTTTTCTTTCTGCTGTGTCTGCTGGTGGGGGAGCTTCATCTACCCCCTTCTTCCCTTTCTGTTGCTCGAAGGTTCTGAAATCGACGGTGTTGGCCTCAGAGTGCGATGGTTGTCGATCATTAGATTTCCCTTTCGGCACAGTGGGAGCATTGACCGTCGGACGCTTAGACAGGAACGTCTCGACCTCCGCCACTATATTGTTCAATCGGTCAAATGTTCTGACATCTGCACCAATCATCTTTTCCAGTACCTCTCTCCTGAGGCTCTGCTAACATATTTGTACTGCATCTTCTTGATGAGGAGGTCTTCTGCATCTCATAGCTAAGTTCCTCCACCTTTTGATGTAGTCCAGTGCTGTTTCATCTTGCTTTTGCCTGGTCGCATATAGTTCTGCTATTGTAATTTCTCTTACAGTGACGTGAAATCTGTCGCGGAACTTTCTTTGCATGTCAGGCCAATCGGTCACTGACCCAGCCAGCAGGTTTGAATACCATTCAAAGGCTATCCCGGTGAGGGATGAGCCGAAGAACTTAAGCAGATAAGCTTCATCAGCTGCCAAGTCACCCATGATTGTGGTGTAGTAAGCTATGTGCTCCCTGGGAGAGCCCTGGCCATTAACTTTTCAAACTTCGGTGGCTTACTGACGCCTGGAGGTAGTCTCTTAGCAGCATACTGGGGAGGATACGGTACCCTATACACATCGTAGGTACTAGCATCATCACCAGTCTTTTCAGACAGCTTCATCTCCACAATCTTTTCAATCATCAGCTTCTGGGCTATGGCTGGATCTATGTTTTCTGGGAAGAAGTGAGCTTGTTGCTGACCGTAAGGAGTTGTCATCACAGTTGCGCGCAAGGCAGGCACGGCAGGCTGCGTCTGAGATACAGAGGGCTGAGCTACCGTCTACTGCAGAACGGGTTGGCTCGGTGCTTTGCCCTTATCAGCCGGGAGAGGATTAGCTGGAATAGCCATTTCTGTTGAACTGGCAGTCTGCCCCACAGGCTCGGCTTGCTTGGAGACCGGTGTAGCTTCATGCCTCTCATTTAACTGTCTTCTGAGAGCATTGATCTCTTGTTGATATCTTCTAAACATCATCTGGATCATGGGATCCAGGGTTGACGGGATCTGTAGATCTTCTGAAGTCCCTTCAGCATCATCAACGAAGGGATTGTCTTCCTCTTCCGTTGTCACCACATTAACTGTCATAGTGGTGATCTTGCAGGCTTCATCATTAGTCTTCATCTTATCTTTTGCCGCCTGGCCTCTTCTTGTGACGGGGCCTGGTCTGGTTGCTAGTCTGAGCAGTTCATCTGGCTGTGTCGGTAACATATCCTGCCCTTTGACAAGCCCGGCCATATTGCAGGCAAAGATCTGCATCTTTTCCCTCTGCCTGTAGACCTTCCTTCTCATCTGATCGGGGTATTTGAGCCGGTCAAAGACTGATATTCTTTCTCTGGCTTCTTCCCTATGAAGGTCTTCTTTCCTATACCAGGCTCTGTGGCCTTCTTCATAATCATTGGAATCGGAGGAGGAGACTCCGAGCATCACTTCTTGAAGGGTTTCTTCTTCTTCTTCATCCATGATGCCCAAGGCACGGGATAATCTTTGCTGCCCGAGGGCGGAGTTCCCCAGGTAGTGAAAGTAGTCTTGAGCCACTTGTTTCATCTCCTCTTGGTTGTGCCTTCGTGGCTTTGGTTGGAGCATCAATCTTTCCTGGTTCTTCTATTGATAAGCCAGTCTCCCCACCTGAGCAGTCAGGTGCTCGGCTTTGCAGTATTTGAGTATATCGGCCTGTCTGGCGCAGGCACTTGGTCTTCTTAGAGTGACAGCAGCAACTGGTTCGCTTATTCTCATTTCCTCTTCCTCCCTGAACCTTCTACTCCCATCCTGGCAGAAGTTGGCAGCAGCAGCATAATTCTTTCTTTCCCATCTTTTGCCCCCAGCCATGGGGTGAGTGACCGTTAGGTCTTCCTTCTGCTCATATCTTCTGCCCCTCATCCTGGGGCGAATAGTAGTCAGATTTCTTCCTTCATTCTCTTCCTCATCTCTCCTACCCCGAGCCCCGGGGTGAACAGCTGCAACATTTCTTATGTCTCTTTCTTTTCCTCTTCTGCTTCCTGCCCTGAAGCGGGCAACAGGTGTGTCAGCAATGTTTTCTTCATCTTGAGCTGGGGCCCAGCTCTGGGTCTTCTTCTGCAGCCAGATCTGCCTGAACTTGGGCGGCTTTGGTGCCAACGGCCTTCGGTCTTCTTTCTCGACGTAGGCCCTCCTAGTAGCCAGAGTTTGGAATCTGTTGGTGGTGGGTACTCTCGGGACGACCACATCTGGGTTGACCTCCCTCGGGCGGCCATTGAGGTTCGTTCGGATTCCTTCGATCAGCATTGTCTTTCCTGAGTTGGATATCCGGCGTCCCGCAACAGTGGATCAGGCTCTACTATCGGATCTCCTTCTTCTTTCAGCAGCAGAGGGTGCGCCCCTTTTCGCCTCGTGATGGACGAAGCAGGCCACGACCTCAGGAGTATCCTGCATCCCCCGGCTCATTTTGGGGATGGTAGCTTGTGGCAATATCTCGACAACAGTCTTTTGTTCCTGGTTGTCGATCTCGAGCAAGTCAGTGAAGATGAGCCCCAAGCAGTTGGGCATCCCGACAGCAGGCGGCATCGATCCGAACGCAAGAGGTACCGCCAGGTAGCCCTCTCGAACATGTACATCGACCACTTGTTGATCAAAGTGTATAGAGATGATTCCAGCCGTCATTGTAGTTTCCTGAAAATAACGAAAGCACGGAAACAGAAATTTGAGGGGGGGCCCGCTGGGCCTCCTATTTCGGCGTAGAGATGAAGGGAGACTAGGTCCCACCGGGCGTGCCAGACTTGTGGACGCGGGGATTTATTTATTGATTTAAATATTTATTGATTCATTGATTTATTGGTTTGGTTAATTGGCGTGCCAGTCACATGTGTGACGATTTCATTGTGCGCTCGACTTGACTTGGTCAGTCGATTGTGAAGTCCAAGTCGGGACCAAAAGTCCGCCATACCATAAAGGCTATGACGTTAATTACGCCCTTCCTAAGAAGGACAACCCTTGATTAAACGCCAAAATAGGAGGCCGCTCGGGGCGGTAATAACAGAAAAATAACAGTGCGTGATATTGAAGATATTATTATTCTAAGAATATAATTAAGTAGGTAACAGGCTTATTAAATCGACATAACCCCCTCTTATAGGGGGGGGGCATGCCAGATAAGAAATAGGACACCATCCACGCAGCGGCGGGGCGGAGCCTGAACAATCATCGGGGACAGGTCCCCTACCAGATTTCTCATTCGGCCAAGGGCCTCGCGGAACTAGTATTCCCCAAAAGATTGTGCCGAATGGGAGGTGTATGACGTGCACTTCCCGGGACTCATCGGGGTTAGAATGTCGGATCGACATTTCGGCAGCATCTCCCCATAATCTGGATTATGCCCAGGGGAGAATAGACTATCACCCACGGAGTGCCAGGATGAAAGCCGAAAGAAAGAGAGGTCGAGCCTCCCGGATCACGTAGCTGCCGTGGGACATATTTTACTCTTCCCTATGGAAGCCGGTGAGACTCACGCAGTGGCAGAGCCCTCCGAGCTAAAGGGATTACTCATAACCCGACACGGGACGGTGGAACATAAGGGAGTTTGACTCCCTTTAATTTTATCCTCAGAGGGGGGTTCTGGTGACTCGTGGACATCCCTGAGTGAGTTTGACAGGGGAATCGGAGGTTCATTAGGTAGCAGAGCAGGTTTTCGGCGCACCTCAAACATATGTATAAGTTCTTGACGCCGAGACAAGGAAGCCGAGGAGGGGTTCTCGGCGCCAAGGGGAAGATGCCATGGGATGGGTTCCCGGCGCGCAGGGGAGAAGGCAAGGGGGTTCCCGGTGCGGGCTTCCCGGCGCGATGAAGAGCAAGACAGGGAGGCTCCCGGCGCGGGCTTCCCGGTGCGAGGAAGAGAAGGCCAAGGAGGCTCCCGGCTTGGGCTTCCCGGCGCGAGGAAGAGAAGGCCAGGGAGGCTCCCGGTGTGGGCTTCCCGGCGCGAGGAGAAATAGTGAGGCAGGGGTGGCTTTTCGGCGCGAGGTAAAACAACAGGGTTCTCGGCGCGGGAAAGCTCACGCCGAGGGCTATTCATCGGTTCTACTGTTCGTGGAGCCGAGATACATGAGGGCGCCGAGATGTGTTTCAGGGTTCTACGGCACTCTGTTTTGGGGTTTATGGATGATTGAGGGGGTTTTCCTGGTGATTAAGGCCGAGATTGACGGGCCCTGAGGGGTCAAAGATGGATGTATTTATTGGGTATCGACCAGCTTTGGAATGGGTTTCGAAGGAAATCCAAGGACAGAGGGAAATGGGAAAGAAGAACCGAACATAAGGAGCCTCTGTCACCATTACTTGTGCAGAATCCTAGGAGGATGGCTTGATGTTATCATTCGTCGTCCTGGGAACCAAGAGATATCTGTCTCTAGTCCAGAAACGACTCTGATGATGTCGATAAGCAAACCGGGCATCAGAAACTCCGGAATCTCACAGATGTGAATCATCATGTGGCTTGGCTTTGTTCCGAAGGCCAAGGGATAGCCTGTCCCTGGCTCTGGAACAAGCGCATGAAAGCATCTTCGAGAAAGAAAACGCAGACGAATAATCAGACTGGGGAGGGGAATAGGGGGCAAACCTCCACAGGGACAATAGCAGGTGACAATCGAGGCCTGTTCCATTCGTTTATTCATTCGGACATGACTATTACATCCATGCATCAGAGGGACGGAGTACATAGAAGAAAATTGCAGACAAAGACTAAGTCCTGTTCTAGCGGCCTGAAAATCGATTACGATGTCACAGAATACATCAGAAGAAGAAGAAGTAGCATCAATCGAAATTACAGGAAGATGAAATGCAGAAATGGGGGGGGGGGGGGGGAGGGCGGAGCATTGACTCCTCTCCCTCCCCGGTGCCCACCTTCAATCAGCTTCGAATCTTTCTCTCTGCTTTCTCCTTTGGTCTCTTCTCTCTTTCTTTCAGTGGAGGAGGCTCTCTTTTTTTTTCTTCTGGCAGTGGTGATGGTGATGGTGAGGATCTTCTGAGCTTCTCTCCTTTCTTGCTCGAGGGGAAGGGGGTTTTATAGCTGTATCTTGTATCTTCTCGGCAGGTGGAAGTCGGCGTGCCACTCCACTCCATCTTCACGGCGCGCCTGAGATGACAGTAGCTCCCGGCGCGGCATGCGATTTGAGTGAGGGGGCCTGGATGCCACACCCCTAAGCCCATTTCATAGGCCCATTTAGGGCTTTTAAGCTCCACTTAGAACTGTTAGCTCTATAAACATATCGGAACTGTATCAGGAATTTGTTGTTGGACTCAAGTGGACCAAAGGAACCTTCATCAGTCATTGGACTGGGGTTTCATCAGCATTGTCACCTGAACGATGACAAGACCGGACATCAGCTTCAGTATGAGAAGACTTCAGCCGGGTGTATAGTTTGTGGAGATGATTCTTCTTTTGTTCTGACTTTGTAAAAGCCTTTACAATCTTCATTTGTCGGTTCCGGCTTCTTATTAGAATGTGCTAGGAGGTCTCATCAGTCGGATGACTTCTGCTTCATCAGTGCCGCCGTCTGACTGACAATGGCACCGGACATCAGCTTGGCCGGCGAAAGGCTTCAGCCGGGTAGATGGTTGATGAACTTCGTCATTGATCTTTCACTGTTGGTCTAATCTTCTTTTCAATTCTGCTTCTGCCCTTGCTCATTTTCAAGGTGTCAACAGCAGGTCAGCATGGCTATGTCTCCTTCTTCATCACTTCCATCACTGGACTCCTCTTCTTGGGAGTCAGTGTCAGGTTGATTGGCCTTCAGTGCCACAGACGTTTTTTTCTTAGACTCCTCTTTTGCACTTCATTTGATGTTTATCTCATAGGTCATGAGTGACCCTATGAGCTCGTCCAAATAGAGTATGGACAGATTCTTAGAATCCTCTATAACTGTGGCCTTTGTGTGCCACTCAGGTGGAAGAGATACTAACACCTTCCTCACTATCTCAGAGTTGGTGTATTCCTTTCCAAGACCTTTGAGGCTGCTGGTGATTTTTGTCAACCTCACAAACATCTTAGAGATTGTCTCTTCAGGCTTCATCTTAAACAACTCATAATCTCTAACAAACAGATTAGCCTTTGCCTCTTTAACGTCGAAGATTCCTTCATAGATGAGCCACAGTTTGTCCCACATTTCTTTTGCGGAACTGCACATAGAAACACGAGAGACTCCTTAGGGTGAATGGCACATTGCATGATATTCATTGCATTGAAATTCATTGTTGATTTTATAATGTCCTCATGAGTCCACTTGTCCTCATCCTCGGGAAGGTCATAGGGACCCTCCTTATCCATAACCCTCCAGATCTCATACTCTTGGGCTCTAAGGAAGACATGCATTCTATTCTTTCAATATGAGTAGTTCGAGCCATCAAAGAATGGAGGACGGTGGATGGAGTGACCCTCAAGCATCATCTCTTTGTTCGTCATTGATCTGGATCTCTCTAGATCACTAGTTCTATAAAAAATATCTAGCTTTAGCTCTAAAACCAATTGAAGTCCCGTGATCAATGACACTCAAGAGGGGGGGTGAACTGGGTGATTACCCTTTTCAAAATTTCCTTTAGCCGATTTAAATAAATATGAGGAAACACCATAATGTTTCGGTACTAGGCGGAGATAAAGATCCGAAGATCTTACTCACGCAAGGTGCTATCGTCCTGACAAGACTAACCTTATCATTCAAAAGGACACCTTTTGATATACAAAGGATCTATCACTGAAATGATTAATTATAAGAAATCTAAGAAACGAAACACAGAGGAAGTAAAATGTAGATACAATCACACAGAATGGGGTAGAAGAAAAGGACCAAACCACACAAGAGATAGCGATTTTTAGGTGGTTCGGATGCAATAGCTGCAACCTACGTCAACCCCTTATGATCCGTGAGGATTCACATACTATCTTGTAAAAGATTACAAGATCGGAACATACACACACACAAGTATGGAGTTCGGAACTTCGACGTGATGCAAAGGCACCAACGCACACACATGGATCTAGATATATCCACACACAATTAAGGTTTAAGGTTTAAATAAGTTTACACAATTGAAGCACAATACAATTGTGAAGGGAAAGAAAGAAATACAAACTCAAATCTAGGCTCCCCCTGAGTAGATGATGCAGATCTTAGACTTGATGATGGCTTCTCTAGTCGTTCACCACTTCCTTGGCTTCAGATTGAGCTTGTAAGGTTTGGATCTTGATGTAGAAGAGTTGGACGAAGTACTGTTCATGCAGGGCTTCTCTTGTTCTTGCTGTAGCTCTCTTCTCCCTTGATAGTTTCTCTTAGATCCTTTTTACTTGATTAGGGTTTCTTGTCCCAAAAGAGATTTATATATAGTTTAGGGTGACCAAGGGATCTTCGGACATAACCTCCCAGGTTATATGGTTGAGACGGAGGCTCAAGGAGTCCAAAGTTCATGGTGAAGACTTCTCCACACAATTGAAAATAGCTAGTCAAAAATAGGGGCTAAGCCGTTGTCGGTCGACCGGAGGTGGGTAATTGGTCGACCGAACCCTATAAAGTTTCAGGCCCAGAAGCTCAACGAGCCTAGTTTGGTCGACCAAAACCTGTAAGGTTTTAGTCTTTGACCTTCTGGGAAAATTAGTCAACCGACCTACTTGCTTAGGTCGACCGAACACTATAAAGCCCGCAGAAATATCAATGTTAGACCATAAATAACATTCATATGTATGGCATTTACTTTAAAGCTTCATGTAGCATGCATTTGGGCTTCTCATAGGCTCTGTGATATATTTCAAAAATTAAAGTGTGAGCCGTTTTAAATTGATTTGAATTGAGCTAAATAACCCTCTAGTACTCCCACCTAGGCACGTATATGAAGCACAAGACCGTAAATAGAGTCGGGGTTTTGTTAGCATCAAAATCAACTGGAGAGACTCAACAACAACATCCTCAGATTCCTTACAAGTGCCTTCCATGATTCTTTGCATTTATCCTTGAAAGTTTTACCGTTGTAGTTTAAGATAGCTATGTTTTCACTCTCATTCTTGTTGGGTGCGGAAATAGAAAGAAACGTATATCCAGAGGGGGGTGAATGGATCTTCTTAAAACATTTCTCCCAATTTAAAGTTGAATATAATTGTGATGGCTTATTCAGTGGACACTTTCTCAAAAACTAGAGATGCACGCCTAATCAACTATTTGAAGACATACAAACGGAAGCTATCTAGGCGATTAGGAACAATCAATCTCACACGAGAAAGCATTCAACCACACTGCACAAGATATTTTAGGTGGTTCGGTCAGCTGACCTACATCCACCCCAAACTCCAACCAGAGTATGGCTTCCTGCTGACTCACATCTTGAAAGACCGCTGGGCCTCATAGCTTGCCTACAACCGCTGAGCAACACAGTTTGCTGTCCAGAGGAACCAATCCTCTGCAACGCTGACAAACAGCTTGACCCGCTGGGCTTTACAACTTAGCCGACCAGAGGAAACCTCCTCTGCAACCGCTGACGAACAGCTTGAACGACCGTCAAAGAAGAAAGAACAAAAAGAACCAAACACAGCAACAGAGGGCTGTCAATAAATCCAAACTAAAAATGCTCACGTAGGAGCCAAGTGTCTCGGATCTGATCCTGAGAACACTACAGAAAACCTGATCTTCAATGTGCTGCTCTTGCTTCACTTCAAGCTATCTCTCTCTCTCTTTCTATCACTTTTCTTTTCAGGTGCTCAATCTCCTTTTTCTCTCAGATTCTTCTTCTGTATCGTGCTCTCTCACTCTTCTTCTTCTTCTTCTTCTTCTTTCCTTTTTCATGAGCATCAGATGAAGGGCGTGTGCTTTCCATGATTCCCGCCTAAAAGCCTTGGCCCACGTGGCAGCATCCTAGCTCAATAATTTCCACGTGTCTCGATCTTGGCACCTCCTCCACTCTTGGATCACGTGCCACTTTAGAAGTTACGATCACTTGGCCTCAGTTCTCTGGAGAGAAAATCTCTATCAGGAGAACAGTAGTCATTAGGTCAAACATCTTATAGGCAGAGTTATGCATGCACAGACTCGTATATGAATAAGTCAACATGTAGTGACTTGATACATATATTGGGCAAGTCACACACACAGACCATCGGTGTACATAATGAGGTATGCACAGACTTACTATGGTTATAGGGCAAGGAAATGCTCAGACTACGTGTGGGTGCATCCTACAATAGTGCACTATGTGCCAAACCCCAAGATGCATAGACCTTTCGATATGTACAAATGAGAATGTGCACTAACTTCAGTAATGAAATGCACTGATGTTGGTATGCAGACCAAGCAAAAACTTGCACCGATCTTCTATGTACGCCGACCTAGATATGCCTTAGGCCAAAGATTGCACCGACTATTGAATGCACTAACTTTGGTGAATGCGTAAACAGGAACTGCACCGAGGATGGATATGCAAGACAAACAATGCACCGACTTGTGCTCGTAGCAAAAGCTGCACCGACTTCTGTAAGCAGAATGTAAGATATGCACTGACCTGATCTTTGACAAAATGTCATACACATAGAATTGACATGCACAGATCTGCACGGACCTCAGTTAGTGTGTGCAAAGACTTGCACAGACCTCGGCTATATGCAATGCATGTTATGCACGGACTCTCATATGAAGGATGTAGAACATGCACCGACTATGAATACATTGCACCGACCCTGAATATGCAAATAACTAAGACGTATGCAGTCGTTATTTGCCAAGTAATGTGGTATGCACAGACCATACTATGCATTGACTTATTCAACCTATGCGTGGACAGTATGCAACAAACGCAAGGAACACGGACCTTGTATGATGAATGACTCAACTGTGCACAGACATACACTTTATATGAAAACAATCAAATGCAACCAAATTTATGCAATCTAGTCTTCACATGACTCATAGATTGTCATCATTAAAACTAGGGTTCCAACAATCTCCACCTTTTTGATGATGACAACTATAATTCATGTATGATTGAAACTAACAGAGAATTTATTTGTTGACATGCATGACAGAGATAACATTCAACATAAAATATGCATCCAACACAAATATACACTGTGTAGAAGTTACATTTCTGTGTACAGTAAGAGAATATAGACTAGTGTCTGAGTGAACTATCTCATTCATCAATTTTTACATCAGAAGCCTGAAAACCTGTCCATCGGTATTTTTTTTACATCAGAAACCTGAAAGAAAAACTGTCCATCAGTAAACTGTAAGCTTTCATACATGACCACCTACCACCACAATGTATTCTCCCCCTTTGTCATTATCAAAAAAAAATGGGGAATCCTTGGGAATCATTGACCTCTGTAACTCCCCCTGTCTCTAGGCGGATGTGCACTGCTGGAACCAGGGGTTAAAGATCTGTGCTGAAGGTTTCTCAGGGAGTCTAACAGGTCATCTAGCTTTCGATGTACTGTATCCCCAAGTCTATCCACTAGGTAGGTGGTAGAATTTTGCTTTGTGAGATTTTGTTTAATGGTCTTTGAGAGGGTTTCCAATTGAGACAGAACATCTTGAAATTTGTGGATGACTTCAGGCTGACTGGCTGCAATATTGTTCAATGTATTCTTTATCAACACAAATTCAATCTTCAGATCAAAAGTATGGCTCAGAATTTGAGCAAGCTTTGTGAAAGTAGAGGGTTGTGTATCTTGCGTCTTGCTCACCATGTCACCAACTCTAGTACTGATTCCCATAAGTGACTCCAAGATCTCTCGGACTGCTGCATCAGTTTTTTGTTTGGCAGTCAAAAACTCAATCCCTTGGGTCTTCACAACTCTTTCCAAATGCTGCAATCGGGCATCTACTCTGTCCAGTTGAATGGTATTGAATAGAAACTGTTTATTCATTAATTCATTTTGGTTCATCAATATCTCAGTAAGATTTGACAGCATCTGGGCAATATCAGGCTCAGTACTAGGTATAGGTGAACTAAATGTAGATGCACTCGACTCTGGAAATTCAGTATAGTATTCATGCTGTGGTTCAAGAGATGAAGTGGGTGGTATTCAAAGACTAATCATTTCCCCAAGATAAGGTCCATATGAGGGAGCAGGAGCAAGAGACATTCTTGGATACATCTGAAATTGAGGAGCTGGTCCCATGACATACTGTTGTGTACCCTCTTCAGCAGACTCTAGAGCTTCTTGTGGAGCTTCTTACGGAGCTTCTTGTGAAGCTTCTTGTGGAGCTTCTGCTTGTCTTGGTTGTTCACCCTCCTGATCATTGACAACTGACTCAATAATTTCTTCATAAATTTTGTCAGTCTCTTCTATCAAAATCTGTGTAACCATCTTAGGCAGTAATTCTTCATTTACCTCAATTTCTTCTTCTCTTTCCTCTTCTACACCTTGCGAATCAACCTCTTGTATTTCTGCTTCTCTTGGTTGATCTTCCTCTTGTTCTTGCAGAACACATTGTTGTTCCTGCTCAGATTGCACTCCAAATTGATTAAATATCTCACTAATATTTTGATCCAGCTGTTGTACAATTTCATCATCAGTTAAGTCAAAATCATGGATTTCTTGTTCTAGTTGAAGATCTTTGAGGTTCTTCTCAATAGTTTTATCAGCAGATTCTTGGTCTTTTTCAGCTAACATAGGAAGAATTTGTTCTGGAGGATTCTGAGGAGGCTGTTCTGACACTGTTTCCACTTGAACTTTCCTCTTATTCTTCAAGGGAGAATGCTTTTCTGGTTTATCCTTTCTTTGAATTTCACCAGAAACATTCTCTGAGTCAGTATCTTTCAGCCTCAAGTATGTTTTGATAAAATCCATGTTGTACACATTGACCTTTGGAATTTCTTTTGAAGGCTCATTTTCTAAAGATATGTTTGCCTTCTTAAATATAGCAGTTAAATGAGCTACATATGGCAAATGTCTTCTAGACTCTTTACAAGTTCTCATTATCTGAATAATTATTTCAGGCAAGCAAACTCTGATGCTCTTCAGCAGACAATATAAAACAAATCTCTGAGTGTTGGTCAGCCTTCCTCTCCCTCCAACTTGTGGAGTGATCATAGCAGTAAGAATGTGATGCAGCAGTCTCTTGAGAGGAGAGAAATTGTTTACATTGAACTGACCCAATTTTAGCTGATTTTTGCCTTGGGGATTCTTAGGCTCATCTGTGATGAGTGAGTATGCATCATGAAGATCATATGCAAACTTTCTTTCAGTTTCTCCTTCTTCTGGTATTCTAAGTACTGTATGCAGGAGATGCTTAGAGACTTCAAATCCTAGACCATTTGACTTTAGAAAGCACTTTTACCTGATTCAAATCATACTTCAGATTCTGATAGAACTCGGCTACGAGTCTCGGATAGTATACTCTGTGCTTACCCAAAAATTTAATCCATTTCTGAGCTTTAAAAATTTCAAACAACTCAGGAAATTTTTCAATCATTTTCTGATCATGAAAATCTACGTACCGAGGGAAAACTATCTTTCCAGCTTCCAGTGTTATTTCTGCATGTCTTGATGATTCAGCTGAGATATCTTCTTCTTCGAGTACCTTTCTCTTACCTCGACCCTGTGCTGTCTTCAGCTTCTTTACTTTTGGTAGTGGCACAATAGCCTTTGCTGACTCACGATCTTCTAGCGACTGTACCTCTGTTTCCTTTCTCTTCCCCTTGATAGATTTCTTCTGAACCGATTCAGATGTTACTCCTTCTACATGTAACTCCTTTGATCTCTGCTTATAGCATTTGGTCACATCGATCTCCAAGACTTGAGGAGACAAGGGTTGCCGCTCTTCTGTGACCTTCTTCTTCCCCTCACTCGTGGCAGACGGAGAGGACATGATGGAAGCAATAAGAAGAGAAGGGCGAGACGTAGAGAAGGGATGGACGAGATGAGAAGAGGGAAGGCTGGAGAGGCGGGCTTGCTAGCAGAACTCGAGAGAGGAGAACAAGAGAGCGGGAGGTCGCTTCGGCTTCAAAAGAGAAGGTATGATGGAAAAGACAAGTAGGGTTACGTAAATACTAGAGACACTGCCAACTTTACCAATATTCAACAATTAATACCCAAATTACCCCTTACTTAAAATAAAATGCCTTTCTACGCAGAAATGTGATTCCCGGCATATGAGATTATATCTTAAAGCGCTATTCTCCAGAAGTTATCCCTAATAATCAATGGAAATGAGATAGCTTAATCAAGGAAATAACCCAGTCAAGGAGATCATTAATCTTACTTGTTGTGCATGTGATTTCGATGATTACAAAATGACTTTGTTGTGTGGCCTTGCTTGGCCTTGTGCTTGAATGATAATGTAAGTGTGGAAACATCTGTCTAAATATGCATAGCTACATGTGTGTATGAGATCATGGTGATGCATAATGAAAATGCATATTTACATATGTTTGCATATTCACATTGATTTCATGATATGTAAGCGTATCTTGGCAATGTTATTTGAATGACTGAGCTCCCATATCATTACATTTGCCTTAGATGCATAGCTACATGTGTGTATGAGATCATGGTGATGCATAATGAAAATGCATATTTACATATGTTTGCATATTCACATTGATTTCATGATATGTAAGCGTATCTTGGCAATGTTATTTGAATGACTGAGCTCCCATATCATTACATTTGCCTTAGATGCAATGGAAGATTCAAAGTTCCCCAAATGCTCATTGCATAAATGAATGTTTCCATAAAGACATAAACAAGCTAACACTATAATATCTTGTTTTGCAGGTGGTCAAACACAATGGTCCTTCATGCACACATCCTTAATGTTGATGTTTACATTGGTGTCTTCATGGAAACAATGGTCCTTCATGCACACATCCTTAATGTAGATGTTCACATTGGTGACTACATGGAAACATTATGTTGGTGTTCTTAATGAACTGACAAATGCGTGATATCCTATTGCCCATGGTTTTACATGCTCTGAACTGCATTTATAATTCATGCTTATTCATGTTTATGAACTGATTATGCCTCACATGAACGTTTGTTTTGAGTTGCTCTGAAATGTTCTTCTTACATCCAAGTCTATACATTGCTTCAAGCTTCCAAGTCTATACATTGGCCTTCTATCTTCCAAGTCTATACATTGGCCTTCAATCTTTCAAAGTATGTACATTGGCCTTCAAGCTTCCAACTCTGTACATTGGCCTTCAAGCCAAGTCTGTACATTGGCCTTCAAGCTTCCAACTCTGTACATTGGCCTTCAAGCCAAGTCTGTACATTGGCCAAGTGTCTTGTGCCTTCAAGCTTTCAAAGTATGTACATTGGCCTTCAAGCCAAGTCTGTACATTAACCAAGTGTCTTGTGCCTTCAAGCTTTCCAAGTCTATACATGGTTCATATACAAAGTCTGAACATTCTTCTTAGCAAGTCTCTACAATCATGAGTATATTTCATGTGCATTTGAATGTGTAAAGTTATGGAGTTTTATGTGGAAGAATCAAGTTAAGGAGAACTCAATTCTTGATACATAAACTAACTTGATGTTTGTGGTTCTACAGGTTCACGGATGGTTTTTAAACCCTATCATGTCAAGTGAACAATGATAACATCTAACCATTTTTATGTTAAGTTCCGGGTTGTTTTCATGCACATCTTTCATGAGATCTTAATGCATTGATGGTGGTTCATGCATTTTTCAAATGAGATTTTTTGGACTGTTAAAGTCAAGGTCTTTGGTTGCCTTGTGATGGACTTGCAATGAAAGTGCTCATTCGACTTGCATATGTTCATGCATATTCTTATTGTGATCCTTGTGGCCAAAGATGCTAATTACACATTACAGCTTCCATGACATTGCATTTGGTCATACATGTTTTGGTTGGTTAAATTGAGAAGTCAAATACATGCTTGAATGTGCTTATGATGTAATTTTTTAGTGAACATGTTCATAGAGTTAATGGCTGATGCAAGGAATTTGATTCTTAACTAACCTCTTGTTTTATCATGTCTTTCAGGGTGAATATTCATGGTTGATCATAATGGGGTTATGGTAACATTTAAACATATATTTTCCCATGATTTCATGTTGATTTAATAGTGTTTTCTAACCCCTACTGGCAGGGGTCGACCCATAGGGTCGACCCTTAGATGTTCTGGACCGAACAGAACTCAGTTGTTTGACCCTATATGCATGGGTCGACCCATGGGGTCGACCCACACCACATGGGTCGACCCCTGGATACTGGGTGTCCATTTATGTTCTGTCCAGCCTCTGGTTGCCCAGGGGTCGACCCCATGGGTCGACCCATTCCGGCACGGGTTTATCGGGAGCATCCGAAACCCTATGAAATCTTGTCTAAACTTTACCAAACTACCCCCCAATGGTTTCTAATGTTATTAGGGGGTTTCTAACATGTATTGGGAGGGTTTTATGTGTCTTTTGTCCACTCCTCTATATATATGAATGTGAACTCCGAATTTGCAAAGAGAGAAGCCCTAATGTATTTTGTTCTATCTTGTAGGTGGAGAAAAGGGACAAAGCAACCAAGGAGCTCTTGAGGAAGGGTTATCATCTACATCCATGGAGATTTGGAGCTCGTGGTAGAAGAAGAAAAGAAGCGTCTCGAAGAGAGGAACGCGAGGACGCCAAAATCGTGGCCATCCGACAACGAGCCAAAAAGAGCCGGAGTCTTTCTTGAAGGGGGAGCTTCATACATGCTTTAACTTCTTTGATTCAGTCTCTAGAGTTTGTTTGGGGCTCAATGTGTCTATTTGTCTTTGCTTCTTAAATTTCTGAAAGGATATTTTGTGTGTGTGTTCGGAGAAAGGGTTCTCCGAGTGTTTGTGTTGATGCGTATGCGTCGGTTTGTGCGGAGGATATCCGCGGGTGTGCTTGAGCGTCATTTGGGGTGTGTTCCCCGTGTGTGGTTGGGGGTTTACTCCCATGTGATTGTGTAGGCTTCATCCTACGTGTGTGTGTTGGAGCTTGGCTCCGTGTGTGTCTGGGGATTTATCCTCGGGCTGTTTTATACAGCAGTGAAGCCTCACCGGTTTAGTGAGGGGTGGACGTAGGGAGCCCGTCGTGGTCCCGAACCACCTTAAAAATTCCCGTGCATTGTGGTGGTTTACTTATTGTTCATATCTAGTTATCCGTTCGAGTGAGTACGGTGAGATTGAGAGAATCAAGTCTATTCTAATTAGTTTAAATTCTTCAATCTTGCTAATCTTGCTAATTCCGCTGTGAGCTAGTAAACAGTTTCAATTGGACATAATTTTAGTAGAGGGTTCTATTCACCCCCCCTCTAGAACCGTGTTCCTGCACTACGGGACCCAACAATTACTAGCTCCCTTTTATTATCCAATTACTGATTAAAAAACCCAAAATTTTATATTGACATTAAACCAGTCTAATTTTTTCTGAAGAAACCATAGGGTCAACCATGTTTTAACTGATCTTTTGCAAAGAGAGATTTTTGTTGAACATTTCAGTATAACTACCCTTTTTTACTCAAGGAAACATGTTGATCAAACACTAGAGTCCCTAGTTACTCAGAGCAGTTTACCTTTATGTTTCATATTATTTTTGTTGAACAGAGATAGCATTCATTATCATGACTTGACCTCTGAATTTCTTTGAGATAGATGATCAGTTTCTCAAATAATATGCCATTGCTCTGCCACACTCAAATTTTTATTTAATGGCGTATTCCTAGGTCTTTTGTCAGAATTTTCTTTAGACATTACTTAAGGACCATATAAAACTTGGATTTTCTATCAGATTGGTTTATTACTAAGGACTTTCAGATTTTTGATGTCCTACTGAGTAATTTCCAATTTGGACTATTTTAAGACCATTGAGGTAACTTTCAGGGTTAATTGAGAGATTTTAGGATAAGATTTAGTGTTCATACACTAAAAATCACACCTTAGTTAAGATCAGCAATTTGTTCTTAGTTCAGAGTGATCTTAGTAGTTAATTATTGAAAATAACTAAAGGTGACAGTATTCAGATATTACTCCCCCTGACTAGCACATTCTATGACTTTCTTTGAAGACAGATGTGAATAAGGAAAGGAGACAAAGAGCAAAATGATGTAGGTGAAGACCATTCATGAGCAGGGTTAAGACTGAAGGCTAGATAGCACAAATCCAAGAACATAACCTGAATGACCATCATCATATGACAACCCATCTCTATAAACCAGCAAACATTCAGCCTTCTGGGAAATCAGTGTATCCAAAAGCCCAAAACACAACCATTTGACCTCTCATCTTAGATCAGACTCAAGATGACTCCAAGGTCAATATCACAACAGCAGAACCTTGCAATACATCAGACACAGAAAGCTAACTATCCCAGAAGCAATAAATCACTGACCAAAACATGTATTCGATCTCTGATTAGCTCAGCTCCCCCTCAACATGTGTAGAGATGTCAAACAACCACTATCTGATTTTCTTAAAGTACACAGATATGTATCAACATTATATGCATTCTACCGAAACATGTACATACCTATTTATGTCATGACACACACACAAAATTGCACCGACCTCATCTGGCTCGAGGCAAGGGATGCACCGAGTTTATATGCATGCAGCTAATAAGTGCACCGACTTGCATGCATGAAGCAACAAAACTTGCACAGACGTTATAACACTCTAGTTAGACATGCATATATGTTATATGCGAACACGTCTCACTTTGCACGGACTTGGTAATGCAATGTGCAATTGTATCCAGTTGATATATCAGGAGGTCATGCAGATGTGTGCATCTACTCATTAATATGAATGACTAACTTGAAGTCTTGCATGGAATTTGCATGAATTACATTCTCAATATGTATTACTCTTAAGAGAATATCATCTATCATCAGATTTGTTCCAATCAATCATGCGGCATTCCACAAAGATTATTATTCAAACAAAAATTAACAAAATTGAAAAGTGGAATTTGACTGACCTTAGTGCCCTGAATTTATTGTGCCCCATTTTTATTTTATCTTCAGGAGCACACCTGCAGCCAAAGAGTTATTTGAACCATCTTGGACCCCAAGGATTCTTGGGTCCAACAGATGAGTAGCACCCCACATTGATGCTCTCCAGTTATTCCCGGAACAATTAAAAGCAATGTGACCTAATCTACCACACTTATTACAAATGGGATGTCTATGCATGAATACAGGATTCTGAACTATCCTAGATGCAAAATGGTTCATGTGAGTAGGATAGATTTTACTGTCTTTTAAAAACTAGCATTCAGATATAACATGCCCAAATCGTCCACAGTTGAAACAATTAACTCTCTGATTTTGGTATTTCTTCCCATGCTTCTTTGCATAACTGTTTCTGTAATTTTGATCTTCTTGTTTCTTTAAATAGCAGTTATGCATGTAATGACCCTTTTTGCCACAATAAAAGCATGCATTGGAGATATCTCTGTCAGGCATTTTCACAGATTTATTTTGAACTGTATTGGTATGCTTGCATGCATTTAACTCATCATTTTCAAAACTATGCAATCATCCATCACATGTCCTTTCCTACCACAGTAGTGACATGAAACGTTTCCTTTATTGTGACCATGCACTATTGTGATAGATTTATTATTTACATGTGCATGTGAGTGTGTGTGAACATCATTTACATGTGCATAGAAGAATCAAAAACAGATTTGGATTTATTTGAAATAACCTTCTTTTTCTATTTTTGAATCTTTTTCAGATTTTTTGTTGGATTTTCTGTTTTCTCGGTAGTGAATTGGAAGATAGATGAGTTGGATGACTTTTCTTGCTCAGAACTTTTTACAAAAACAGTGAAGTTCATTTTCATATCAGTCTTCTTATGAACAGGATTAAAACCCAAGCCTTCTTTCTGAAAGTTCACATTTGACCCAAGCAGTTTATTCAAGTTATCTTTTCCCTTAACAAACTTTGAAAGAGAATTTTTTAGATCTTCAATTTTAACTTACAAAGTGGCAGCATCATTTTCACAGGAGATAACTTGTTGATGTAGACAGTCATTGAGATTTTTCAAAGATTCGTTTTGTTATTGAAGCTTTATTTCATTGTTTGTTTCCTTTTTCTCCAAAAAAGATTTTCTTTTTTCAATTGTCAGCCATCTTTCAGATAAGACTGCATTAAAAACCATCAGCTTTTTATTATGTTCCTTCAAATTATTGTTTTCTTCAATCAATTTGTCTTGATATTCATCAGTTTCCTTTTTCTTGTTTAACCAATGACTCATTTTCTTCTTTCAAGGATCTAATTAGATTCTTCTGCATATTGTCATCCGAGTCAAGGTCTTCAATTAGTTCCTTTCAGAATGCACATTCATTACATGAATTTTCATCTCTAGCAAGTTTATTTCTTAAATTCTCATTTTCAGATTTCAAATTTTCCTTCTCAGCCCTTAAGCATGTAACTTCATGAATCATTTCTTTTCTCAACTTGTTCTTTTCAGATTTGACTCTATCATATTTATTCAATAAATGCTCATTCATGGAGACTAAATCATCATAGCTAAAATTCATCAGCTTCAGAATTTACCTGGGAGGATGAGTCCTCGGACTGATCTCTGACCAACAGGCACATTTCCTCATCTCCAAAAGATCTTCCCAACATTCTGTTGATGATAGCTGCTGCACCCCTGCATTCATTGACATATGGAACATGGTTAGAGTCTATTGCCATCTTGGTTAGATCTAGGGCCCATTTATTTTCATCAAATTTTAGTCTGTCTGAAGATTTCCATTGGGATTTTTCCTCTGGAACTTCAGACGGACTAAGAGCTATAAGTATCCAAAGATCTGAGTCCACAAGCATCACATAGTCTCTAAAGGAGCCATACCAGCCATAAAAATTCGAACCGGTGTATACTAGAATTTCAGCCATGAATTTACTACAAATCAGATCAGGATGTATGCTAAGAGTCGGATCAAACCAGATCGCACCTAAACCTAATCAGGAACGGATCTGCAGGTCATTGGACCCTCTGTTTAGAAACCCTCTCTGATACCACTTGTTGGGTGCAGAAATAGAAAGAAACGTAGATCCAGAGGGGGGTGAATGGATCTTCTTAAAACATTTCTCCAAATTTAAAGTTGAATAGAATTATGATGGCTTATTCAATGGACACGTTCTCAAAAACTAGAGATGCACGCCTAATCAACTATTTGAAGACATACAAACGGAAGCTATCTAGGGGATTAGGAACAATCAATCTCACACGAGAAAGCATTCAACCACACTGCACAAGATATTTTAGGTGGTCCGGTCAGCTGACCTACATCCACCTCATACTCCAACCAGAGTACGGCTTCCTGCTGACTCACAGCTTGAAAGACTGTTGGGCCTCACAGCTTGCTTACAACCGCTGAGCAACATAGCTTGTTGTCCAGAGGAACCAATCCTCTGCAACGCTGACAAACAGCTTGACCCGCTGGGCTTTACAGCTTAGCCGACCAGAGAAAACCTCATCTGCAACCGCTGATGAACAGCTTGAACGACCGTCAAAGAAGAAAGAACAAAAAGAACCAAACATAGCAACAGAGGGCTATCAATAAATCCAAACTAAAAATGCTCACGCAGGAGCCAAGTGTCTCGAATCTGATCTAGAGAACACTACAGAAAACCTGATCTTCAATGTGCTGCTCTTGCTTCACTTCAAGCTATCTCTCTCTCTCTTTCTATCACTTTTCTTTTCAGGTGCTCGATCTCCTTTTTCTCCTTGATTCTTTTTCTGTATCATGCTCTCTCACTCTTCTTCTTCTTCTTCTTTCCTTTTTCATGAGCATCAGATGAAGGGCATATGCTTTCCACGATTCCCGCCCAAAGGCCTTGGCCTACGTGGCAGCATCCTAGCTCAATGCTTTCCATGTGTCTCCATCCTGGCACCTCCTCCACTCTTGGATCACGTGCCACTTTAGAAGTTACGATCACTTGGCCTCAGTTCTCTGGAGAGAAAATCTCTGTCAGGAGAACAGTAGTCATTAGGTCAAACATCTTATAGGCAGAGTTATGCATGGATGGACTCGTATATGAATAAGTCAACATGCACTGACTTGATACATATATTGGGCAAGTCACACACACAGACCATCGGTGTACATAATGAGGTATGCATAGACTCACTATGGTTATAGGGCAAGGAAATGCTCAAACTACGTGTGGGTGCATCCTGCAAGAGTGCATTATGTGCCAAACCCCAAGATGCATAGACCTTTCGATATGTACAAATGAGAACGTGCACTAACTTCAGTAATGAAATGCACCGATGTTGGTATGCAGACCAAGCAAAAACTTGCACCGATCTTCTATGTACGCCAACCTAGATATGCCTTAGGCCAAAGATTGCACCGACTATTGAATGCACTGACTTTGGTGAATGCGTAAACAGGAACTCCCCCGAGGATGGATATGCAAGACAAACAATGCACCGACTTGTGCTCGCAGCAAAAGCTCCACCGACTTCTGTAAGCAGAATGTAAGATATGCACTGACTGGATGTTTGACAAAATGTCATACATATAGAACTGACATGCACAGATCTGCATGGACCTCAGTTAGCGTGTGCGAAGACTTGCACAGACCTCGGCTATATGCAATGCATGTTATGCACAGACTCTCATATAAAGGACATAGAACATGCACCGACTATGAATACATTGCACCGACCCTGAATATGCAAATAACTAAGACGTATGCAGTCGTTATTTGCCAAATAACGTGGTATGCACAGACCTGACTATGCACTGACTTCTTCAACCTATGCATAGACTGTATGCAAGAAACGCAAGGAACACAGACCTTTTATACTGAATGACTCAACTGTGCACAGACATACACTTTATATGAAAATAATCAAATGCAACCAAATTTATGCAATCCAGTCTTCACATGACTCATAGATTGTCATCATTAAAACTAGGGTTCCAACAATTCTTCTATCTTGAATGATTTGTAGTTTATTTTATACAACTCTACCTATCAAGAGGTAATATCTATGTAAACCCACTTAAACAGTGGCTTACTTCTCCTTCAGCAGAGAAATCCCTTGCTTATGGGCAAAAGTGCCTATAAGTGACTTGAAATTCTATTTTCCCTTACTTGCGGGCAAGAGTGCCTGTAGGAGACTTGAAATCCTAGGTTTGACTGTGTCGTGAAGTCAGCTGGGGCTCTAGTGAAAGAGTGCCTGGCTGAACACCTGATCAAGAGCAGCTAGGTTTGGTTATGCCTGCAAGTCAACTGGGGATCTAGTGAGTGAGTGTCTATGGTGTGGTTGAACACCTGATCAAAAATAACCAGTGTAACTATTCCTTGCAGGAAGATGGTGAAAATCCCAATGGATGTTGGGTACTAGATGTAGGACTAGCTGAGGTCAGAACTGAACTAGTATAAAAATCTTTGTGTCCCTATGTGTGATTGATATTTTGTCTACTATGCTTAAATTTTATTCTGCAAGCATTTATAGCGCAATTTTTCAATCACACATCGATCTAACTAACATTTATCATGATCAAATTTTAAATAATGCATTTACCCCACTCTGGGTTAAGCCATGTACTAGGCAACTAGTGGTATCAAAGCCCAGGATCTCTATACTTTAAAGATCTCACAATCTAAGAGTAAAGGATCATACATGGTTAAGTTCACAGAAGGTTATTATGTCAATAGTTCTCCATTGGTTGATGATTCTGACTATCTCTCATATGGAGCCCTTTCTCAATGAGTCAGAACCACGATCTTTGGACAACAAATTGATTAGAGAGACCTTGTTGTCACTTCACAGAGAGACCTTGTTGTCACCTCACTTGAAAAGAAATTAATATAAATTGTAGGCTAATGTGTCTTTGATTGCAAGGGGTCAACAGATTTCAAGACTCAAAAGAAGTAGTCAAAGAACAAGGATACCAGATTCTGAAGAAAAGAGCAACATGACCTTAATAGCCAAGAGGAATGGTAAATTAGATCAGATATCCAACTCCTCCCTAAAAATTAATTCTGATTCTGATTACCTATTAAAGATTATATTTATAGTGGACCTAGGGTCACAGGATTAATCCCACATCGGATGTTGAGAAAGCAACCGAGTTCTTATAAGGCAAGTCTTCACCTCCTACCCCAAGAGGGCCCCACCCCGAGTGGGACAAAACTCGTTCTTCAACGAGACAATACCTCTACTGGTTGAGTGAAGATGCACACTCCTTCACAGCTGAGCGAGACAACACTCCTCTTCCAAAAAAGAGGGCCCTTTTATAAGAATAAAACCCTAGCCGCCCTCTGACGTGGCGGGGACAATACCTCTTGGGAGCACCCAAAAAAAAGGTTCATCTCGCATCTACAAAGTGGCGCCATCTCTGGGAACCCTGAGCTCGCACTCGCTTGCCTTCTCAAGGGGGGCTTGTGTAGTGGACCTAGGGTCACAGGATTAATCCCACATCGGATGTTGAGAAAGCAACTGAGTGCTTATAAGGAAGTTCTTCACCTCCTACCCCAAGAGGGCCCCACCCCGAGTGGGACAAAACTCGTTCTTCAACGAGACAATACCTCTACTGGCTGAGTGAAGATGCACACTCCTCCACAGCTGAGCGAGATGACACTCCTCTTCCAAAAAAGATGGCCCTTTTATAAGGACAAAACCCTAGCCGCCCTCCGGCGTGGCGGGGACAATACCTCTTGGGAGCACCAAAAAAGGTTCATCTCGCATTTACAATAGTATATAAACTACATAATAAATTTAAAACAATAAACAAGATACTAAGCTAAAAAAACTTTTAAAGGTATCCCAAGACATGCTCTTATGATTATTAGAATACTCTAAAGCTGACTATGTTGGATGCAAGTAATTAGAAATAGCACTAGTAGTACTTGTTAATTTCTTACAGGGTGCTAAACTTCTTAGTCACCTAGACAGCAAAGTTCAGTAGCACAGTCAACGGTTAAAGCTGAATATAAAAGCTATTGAAAAGGAATTTGCACAAACATTGTGTGTCAAGCATCAATTGGATAATTACCCTCTAAAGCCATACAACACCCCAATGATGTGCGACGAGTTGGTGCAATAAATCTGACCATGGATCCAAAATTGCATCCCAGAATAAGCACCTAGAGGTATGCCTTTATCTCATCAGAAAATATGTTAGTAATAATGATATCTTGCTTAACTCTGTAGATCCCTTGCTTAATTTAGCTAGCATATTCACCAATTCATAAGGAACTGAAGTTGTGCGCTTAAGGAATATATAAATGTTGTAAAAATTTTAAAGCAATTCATCATATAAATAGTAATGAATTGAGAAGGGTCATATAAGGAGCACATAGAAAAACATAAAATAAAAATATACTAAAAATAAAAATATTAACTATCTCTAGATAAAATAGCTATTACTTCAAAATATCTCCTATCTCGATTTGATAGTCGATCTTGTTGTGCCCCAGTGGTTTTGATAATGTCAAACTATGACTCATGTATGAGTCTCTCATGCTTTGTTGATGTCATTTGTTGATGTCATGTTTTTGATGATATCATATACATGCATATTCTTGAAGTCTTGAAAAATAGGGTGACAGTTCAGTAAAGCTCAGTGTTAGAAACTGTATTTCAGAAAAACTCAGTAAAGCTGAGTTCATTTTAGAGATAAAAAGTTTAGAAAAGCCAGAAGCTAGGAGATAGAGTCGACACAGCAGTGCACCTTCAAGAAACATGAAGATGGAGTCGACCCCAAGTTGAAGTGGAGTTGACGCAGACAAGTCTCAAGCAGCAGCAGCAGTAGCTGGCATCTAAAATGGAGTCTACACAACTATTGTTGCTCTGAGAGCAACAATGATTGCTTTAAGAGCAATGCAGTGTAATACAAGAAGACTGAGTTTTATCAAGTGTAAAAAGTCTGGATGACAGATGATAATGAAGGGAAGATGGAAGAAATATAGCAGCTAGTGAAAGTGTTTGTGGAAATGCCAAGTGGCAGGCCAGCCAAATTCAGCAACTTAAAACCCGAATAGCAGCACTGAAGCTCAAGGGCAGCTACTATACAAATCAGCAGACCACATATGCAAGTAGCTCAAAGTCCAGCAGATGAAAGTCAGCTCAGCAGAGCTCACACAAAGGACGTTGCCATATGCTTTCCCGCACTAAGGGAAGCAGCATCTTATGCTAGCATAAGCAAGCTAGCAGCACAATAGCACTCAGTGTAGTGGTAGTACTACATAAAGTCAAGTTTTACAGCCATATGTCTTCAAGCTTCATCTCATATGCTAAGCAGCATCAGCACAAGGCCAACAGACCATGTGTCACAGAAATTCACCTTATCTGAATAGTGGGTCAACTTGTATAGGAGGTCTACCTGCCTGACCAGTCAATAAGCTCTACCAAAGTCGGTCGACTGACTTACCCCTTTTGGTCGACCGAAAGTCCCAGAATGGACAGCAACCAGAAGCTTGCAATAGCAGGTCAACGTGTGATTGCAATAGGTCGACCTATATATGCCTGATTCGTCAGAACGTCAGGACAGCGTGTTAAGCATATGATAGGGCTTAGTGAATCAGGTGACTTCAATCCTCAATCATTGGAACAGATCCCTAGGACACCTGGGATGCTTCCAGAAGGGAATATTCTCTGGGATAGGTGGTCCAATGGTATTTTAGTCTAAAGATAATGGTAATTCAGAAATTGTGACATCTTCTACTTATATAATTGAGCCCTCTTCGTGAGAAGAAAGTGCTGCAAGTGAGGGGGCTATGAGAGACTGTCAAGAAAAGACTAAAGGAGCCTAAGAAGAGATTAAGCAGAGAAGTTCGAAGAAGATCTGAGTGAGAGTTTGAGAGAAGAAGAAGAGGAGAGATCGAGAGCCCAGATTTGCAGTCTAATTGAAGATCTGAGTGCAGCCGGACTGCCATTGAAGATCTGTTGAAGCTATTGGCTCGTGGATCAAATCCAGAGTCATTCTGCTCCATTGGAGCTACATTGTTTTTGTTCTTCTTTCTTCATTTCCTGCTTGATATGAGGTGATAGGCAGATCTAGAGGGGAGGGGTGAATAGATCAGCCCCTTTTTGCCCTTCTTTACAGAAATAAAAACCAGATACAAAACTAAGACTACTAAGGCAAGAGATAGTTCATAGCTAACAGGCTAGATGCCCAGATGATGATCAGAAACGTTACTACCAAGCATCTAGCGTCAGTGCCCAATGGAAGACAAACCACAAGACACAAGTTTTAAGGTGGTTCGGTCTCTATCCAGAGACCTACGTCCACCCCTTACACAACTCGGTGAGGCTTCAGTAGTGCCAATGCACTACCGCTGATTCATAGCTTCCAACAAAGAGAAACGCTCTCTCAACTCTGCTTCGAAATAGCTTGAGGGTACACAACCCTGAAACCCACAGACCGGTGAACACACCGTCTGTCTTCCTACTCATAGGTAGGGAGCAAAGTAAGAGTATTTGTTTTCAAAGAAAAATAAAGTTGTAAAAAGAACAACCAGACAGAGTATGACAAAGAAACTCTATAGGAGAAGAGAACTCATGTCTGGAGAGGACTGGACGAAGCCTGGCTTCTCTTCGTCTTTCTCCTACGTCTTCACCGCGATCGCAAGGCGAATGGTGGATAAGCTCCTCAACTTTCACTCCCACTAGATGAAGCTATAGATAGATGTTGCAACACCCGAAAATTTTGAAGGCTAAATAGGAACAAAATATTTAAGTTTTAAAGAAAAAAAAGGGCTTACACTTGATGATATTTGTTATACATACATGAATAAATAAAAATTTAGATATATTAGAATAAATAAGTGGATAGTTAATTTTCTCTTTAATAAAAGAAACTATTTTACTAGGATCGAACCTACCCTGATACCCAAGACAAGGACTATAAAAGTAAAATAAATTATGAGGAATAAAATCCCTATATACATACAAATTATTAATAGGTATATGAGGGTTAATAAATAACAAATAGGTATATATATATCAAGATATATGAAACCCACACACATTGTAAGGGCCTTTAGAATACGTATATGACAAATAACAAGCATTGGGAAAAATAGATAGCAACATATTGACACAAATAAGGGCCCTTAAGTCTCAACCCACTCATCAATATATCTGTGCATATATATATAATGCAATATAAATAAATATAATACAACGTAAATAATCAAGGCCAAACTCTGTACACAACCCCTGACATCCTAAAAAGTCTGACAAAAGAACTCACGGACACTACTATTCTATTATAATAAATTTAAGAATGACATGTTATTTTTAGGTAAGCATTTAATGCACAACGTAATTTTAATTGAATTAAGAATCATTAAATCTCGAAGAAAATGTCAATTTATACTTTATTACTAATTTAGAAAAATTAATATTCCACCTTTATTTCATTATAATCTTATTAGAAGGGAGAAGGATATATATATAAGATTTAATTACATTAAAGATATGTAAAAGATAAAAGAATGAGTATATATGTAATTTTGGTTCTTTCAAGGGGATTGAGAAATGGCCAAAACTCAATTGACGCCTCTTTGTGCAGGCGTATCCAATGTGAAAAGCGACCTAACACAAGTCGTTATTTATAAATTAGTGAAAATCAAATAAAGTATATAGCTAAAGAGTTATAGAGATGATAGGGATATATACATAATATTAGTCTTTTGGAAGGATAAGGAGAAATGTCAAAATGAAATTGACGCCATTGCCTTGGGCATGTATTACAAATAGGACAACTTAATGAAAGTCGTTATTTTATTCTAAAATGAATAGTGCCCAGTTTTGAATTAAAGAATTTTGGAAAACTAATTATATGGAAAAATAGAGAAAAATGGAAAACTCATACCCCTAAAATTTCCCAACAAGATCACATAAAGAAAAAAAGATAAAAATGCAGAAAGATCATTACACCTTAAATTAACAAATAAGGAAAGGTGAATGACGCCTCCGAGCACGTCGTCATTTAAAGAATTGACGACTGTTTATACAAGCGTCATTTCTTGAAATAACGCCCCAACATAAGGCGTCATTTCCAAAAGGGACAGTCGGTGTTATATGGGTAAGTATGTTTAGGGAAAGGATCAATATGTGGATATTTTAAATTTAGTAAGAATTCTACCTAATAAGTTTTAGTTCCAGTCGAACTCCTAGAATCTATTAGGATTTCTACCCTATAAATACCCCCTCCCATCGAGCCAACCTGCTGGCTCTTTTCTTCAACATACGATCTGCTGCTGCTTGCATTTTCTTCTGCCGTTGAAACAGAAGAACAGGTTAAGCTGCAACCTCTGGCCGTGGACGTATCGTGGAGAGGCTAAAGCTTCTCTCTGCTGTTACTTCTTCCACAGTACGAGATGAACCTAAGGAGTTCTTCAACTTCTTCTTCTTTCTGCTGCCGCTGGTTCTTCCTGTAAAGGGGAGGACAATCTTCTTCCTCTTCTTTGTTGCACGAAGAACGGGAGGGAGGAGGAAAGCTATTCCTTCCTCTGCTTCTCTATTTTCAAAGAAGCTGATGCGTGATGCTCTCACCTTTCTGCAGCTCCGTAGAAGGGTTGATGTTATTGCATTATTGAGAGTTGCTGCTCTTCGCGTTCTGTCAACCAAAATCACACAGTCAAGTAGATTTTCTCAATAATTGAAGCCCAAAGATAGTAGTAATTAATTTTGCATGTTTAAAACTCATGTTTTGTTGTCATTGCTTGCTTAAGTGTAGTTTACTGTTTAATTATCTTAATAAATTAAATAATTACATCATGTTAAAATTTTATACCCAAGTAATCACACACCAAAATTTTGGATAAATATACTTCTAAAATCTTCATGGTTATTTCTAAATTTCCATGCCTTATCTGGTGTATTTACTATAAGTTTAAACAAGTTAAATCATTTAATATATATAATCACGTTACCAGGCGAATTCCAAAGGTTACTGTAGCATGCTAGTTATAGGTTTTTCTTTTGGCGACTTGATTCTCATCACCGGAGCGTCCTTTGGCTATGAAATTTTATGATTGTATTGTTGGGGAGGTGACCGAGGTAGTGAGAGTGGTTGCACCATTTTTCGTGCCCTCTATCTCAAAATCCCCCATCTCTCAACGAAAAATTATTTTGAATGTCCAGTTAGGTAGAGTTTTTCGAGCCCGTCATTTCGATATATAGAACGCGTGATTGCGACGTGTGTACGTCGAGAACCGGAGTTGCGAAGATCGACACTTTATTGAAATGACCATATGTTGAATGTCGTCAAATTCTTTTGACGCCATCGTGCAAAGGCGTCAAATTGTTTATTATATATATATATATATATATATATATATATATATATATATATATATATATACATCTTACTTGTAATTATATCTTGGAAAATCTATATCTACTAAACTATGCAACATAAAATTATAAAAAATATATTTTTGGAATCTTTGAATTTTTCTCCTAATTATCAGATATTCTAATTTTCTAAATTATTTTATATAAATTAATGTCTCTTTGAATGTATATTTTTGAAATTGTTCAATTAAATAGATATAAATGTGAATTCTTGTTAAATAAATTAAGTTAAAAATCATAAAATTAACGCCCCTCCAAGAGGACGCTAATTAATAAATGACGCCACCCATGGGCGTCAAATAAAATAAGTTTATTTAATTATAGTTAATTATAGAATTGGATGGACATGAATTCTATAATTAACACATTCATGTTCTCACAGTTTTCTCCCGATTTTGACCCATACCGCGGGTCTTCTTGCACTCTCATCTCACGTCCGTAGATGGAGTCCCTATTTCATGATTGGTTCACGTTATACACTTCAACTCTCGGCGACATACGAGTTCTCCGTTGGACATTCCGTTCCTTTGGACTAGCAAGTTAGTCATCGGGACCTCCGTAAGTCTCCTCGTAGCCTTGGATTCCCTCAAGGCCGACTGAGCTGGTTGTACCTTAAACACCTTGTACCCATTTTAATGCCACGTCACTCTGGAGAAACGTGATAACCCGGTCCTTTCATGGTGCTATTCTTGGCCCATGAGAGAATTCTCTTAGCCAGTGGAATGAGTGATCATTCCACTAGGCGATATATTGAATTGGGTATCCTATGGTTAGGTGCCAATTCTTCAGCTTGCTTCCTGTCCATTGAATTGGTGACTATCTTGTGAGTCATCTATTCAAGTTATTCATGGCAACCTATCTAGGTGCCAATTCCACCCAGTTTTTCGACCTGTCATGGTTTCTATACTTTCACGTTGATTTTATTGCAAGTCTATCCTTACTCAAGGGCATTGTCCTTGAATTCCATAAAATCTTACCTTATCCTTCTATTAAAACTTGTTCTTGAAACTCCTTATTGGCTATAAACTATCGTGGATGTCTAGATCTATCTTTAATGCTGTGCATTTAGGGCCTGATCTGGTCCTGGGAGGAGCACCCGAAAGTACTTGTGCCAATGGGAGTTATATTGATCACTGATGTGACACGACCCCTCGGACTTAAATTTGCAAGCAATCGAACTGAACGGCGGATCCACTCAAGTGGACTCACCCGTGTAGCGCACACTCGTGCCCGTAGGCAACTCGACGATGGTGGAGAGGGTCCGGGATGGGACATCACTGTTCCAGGGTTTGGCTCGCTTGAGATTGAACCCCTAAGGGTCTGGGATGCCCCAAACAACGGGCGGCTAGCACGCCGAGGGTGAGGGTTGTAGGGTCTCACTCACAACTCACCCCGCGGTGGACACTCGATTTGATTGATTTTGGATCGGGCACTCCCTCGCCACCGACGGAACTAAGAAGCAATACTAGTTAAGCAAGAAGTGCTGGCCAAGAGGAGTGCAACCAGGAGCTCAGCTGATCGGCGTGAAGACACCGATCTTGGCCGGAGACGAGGGTGAGCGGGGAAGTGTGGGTTCCCCGCACACTGCGTCGATGAAGCTTGATCCCTGTTTAAATTATACAACCACTACGCCTCACACAGGAGGGTGGACTTAGGGTGGGGGGGTATCAGTATTACAATGCAAACACTACCTCCACGCAGGGAGGGGCGTTAAACCAGCCAGGCGGGGAGGGGAGAGTCGCTCGAATCGCGCCGACGGATCACCCAACCGAATCTGTCCGTGTCTTGAGCAGCTGGATAGGGGATCGGTGTAGCAGCCTCTGTGTGCTCCTCCGGACTCAGAACTTGAAAAGACTGGCGCTGGAACGACGCTGACAGACCCAGGTACGCCTGTGAATTTCGGTGGGCGGTTCCCACGTCGCCTCTGCTCGGAGTGGACCCCGGAACAGGTGCTCAGAGTTCAGGTTCAGGCTGGCCCAGATTGTTATAGATGCTTGTAGAAGGTACCACGATCACTCCCGAAGTCTGAATGAGGCGAGACCAAGTCGAGGACGTCCGTGGATGAGTCTTCTTCGAGCAGAAATTGAGAACAGCACCAGGGAATGTCAGGGTGGTGAGGAAGAGTCCGTTGAGTGAGGCAGTGTCGGGGCAGGACCCAAATGGACTGTCTGCGCACCCGGGGGAGAAAAAGTGGAAAGGACACTTCCTGATGCCGAACGGGACGCTGCTTGTTGGTGGTGGTGGATGACTCGTGGTTGTAGATTTAGGCCAAGTGGCGCCTCCAGAAGTTGAAGGATGTGGCCGTGGGAGCTTCTGCACTACAGCTCAGGTCTTCTTCTGCTGGCAGCGAACCAAGGAGGGGGGGGGCAGAACACTCCTTGGTGATTGTGGAGGGGCCTTGGGTGGAGGGTTTAGTGGGTTTGGGAGGGGGTTGTAGTTGCAGATGGAGGGGTGGAGTCTGGAGAGGTGAGGGCCAAAGGAGGGAGATGGGGGTAGCAGGGTGTGAGAGGGAAAGAGGAGGTGGGGGCGGACCTAGTGAGGGAGGGAGTATGGAGGTGGAGGAGGGTGCAAATGGGCTTGGGGACTGGGGAGGGTTTCCTTTGGAATTGGTGTGGTGGGTTAAAGGATGGGTAATGAAAGCCTTGGGGATGGGAAAGGTTACTTGGGAGAGGGGATTCTCTCTTGGGAAAATGAAGGGTTGTATGGGGAAGGGGAAGGGTTGCTTGGGAAGTGGGGGAAATTGAAGTGGAGTTAAGGGCCTTGGGAAGGTGAAGGGGTGGGAGGGTGATGTGGCAGATGAGGTGGCAAGAGAGGGAGGTGAAGGGGCAGGTGCGCCCAAGGGAGAGAGAGAGGGGAGGAGAGAGAGAGGGGTTTGCCCCTTTTAGTGAGAGAGAGAAGAAGAGAGAGAGAGAGCTAGAGAGAGAGAGAGATGCACAATTGCTTTGGCAAACTTTTACTCAAATATTCATTACCTTACAAATGAGGGATTGGGGTCCTATTTATAGGAATCCCACAATTTAACTTAAGTCTCTAACTTTTGGACTTCTAACATTAAACCAAGGGGAAGGGGGCGCCCCTGGGCCTAGCCCATATAATTGGGCCCAATAACACACATAATGAGTTAAGACTTAGGTAAATAGCTACCTAACCTAGGTATTGGACTCAAATAAAAGGAAAAGTACATGATAAGAAAATAAAAATTACATCATATGACTCGAGATAAAGTGGTGAACAAGATGTAGCATAGGTGGCGAGCATCGGGACCCTCGATCATATGAAAGTGCTGGTGATGTCCTCATCATACCCCCGGGGTGCGGAAAACTCGACTCCGTCGAGTATGGGCCCACCGGGGAAGTGGTCCTCTCAAACAGCTCAGAGTGAACCTCAACCTCCAAACTCAACCCTGCGTCCGCAACTCGGGTACGGTCCTTCATCCTCTTGAGGTGGCTCTGGTGCACCCTCTTGCTGGTGATGGAACCCTGCTTGCCTAGTATTGCCTCCGTGTGCACACGTCGGACTCTCAGGCTGATTTTTGGTGGCTCTCCAAGGGTGTCCCTCTCAAAGGAAGATAAAGGCTCGAGACACTCACTAGGATCCTCCGCGGTGCCCATATAGGGTGCCGGATCCGCCACGTGGAAAATGGGGTGAATCCCAAAACCCCTTAGTAAGTCCAACCTGATAGCCAGGTTGCCAAAGTCACTCGGAACTTGGGAAGGTCCAAGTCTACGTGCCCTCGAATTGGAGGTGACCCTAAGGTAGAGCCACTCCAATGTCATCATCACCAGATTGCCTACTTGGAATTCCAAGCGGCGCTCGCAAGCTCTTGTCCGCTCTTTGTGAACCTCACCGCTCGTCAGGATTTGCTTGCCTGTATGCTCATGCCATGCATCATAATGCGGTGAGTGGGTGTGAGAGTGGATAGTATGCAAAGGTGGACCGGGGCAACCGTACATAGACCTATCATGCATAGATGTGATGAAGACTCTTATGGACTCGGGGGGGCTGGGGAAACCATAGGTGGTCTAGCAAGTGGAGGGAGGGGGAGATGCGAATTTGGGTTGGGAAGGAGAGAGGGAGGAGAGATCTCTCCTTTGCGAATTTGTTGCTCTGATACCAATTGATGCGACACGCCTAAGGATGATGATGCTCTGATACCAATTGATGTGACACGCCTAAGGATGATGATGCTCTGATACCAACTGATGTGACACGACCCCTCGGACTTAAATTTGCAAGCAATCGAACCGAACGGCGGATCCACTCAAGTGGACTCACCCGTGTAGTGCACACTCGTGCCCGTAGGCAACTCGACGATGGTGGAGAGGGTCCGGGAAGGGACCTCGCTGTTCCAGGGTTTGGCTCACTTGAGATTGAACCCCTAAGGGTCTAGGATGCCCCAAACAACGGGCGGCTAGCACGCCGAGGGTGAGGGTTGTAGGGTCTCACTCACAACTCACCCCGCAGTGGACACTCGATTTGATTGATTTTGGATCGGGCACTCCCTCGCCACCGACGGAACTAAGAAGCAATACTAGTTAAGAAAGAAGTGCTGGCCAAGAGGAGTGCAACCAGGAGCTCACCTGATCGGCGTGAAGACGCCGATCCCGGCCGGAGACGAGGGCGAGCGGGGAAGTGTGGGTTCCCCGCACACTGCGCCGATGAAGCTTGATCCCTGTTTAAATTATACAACCACTACGCCTCACACAGGATGGTGGACTTGGGGTGGGGGATATCAGTATTACAATGCAAACACTACCTCCACGCAGGGAGGGGCGTTAAACCAGCCAGGCGGGGAGGGGAGATTCGCTCGAATCGCACCGACGGATCACCCAACCGAATCTGTCCGTGTCTTGAGCAGCTGGATAGGGGATCGGTGTAGCAGCCACTGTGTGCTCCTCCGGACTCAGAACTTGACAAGACTGGCGCTGGAACGACGCTGACAGACCCAGGTACGCCTGTGAATTTTGGTGGGTGGTTCCCGCATCACCTCTGGTCGGAGTGGACCCCGGAATAGGTGCTCAGAGTTCAGGTTCAGGCTGGCCCATATTGTTGCAGATGTTTGTAGAAGGTAGCACGATCACTCCCGAAGTCTAAATGAGGCGAGACCAAGTCGAGGACGTCCGTGGATGAGTCTTCTTCGAGCAGAAACTGAGAACAGCACCAGGGGATCTCGGGGTGGTGAGGAAGAGTCCGTTGAGTGAGGCAGTGTCGGGGCAGGACCCAAATGGACTGTCTGTGCACCCGGGGGAGAAAAAGTGGAAAGGACACTTCCTGATGCCGAACGGGATGCCGCTTGTTGGTGGTGGTGGACGACTTGTGGTTGTATCTTTCGGCCAAGTGGCGCCTCCAGAAGTTCAAGGATGTGGCCGTGGGAGCTTCTGCACTGCAGCTCAGGTCCAGGTTCTGGTCCTTGTTGCGCAGTTGGATGAGAACGGGCACCACGAACTGTAGCAAAGTCGGAATGAGACGATTCCACCTCTCTTGCGAAGAAGACTCGCAGACCTTTCGGCGATGTATGGTGCGCTTCCAGATGATGTCGTACAGAGCCGGAGCAGTCTCTGCAATGGGGCTTCTTCTGCTGGCAGTGAACCAAGGAGGGGGGGGCAGAACACTCCTTGGTGATTGTGGAGGGGCCTTGGGTGGAGGGTTTAGTGGGTTTGGGAGGGGGTTGTAGTTGCAGATGGAGGGGTGGAGTCTGGAGAGGTGAGGGCCAAAGGAGGGAGATGGGGGTAGCAGGGTGTGAGAGGGAAAGAGGAGGTGGGGGCGGACCTAGTGGGGGAGGGAGTATGAAGGTGGAGGAGGGCGCAAATGGGCTTGGGGACTGGGGAGGGTTTCCTTTCGAATTGGTGTGGTGGGTTAATGGAGGGGTAATGAAAGCCTTGGGGATGGGAAAGGTTACTTGGGAGAGGGGATTCTCTCTTGGGAAAATGAAGGGTTGTATGGGGAAGGGGAAGGGTTGCTTGGGAAGTGGGGGAAATTGAAGTGGAGTTAAGGGTCTTGGGAAGGTGAAGGGGTGGGAGGCTGATGTGGCAGATGAGGTGGCAAGAGAGGGAGGTGAAGGGGCAGGTGCGCCCAAGGGAGAGAGAGAGGGGAGGAGAGAGAGAGGGGTTTGCCCCTTTTAGTGAGAGAGAGAAGAAGAGAGAGAGAGAGCTAGAGAGAGAGAGATGCACAATTGCTTTGGCAAACTTTTACTCAAATATTCATTACCTTACAAATGAGGGATTGGGGTCCTATTTATAGGAATCCCACAATTTAACTTAAGTCCCTAACTTTTGGACTTCTAACACTAAACCAAGGGGAAGGGGGCGCCCCTGGGCCTAGCCCATATAATTGGGCCCAATAACACACATAATGACTTAAGACTTAGGTAAATAGCTACCTAACCTAGGTATTGGACTCAAATAAAATGAAAAGTACATGATAAGAAAATAAAAATTACATCATATGACTCGAGATAAAGTGGTGAACAAGATGTAGCATAGGTGGCGAGCATCGGGACCCTCGATCATATGAAAGTGCTGGTGATGTCCTCATCAATCACGGTGTCTAGCATTGCACCGAAGTACTTGTCTCTCTTGATCTTTGGCATTCCACACACACTCTCTCTCTCTTTCGTGATATTACTTGCGTACGTGACTTGACTTGCGTGACTCGACTAGCGTGGCCCAGAATGGGTAAGTACTTGCATGAAATAGCTAATATTCTATAAATCTCTCTTGGATATCTCTTGCTTGAAAGTTTTTACATGAAATTGTCAAATTCTTACTAGTTTTGTTTCACTTGTTCGATTATTTCTACATGCATAGCCTTACTGCATTTACATGTGAAAGATGTAATTACTTAAACCAATTGCTTGTTCTTGAGATATAATTCCTACTGAGCGTTCGCTCACTGTTGGCACCCAAAATATGATCGTCGGCGACCAAGCCACAAAGACGAAGGACCCGGCCCGCTGAAGCTCGGAAGCCGATAAAGATCAACATATTGAAGACTTCTTAAGCTGCCAGAGCCTCGAGTCACCTATTATGTTAGATGAACGTAATCTATCTCCACGAAGTGTGGATCTAGAGGGGGGTGAATAGATCTAATGCCTAATTAAAACCAGTAAGAGGTTCAATGTGGAATATAGGCAAACAGCAGTTAAGCCAAATGAAGAAACACTATGTGAAGGGTCGACACATGCAGCCACACAGTAGAACACAAGCAGTTTCACGAAGGTGCACAATGAAAAACACAAGACCCACAAGCAAACACACAATAGGCAGCAATTTTAAGGTGGTTCGATCTCAATCCAGAGATCTACGTCCACCCCACACTCCAACTAGAGTGTGGATTCCGCTGACTAACAGTTTGAACAGCTGGGCAACACAGCTTGCCTTACAACCGCTGATACACAGCTTCGCTGGGCTTTACAGCTTGCCGACCAGAGGAACAGATCCTCTGCAACAGCTGGGCAATACAGCTTAGCCGTCCGAGACCAAGTCTCGCCTGCTGAGGATTACAGCTTCACTTGTCCAGTGGAGACCTCCACTGCAATGCTGCCTCACAACTTGAAGAAACAAGAGTATCGAAATCAAAAGACAGAAGTAAATAAAAATAAGAAAACCCAGAAGGGAAATAGCTCTCAATGAGCAAACATATCAGCTCTGGTATCTGAACCAAGAGACTGATTTACAACCTCTCGAACAAGCTCTCTCAATCTCACTCTCTCAACTCATCTCTTCTCTCTTTCTCTTCTTCTCTATTTTTCTTTCTTCTTTCTTTATCTTCTCCTCTGTGGATCGGTGGCTCTCTGCTGCTTTTTGCTCACTGTATAGACTTTGCCCACTTCATCGATCAACCTTCATCTGAAGACGAAGACTTGTATATATACCAATAGCAGGTGGATAAGGGCGCGTGGCTTCCACATTTCCCGCCCAGTGAATTCGCCAGAACCGAGGCAATTCCATCCACATGGCAGCATCCTGTGATGGCCTACTTCCACGTGTCACCATCACAGCACCTCGTCCTCCTTGGATCACGAGCCAAGTCACCAATCTCTGTAAAGAATCCATGTCAGACAATCGAAATAGACTTACCAAGTTAAGTATAAACCCTATACAGACTTGTAAGACTAAATGCATTGTATAGACTTCACTATATGGACTTGTGAACTCGAATGCAATGTACAGACTTCATATAAGAAGGCAACCGCTGTACATACTTGCTGAAGCGTAAAACAATGTGCAGACTTTGAAGAACAGCAGCCAGTGTATGGACTTAGGCAGGCTTCAGCTCGTGCAATGTATAGACTTCATGCAATGCAATGCAGATGAATGTATAGACTTCATACAATGCAATGCAGACCAATGTACAGACTTTGGCGAAGCAAAGGCTGTATAGACTTTAACTAAAAGATGCACAATGTACAGACTTGGAGATCATTCAACAGCCAATGTGTAAACTTCACGATGTATAGACTTTCCAAAGGAAAGGCTGTACGGACCTGAACAAAGCAAGGCAGCGAATGTATAGACTTCCAATGTATAGACTTGCCAACTGAGCGATGTACAGACTTGAACAAGGCAAGGCAGCGAATGTATAAACTTCCAATGTATAGACTTGCCAACTGAGCGATGTACAGACTTGAACAAGGAAACTATGTACAGACTTGATCAAGGCAAGGCAGTCGAGTGTATAAACTTCCAATGTATAGACTTGTCAAGGGAAACGACGGTAAAGCTATCAGTGTATAGACTTCGAGTGCAACATCGATAAAGCTATCGATGTACAGACTTGCGAGTGCAACGTAGGTAAAACTTCCAATGTACAGACTTCGAAGTTGAACAGGTGGATGTACATACTTGGAAGTTCACTGATGGATGTACAGACTTCACCTCGATGTATAGACTTGGAAGTTCAATGAAGGATGTATAGACTTCACCTCGAGCATCTACAGTGCAGTGTATGGACTTGAAGAATGATGTACAGTGCAATGTATAGACTTCATGACTATGCTCATGCAATGTTTGGACTTTGGAAAGCTAAGGCCAATGTATAGACTTCAATGATGCGTGCTACAGTCCAATGTATGGACTTATGAAGAACAATGCATGACGCTATACAGACTTCACTGATGCATGCTACAGTCCAATGTATGGACTTAGCTTCGTGTATGCTACAGTCCAATGTATGGACTTTGAATGTTGATGCATGAACAGTCCGTTGTACATATTTCCAATGTATAGACTTCCAGTGAGACGGATGATGTACACACTTTAGCCAATGCAATGCAGTGTATGGACTTCAACTAAGACGGACGATGTACACACTTAGCCAATGCAATGCAATGTATGGACTTCAACTAAGACGAACGATGTACACACTTAGCCTGAACCACTGTAGAGACTTTCATGAGACGCTCAATGAGACGCTCAATGTACACACTTCAAGTCCAGTGTATAGACATTGCCTTAGACTCTAAATGAGACGGACATTGTGCAGACTTTAGCCAATGCAATGTATAGACTTGTTGCGTTGACACTGCATGAGACATTAAGAAGATGGACAGTGTATAGACTTGAATGTTCTGAGGGAGTCGACCCATCTAGGAAGGGGGTCGACCCACTACTGTCCAGACTGTGCATGGATGTATTCACTTACGTTCTCAACAATGCACAAACACAACACAAGGCAGTGTATAGACTCTACGTGCAATGTGTGAACTTTGAGTGTGTGTGCAGTGTGTAAACCTGTGAAGTGCATAGAACACACATACAATCTGATAAGAACAATTTCATCAAAGCATAAACAGTTGCCAATCAATCAAAACAAGGTGTTGCCAATGAAGTAAAGCATATGTCAACATCATCAACACAGAGGAGTCACAACAATCTCCCCCTTTTTGATGATGGCAACCCCTTATCATATAGAATAGCAATTTCCTATCATACAGATGATGAGAGACATGATTTGTTATTCAGATTGTCATGCAGATGCTATGCATGCATACTGCGAAATGTAAGCAACTCCCTGCACACAAAATCTCCCCCTTTGCCATAACATAAATCTCCCCCTCGTAAGGGTATACGTTTATCAGACGCCAATACCCCTAGATACTCAACATCATGGACCATTCTGCCTATGATCAAACACAATAAAATTGATTTACACCTTTTTGTGTGAGGGTACACGTTTATTAGACGCCAGTTACCCCCAGGTACTCAGTGAAACCAACCTACTGTTTTGGATCATTTTATACAGAGATAGCTGATACACCTCATGACATGAGTGTTGTCCACTTCTTTGATAGATCACTCAGTTTCTCAGTAATTTACCAGTCATTGCTCTGCCAATGTTATTTTTCAATTGATTTTCAATGTTTTCAACATTATCTTAGCTGTCCTTTATTTGTTTCAGAATGACTTGTTTAAGAACAATACACATGCTAGGCTTCTCTAACATGATTTCAGATGAGTTTTCATATTTCTGATATAAGTAGCTTTGTCTGACATGAAATAAGAAAAGGGTTTAGAGTTTTATCAATTTTCAGCATTCTTATTTACTGATTGCAATCTTTAAACTCCAAAAATTATAAAATTTAAACCATTAAGTCAGTCTTTAAGCAATTGAAATTCTTATAACTGAAGAAGTCCGTTTTCTATTGCTTGGAAATCAGAACTGACTAACAGATTGCCATATGTCAGACTCAATCATTCAGAGTCAAAGAATGAATGAATTCAAGTAAGTTGATGACCACTATGAATTTCTAATAATACTCCCCCTATCTATATGCATGCAGTTTTGCAAATGAATGGCAAGAATTAGATACCAACTGTTATGATATGCATTACTCTGCTCTGTTCTATATGCATGTGGTTTTAGATTAGAGAAAGCTTAGACACAATCATAACTAAATGATATGCAATGAATAATATGTCAGAAAAAATATGTCATGCATGCATGGTCTAGTCTAACATTCAACAATCACAGAGTTTTATTCAAGCTATCAGATGCAAGTCTAAATCAGAAATTTTATTTAAAGCAGCTGAAAAAATTATTCATCATGTTGAAATTTACATAAGCCAAGTTCTCTTCTAAGAAATTTAAATCTTTCATTCCTAAGAGGCTTAGTAAAAATATCAGTAATTTATTTTTCAGTTTCAATGAAGTTCATTTCAATCTCCTTTTTATTTACAACATCTCTAAGAAAATGGTGTTTTATCTCTATATGCTTAGTCCTAGAATGATGAACAGGATTTTTAGCAAGGCATATAGCACTAGTATTATCACACAAGATTGGAATACATTCCAATTTTATCTGATAATCATCTAGTTGGTGCTTGATCTATAGTACTTGGGCAGCACAATTACCTGCTGCAACATATTCAGCCTCAGCTGTAGACAAGGCTACAGTGTGTTGCTTCTTAGATGCCCAAGATACTAGACAGCCACCAAGAAATTGGCAATAGCCACTAGTACTTTTTCTATCTACTCGACACCCAGCATAGTCTGCATCAGTGTAGGCTAGAAGCTCCAACTCACACCTAGCAGGATACCATGGACCTAGCTGTTGGGTGCCTAGTAAATACCTAAAAATCCTTTTCACAGCCTTAAGATGAGTTTCTTTAGGACTAGCCTGAAATCTAGAGCATAAACACACTGCAAATTGAATATCAGGCCTAGAAGCTGTAAGATAAAGAAGAGATCCGATCATACCTCTATATAGCATTTGGTCCACTAGTTTACCTTTAGGATCTTCATCCAAACTAGTTGAGGTACCCATTGGAGTAGCTATTTCCTTGAGATTGTCCATTTTGTACTTCTTCAATAAATTCTTTATGTACTTGGACTGAGAGATGAAAGTACCATCCTTTGATTGTGTAACCTGCAGTCCAAGAAATAATTTGAGCTCGCCCATTGAGCTCATTTCAAACTCATTAGTCATTATCTGAGAGAATTCCTCACACAATTTTGGGTTAGTTGACCCAAACACAATGTCATCCACATAAATTTGAATGATAAGAATATCTGAATGACTCACATTGGTAAACAATATTTGATCAACTACACCTCTTTTGAAGTTCTTGTCAGTGAGGAATTTGCTCAACCTGTCATACCAAGCTCTAGGAGCTTGCTTTAAACCATAGAGAGCTTTATTGAGTTTGTAAACATGATTAGGGAACTCTAAACATTCAAACCCAGGAGGCTGTCTCACATAGACATCCTCACTAATCTCCCCATTCAGAAAAGCATATTTCACATCCATCTGCTGAAGATTTATACCTAGGGAACATGCATAAGCTAATAATATTCTTATTGCTTCTAACCTAGCTACAGGGGCAAAAGACTCTTCAAAGTCTATACCAAATTCCTGATTGTACCCCTGAGCTATAAGTCTGGCTTTATTTTTAATGACATTCCCTGATTCATCAGTTTTATTTCTAAACACCCATTTTGTCCCTATGACTGTTTCATGATCAGGAGGTGGAACCAAATGCCACACCTTATTCCTGTCAAATTGATTGAGCTCCTCATGCATGGCATTAATCCAATTCATATCTTTGAGAGCACAGTCAATGGACTTGGGTTCTACATGTGAAACAAAAGCAAAAGCATTCAATTCATTTAGAGTTCTTAAGTGGCCTCTAGTCCTAGGGGGGTCATGCAGATTTCCAATTACATTATCTACAGGATGATCTTTAAGATATCTAATGTTAACAATTTCATCACCATGAGTTTCATTTACCTCCCCCTGAGCTGTAGGCTCTTCTTCATTAAGCTCTTCATGTCCTTCCTCATCCTCGGATTTGTCTGCAGGATCTCCTTCCTTCAAAATATCACCATTGTCTTCATTCCTGCATTGACCAATATTAGTCTTCAATAAAGATTCATCAAAAACTAAGTGTGGAGATTCTTCAACAGTTTTAGAATTTAGATTGTACACTCTATATGCTCGGGTGTTTTCACAATAACCAAGAAAGATTCCTGGTTCACCTTTAGGTTCAAATTTATCAAGGTCTCTTTTATCATTTATATGAATGAAACATTTACATCCAAAAACCTTGAAATGAGCAATAGAAGGTTTCTTACCCTTTAAGATCTCATATGGTGTTTGCTGGGTAGAAGGTCTTACCATGGCTCTGTTAATTACATAACAGGCAGTGTTCACTGCTTCAGCCCAAAACTTCCTTGGTAGACCACCTTCAACCAGGAGTGTACGACCCATCTCCACTAGGGTTCTGTTCCTTCTCTCCACAACTCCATTCTGCTCAGGTGTCCTTGGTGAAGAATACCTATGGTTAATTTTATTTGACCTGCAGAATTCATCAAACTGTGAGTTTTCAAACTCACCTCCATGATCAGTCAAAATATTTTCAATTTTCTGATTTATTCTAACATAGAACTCCTGAAATTCTGAGAAAGCATCACTCTTATGAGATAAGAAATAAATCCAAGTATACCTAGAAAAGTCATCTACCATGACAAACCCATACTTCCTCCCTGATAAGCTGACAGATCCGGTTGGCCCAAAAAGGTCAATGTGTATCAGCTCATAGGGTTTAGAAGATAGATTTTCAGTTCTAGACTTAAATGACTTTCTAGTTATCTCTGATTGAGTGCATGCATCACAGATTTTATTTTCTTTCTTGAAGGAAACTTCAGAAAGTCCTCTAACCATGCCATGCTTATTTAGTTTATGCAAAACAGTATAACTAGCATGACCTAACCTACGATGCCATAAAAATGCTAAGTCTTCTCTACTAGCAGTAAGGCATAGGTTAGAATGTTGAATATCATCTAAATCTATCATGTATGTATTATTTATTCTTTTTCCAGAAAATTTGACAATTTCAGAATCAGGTTCAAAAACCTTGCAGCATTGAGAATCAAATAAAACCTTATATCCTTTATCACACAACTGGCTGATACTAAGTAAATTATAAGCTAACCCTTCAACCAGCATAACATCATCAATGCAGCAGGTAGAACACTTACCTACCTTACCTGATCCAATAATCCTACCCTTTGTGTTGCTTCCAAAGGTGACAAGGCCTCCTAGTTTCTCAGTCAGCATGCAGAACTTGGCCTTATCTTCTGTCATATGCCTGGAGCAGCCGCTATCCAAGTACCACAAGTTGTTTTTGGCTGCCAGGCATACCTGCATACACAATTAGGTAGAGAGGTTTGGAACCCAAGACTGATTGGGCTCTATAACAGATGAAGTAGAAGCAAAGCAAGAAAGTAGACTTTTCAGAATCCACATTTGTTTAAATGAATTTTGTTCAGTGGATTCTACAGATTTCCTCCTGTTGTTGTTCCTCTTCTTCTTGTTGTTTGTCTTCTTATTATTGACAGTGTTGTTTCTTTGCCAGTGCCTTGGCCAGGTTGCATTCATGAAATTGTGGCCATAGTAGTTCCTGGGCTGGCTAAAGAAATTCGGATTCCTAGGTGCCCAATTGCCATACCCATCAATCCAATTTCTAGGGTAAGGTCTATAAGACTGTGTAGCCTGATGTCCAAGACCTGTGAACCTTCCTTGAGTCCTAGTCCATCTTGACCTATTTGGATAGGTTGACTGTGCAAAGAAATGGGACTGGGCTCTAGGTGGGTAGAAATGTTTGGGTTGACTCCTAACAACCTTCTGTCTCCCCTGCACCTTGGACCCTGCTGACCTATTCATAGGTTTGTATTGGGTCTTCTTCAGAGGTGGAGGTGATGGTGGAGACTTGGTGACCTTAACATGGGGTTTATAAGACTGTTTTGGTTGACCCCTAACCTAAGACTGAGCATTGGGATTTTGCAAAGATGTGCTAGCTCTACTAGGCTCACTCAGCTTTTGTTTGCCCTTCTCCTCAGCACTGGGCTTTTTCAGATTAGCATTTTTGTTCATTGAATTGTTTGAATTCATGCTAATTAGAGGTCCTTTTTCTTTTTGTGCAACAAATGAAATAGTCTTCATTCCAAAGGTTTTCGTTGCACTTGAATTAAATCCTAGGCCCTCTTTTCTGAAATTAACCTTCGTCCCCAATAAAGCATTTAAGTTTTCAGATCCTTGGGTCATTTTCTCAATGGTTCTCAACTTCTCCTCATTGTCTTTCTGAATTTCATTAATAGACTTTTTCAATTCATTATTTACATTGAGGACAGCTTCATATTTTTCAGAAACAATTTTTATCTCACTTTCACATTTCTGAATTTTCAGCTTCCATTCATCAATTTCATTTTCAACCCTCACATTCTCTTCCCTAGAAGCTTTTAACTCATTTTTGATTTCATCTAATTCAGAACATGTGAGTTTCAATTTTCCATTCTCAGATTCTAAACATGCAATTTTATCAGTTAGAGTTTTATCATTTTGCATGGAATTGATCTTTCTTCTTAGATGCCTGTTCTCTTTTCTAACATCATCAGCTCTATCAGCTATGTCATGGTAAGCATCTACCCAATCAGCAATTGTGAAATTTTTAAATCTAGTGATTACCTCATCTGAGTCCTTCTCTCTGTCTTCGGAGCTTGTTGCCATAAGGTAAATGGGATGTTCAGATTCGGCTTCACTATCTGAGCTGCTACTGAAGGAGCCTTCATCTTCATCACTCCAGGTACTCACCATTTCTTTCCCTTTCGTGTTCCTTTTCTTTGACTTGTCCTTGTATTTCTGATTATCTGGACAGTCAGCTTTCAGATGGCCCGATTTCCTGCATTGATAATAAGTGTTAGTTTTAGTTTTCTTAGCAGGGTTATGCTTATACCTTTTATCCCTTCGGCCGCCACTATATTTCTTCTGGCTGTATCGTCCTGCTCCTTTCCTGAGAAATCGCATGAACTCTCTGGTCATCATGGCCATCTCAGAACGAGTTATATCTTCTTCATTCAGGCTCTCATCTGATGATGAACTGCTGGAGCTGGATTTGCTGGATTTGCTGGAACCAGCCTTCAGCGCTATCGACTTCTTCTTCCTCTCAGCTTCTTCCATCTTTGGCATATTAATCTCATATGCCATCAGCGAACCAATTAGTTCATCAGCTCTTGTATTTCGCAAGTCCCTTGACTCCTCCATCACTGTAGCTTTAGTATGCCAGGCATGAGTCAGGGAGCGAAGTATCTTCCTCACCACATCATATTCTGTCTGAGGTTTCCCGAGACCTCTGAGACCATTGGTAATGATAGTCAAACGAGCATACATTTCACTGATGGTCTCGTTCTGCTTCATCTTGAAGGCTTCGTATTCTGACACAAGGAGATTAGCCTTCTGCTCTCTAACCTGAGAGGTCCCTTCATGAATTACTTCCAATGCATCCCACATCTCCTTAGCTGATTTGCAGGCTGATACGCAGGAGAATTCTGTAGGGGGCAGAGAGCACTGGATGGCGTTTATGGCACTCTAATTTAGTGTAGACCTCCTGATCTCCTCCTTGGTCCAGACCTCCTCATTAGGGGACAGCTCATAAGGTCCCTTGCTGACAACCTTCCAGATCTCGTAATCTTTAGCCCTCAAAAATACCTGCATACGATTCTTCCAGTATGCGTAGTTAGATCCATCGAAGAATGGGGGCATTGTGGTTGAGTGTCCTTCAACTATCATCCCTCGAGCATCCATCTCTATCGTTCCTCTTTGGGCGATGAGTCCCTGTAGAAGAGTATGGCTCTGATACCAAGTGTTATGTTAGATGAACGCAATCTATCTCCACGAAGTGTGGATCTAGAGGGGGGTGAATAGATCTAATGCCTAATTAAAACCAGTAAGAGGTTCAATGCGGAATATAGGCAAACAGCAGTTAAGCCAAATGAAGAAACACTATGTAAAGGGTCGACACATGCAGCCACACAGTAGAACACAAGCAGTTTCACGAAGGTGCACAATGAAAAACACAAGACCCACAAGCAAACACACAGTAGGCAGCAATTTTAAGGTGGTTCGATCTCAATCCAGAGATCTACGTCCACCCCACACTCCAACTAGAGTGTGGATTCCGCTGACTAACAGCTTGAACAGCTGGGCAACACAGCTTGCCTTACAACCGCTGATACACGGCTTCGCTGGGCTTTATAGCTTGCCGACCAGAGGAACAGATCCTCTGCAACAGCTGGGCAATACAGCTTAGCCGTCCGAGACCAAGTCTCGCCTGCTGAGGATTACAGCTTCACCTGTCCAGTGGAGACCTCCACTGCAATGCTGCCTCACAGCTTGAAGAAATAAGAGTATCGAAATCAAAAGACAAAAGTAAATGAAAATAAGAAAACCCGGAAGGGAAATAGCTCTCAATGAGCAAACATATCAGCTCTGGTATCTGAACCAAGAGACTGATTTACAACCTCTCGAACAAGCTCTCTCAATCTCACTCTCTCAACTCATCTCTTATCACTTTCTCTTCTTCTCTATTTTTCTTTTTTCTTTCTTTATCTTCTCCTCTGTGGATCGGTGGCTCTCTGCTGCTTTTTGCTCACTGTATAGACTTTGCCCACTTCATCTATCAACCTTCATCTGAAGACGAAGACTTGTATATATACCAACAGCAGGTGGATAAGGGCGCGTGGCTTCCACATTTCCCGCCCAGTGAATTCGCCAGAACCGAGGCAATTCCATCCACATGGCAGCATTCTGTGATGGGCTACTTCCACGTGTCACCATCACAGCACCTTGTCCTCCTTGGATCACGAGCCAAGTCACCAATCTCTGTAAAGAATCCATGTCAGACAGTCGAAATAGACTTATCAGGTTAAGTATAAACCCTGTACAGACTTGTATGACTAAATGCATTATATAGACTTCACTGTATGGACTTGTGAACTCGAATGCAATGTACAGACTTCATATAAAAAGGCAACCGCTGTACATACTTGCTAAAGCGTAAAACAATGTGCAGACTTTGAAGAACAGCAGCCAGTGTATGGACTTAGGCAGGCTTCAGCTCGTGCAATGTATAGACTTCATGCAATGCAATGTAGATGAATGTATAGACTTCATGCAATGCAATGCAGACCAATGTACAGACTTTGGCGAAGCAAAGGCTATACAGACTTCAACTAAAAGATGCACGATGTACAGACTTGGAGATCATTCAACAGCCAATGTGTAAACTTCACGATGTATAGACTTTCCAAAGGAAAGGTTGTACAGACCTGAACAAAGCAAGGCAGAGAATGTATAGACTTCCAATGTATAGACTTGCCAACGGAGTGATGTACAGACTTGAACAAGGCAAGGCAGCGAAGGTATAGACTTCCAATGTATAGACTTGCCAACTGAGCGATGTACAGACTTGAACAAGGCAAGGCAGTGAATGTATAGACTTCCAATGTATATACTTGCCAACTGAGCGATGTACAGACTTGAACAAGGCAAGGCAGCGAATGTATAGACTTCCAATGTATAGACTTGCCAACTGAGCGATGTGCAGACTTGAACAAGGAAACTCTGCACAGACTTGATCAAGGCAAGGCAATCGAGTGTATAAACTTCCAATGTATAGACTTACCAAGGGAAACGACGGTAAAGCTATCAGTGTATAGACTTCGAGTGCAACGTCGATAAAGCTACCGATGTACAGACTTGCGAGTGCAACGTAGGTAAAACTTTCAATGTACAGACTTCGAAGTTGAACATGTGGATGTATAGACTTGGAAGTTCACTGATGGATGTATAGACCTCACCTCGATGTATAGACTTGGAAGTTCAATGAAGGATGTACAGACTTCACCTCGAGCATCTACAGTGCAGTGTATGGACTTGAAGAATGATGCACAGTGCAATGTATAGACTTCATGACTATGCTCATGCAATGTATGGACTTTGGAAAGCTAAGGCCAATGTATAGACTTCAATGATGCGTGCTACAGTCCAATGTATGGACTTACGAAGAACAATGCATGACGTTGTACAAACTTCACTGATGCATGCTACAGTCCATTGTATGGACTTAGCTTCGTGCATGCTACAGTCCAATGTATGGACTTTGAATGTTGATGCATGAACAGTCCGTTGTACATATTTCCAATGTATAGACTTCCAGTGAGACGGACGATGTACACACTTTTGCCAATGCAATGCAGTGTATGGACTTCAACTAAGACGGACGATGTACACACTTAGCCAATGCAATGTAATGTATGGACTTCAACTAAGATGAACGATGTACACACTTAGCCTGAACCACTGTAGAGACTTTCATGAGACGCTCAATGAGACGCTCAATGTATGTAATGCCCTGGATCCTTGGTGGATCTTTGCTGGATCCTTTGCAGGTCTTGTTGGATCTTCGTTGGATCTTTCGGATCTGTTTCGGATTGGTTTCGTTGAGTTTCGGTTCACTTTTGTGGCTTCCGAGTGAGTTTGACGAGCCGTGTGGGTTTTTCTCTCGTACAAGTTACGGAACCCTACGGTGAGTTTGTTTGTCAATTCTTGAACTCGTGAATGCTGCAGCGACGAAGTACTCTTCGAGCCGGTCGTTTCGACTATTTTTACGTATTTTTCTGAATTTATGCATTTTCGACGCATTTTTGGAATTTTCAGAAATTAGGAAAATTTCCTAATTTCTTTCCTTTTCTTTTCCTTTCCTCTCTCCTCCTTCTCATTCTCCGTTCCTCTCTCTCTCTCCCGTTCTCTCTCGTTCTCTCCCCTTTCCGGATCCGGCTGCAGACGGAGGCGATCGTGGGCGAGGTGGCGAGGCCGTGGAGTTGTCGAGGTGCGCGATGGAGCAAGGATCGGATCAATTCTAGCGCGATCCCGAACGGTGGATTCCAAGCCGGTGAAATCAGTTCGCGAGTGGATTTCGGCGTGGTTTAGTCCCTTCGGGGCACGGTTTCTTCGGTGGAGGTAGGGTGACTGATCCTTACTTCGTCCTCTCCGTTTTCCCTGCCATTGCACGGCGTTCGGCTAGGAAACGGTCGAGTTTGGGCTTGGTTTGCCTAAATCGTGATTTTCGTGGTTTTTAGGGTCGGTCGGTAAACGGCGACCGTCTGCGGCGTAGTTAGCTTCTAACTAACCGCAGGGATGTTAGGATCCCGTCCACGTGAGTTTCGTGTAGTTTGGTGTTCATTCGAGGCCGGTAGAAGCCCGGGAACCTCGGTGACCCACTTTGGGTGGATTCGTTGGAATCGCTCAGATCGTGCGTTTTTGAGCTTGCATGTGGGAGTTTTTGTCCCCTGATGTTGTTATTCGTCGTTGTGGTTTATTTCCCCTATGTTTCGGCGTGAATGGGGCGTGGAATGGGCCCGTTTGGCCGTTCCTCTGTTTTCCCGCCGTGACCGATGTAGCGGTCGTTTCAGTGGCCGTTACTTGGCTCTGACGGCCCTACGATAGACCGCCATTTGATTAGGCGTTTTTGAGTTTTCAGGCTTTTGGGAATGTGACGGCCCTACGGTGGCGCGTCGTTTCCTTGTAACGTGCCTAGGTTAGCGCGTTACTTCCTTTTTGTCGTTTTGTTTTGGGGTTGAGTCGGTTGATCTAACGCGCTTGACCCAGCGCGTTAGAGGAAAGTGACGCGCCTGGTCCTGGCCGTTACTTGCTGTTTGACCAACGTTTGACCTGTTGAGGCGGTGCCTCCAGCGGTCGTGCCCCCGTGCGTTGTTTGAGTGTAACGCGCCTGCCCCTGGCCGTTACATTCTGTTTTGGCCGAGCTTGGGTGGCTGTGCCCGTTGGATGTAGCGGTTGTGCCCCCATGCGTCGTTGTGGTACAACGCGCCTGCTCCTGGCCGTCGTTTGTTGTTTTGTGCTGGGTTGAGGGTGGCTGTGCACGTTGAGAGTAACGCGCCTCCCCCCATGCGTCGTTTGGCCTTGACGCCCCTCCCCTGCAGCGTCATTTGGTTGTAACGCGCCTGACGTTGCGCGTTACTTCGCTTTGGTTGAGGGTGGCTGTGCACGTTGAGAATAACGCGCCTACCCCCGTGCGTCATTTGGTTGTAACGCGCCTGGTGTTGTGCGTTACTTGGCTTTAGTGTGGTTTTGTAGGTTTGTCAGGGTGGTGTGTGTGACGGATTGATTCCCGTTCGTTGTTTGGGAAGTAACGGCCCTAGGCTAGACCGTCGCTTGCTTGTAGCGGTCTAAGGCTGGTGCGTTGCATTCCTTGTGCCTTTGTTTTCCGCCCGTTGATTCCTGTGTGTCTTGGCTTGGCCTTGTGGTCTGCCCGTTGTCCCGTGGATGTTTCTTGACGTCCTATGAGGGCTAAGACTACGTTGTAAGGTGGCCAGGAGTCTTCTTACTTGCGATAGGATTGTTTATCCTACTTTTGCTTGTATTGCTGTTGGGTTCAGGTCAACCTGGTGTGACCCAGTGGTTGACATGTGGCCTTGTGTGTGTGTGTCTCGATGGTTGCGTCCGGCTCGAGACACTGCTTCTGAATGCCTCGAGGTGTTGCCTTACCTCGGTTTGCGTGTCCAGGTGTGCTGAGGGTTCTTGGTGTTTCCCTCAGGTCTCCGTGTGTCATTTTTTGCGGAGCGTTGTTTTGCTGGCTTAGGATTAGACCGATTGGCGGCTTATTTCGCTGCTTGTGACGATCTTGCCTTTGAGTCGTTCGACTCAGGGATCGTTACGTCGTAGGTCTAGTTGCCTGGTCCTGAGTCGGTTGGCGGTTGTTTAGCTGCCATGGTGCTTTGTGGTGCACGGGATGGGTCTTTCTTAGACTGTCTGTGCTTTAGCACCTGTGTTTTTGAGTCTGTGCCTTGTGAGCCTCCACTAGTTGTAGCCCTAGGCTCTTGCCGACCCACCGGGAGTGGTGGAGGGGTTTTCCTGTTGCGTTTGGTACGTACGGTTCTTAAGCTAGTTCCGTAGGCCCCGGCCAACGGTAGCGTCCTACCGAGGGGAATACTAGCTAGAGGCCAGACCTAGGTAGAGGTCGGTGTGTGCACACGTGGTCAGGGACTGGGGACTTGCGCCGACGGGCGTGGCCCTGACTAGTCACTCGCAGTTGGTGCTGTAGTTTCGTGCTGTGGTACCATGTTTCCTTGGAACTGTTGTTCTTCGGACCTGGTTCTTGGTGTGTCTTGTCCTTGAGTGACATGACACTTGTGGCGCAGTGTAAGTCGTCAGTGGACGCTTCTAGCTGTTTTTCTGGGAGGAGGGTGCTCCTGTCACTCGGTGCTGTGGCTCTCGCGTTTTCTTGTGCGCTGTGACCTTTGCGAGTTACCCTCTCGAGGCTGTACTCGAGGTCAGTGTTCTGTCGTTGGCATGACATTCTTGTCATGCGTGGGGATGCGTGCACGACGTCTCCTGTCGTGTTTTGTCTATGTTTTTGGCGTCGACGTCTGCCTTCGCCTTTGCTTTGGCTGTCGGACTGGGTTACCCTACTGTGTGAGTTTGGGGTTGACCGTCTGTTGCCGCTTGGAGTAGCTTAGGGTGCCGAGTTCTCCTCGGTGGCCGTTGTCCCATGTTTTACGGCCTCGCTCTTCTTTGTTGTTGAGCTCCCCTTGCTCTTAGCCTGTTCCCTACTCCTGCTGTACCCTGTCTGTTTACAGCTTTTTAGTGTAGCTTTTCCTGCTTTGCTGCACTTGCTGTTTCCGTAGTTGCTTCCGTTGCTCTGTGCATTTTCCAGTGGGGATCCGCGTGACCCCTACTGAGTTTCTGTTGAGACTCACCCCTACTTTTCAGGTGGGTTTCGCCGTCTGCCTCTGCTGCTCTTGGAGGTGCGCGTTTGATGTAGCTGCCAGCTGTACCTGCGTCGGGCTTCTCCCGACTTCTGTGTACGTTTCTTTTCTGTCAGACTGTACTTGATGTGAAACAAATGCCGAAGTCGATTCTGTCCGGTTCTGGAATCTGTGACCAGCAGCTGTTGAAGTGGCTGTGGATCGCACTCTGGAATTTTGCCGGAGGCGCGGTTGGTGCCGTTGGCTTCGTAACAGGGTAGGGATACAGCACAATTTTTCTGAATTTTGGTTCCGCCCGAACCTGGTCGCCACGGACGACTGAGCGGGGACCCCGTTCTGGTTCTGTGCAGGGGCAGCTTCTGAACAGCGGCTTGACATGGACACCACGAGCAATCCCGAACTCCGTTTGGTGCGCAGCAGGTGGCGTTGGAATCGTGGGGACGACTACTTTCCAGCGGCACTGGTCTCGCCTCAGTCAGATGTCGGTGTGGACGTGCAGGTCCCGTTGAGTGGGGACGGGTCGGAGGAGGGGATCGGTGGACAGAATGACCCAACAGTGGTAGGAAATTGATAACTTCACACCTTGAGCTCCGATCGACGAACCGCCTTCTGTTCCTGAGAGCTGACAGAGAGGGGAGGAACTTTGCTGAACAGCTCGGAGTCGGATTCCGTCAGGGTTGGGCGTGGTGGTGGTCTTCCTCAGCTTCTGGTCGGGTTCAGGAGCCTCCTGCGCAGTCGTGGGAGATTGGCCACTGCCGATGCTCACGAACTCGGAAGAGGACGATTCCACCTCGCCTGGTCAGAAGACTCGCCAACGTACGTTTTTGATGAAGAACCCGGAAGCCGATTCTGCCTGGAACTGCTCCCAATATCGACTGCAACTCGGGCTTGATTTCTGCCTGCGAATGGAGCTGATTGAGGAGGGGGGATTAAGGGGGATGGAAGGGATTTGTGGGTTTGGGTTAAGGGAGGGGGGGGGGATGGACGTGGCTGGGGTTGCAGGGGGGTGCTTTTGGGAGGTGGGGAGGTAATGGGGTGGTGAGAGAGAGAGGAGGGAACACCCAAATTCGAAATTGGGCCTTGGGGAGATGAAAGGGTGCCTGGGAAGACGAAAGGTTGTGTGGGGAAGGGGAGAGAATGCCTAGGGAGTGGGAGTTCTACCTAGGGGAGGGGAGGGGACTTAAATGAGGGGTATAGGGAAGGGGGAGGGGCCTTAATTAGAGGTGAAAGAGAGGAGAGAGAGTGGATTCCGAATTTGGGGTGGGGATGAGAGAGAATTGGAGAGAGATAGAGAGAATTAGACGAAGGGCATCACTCACCCGTGGTTGAGGAAGGGAAGAAGTGGGCATCGCACCCGTGGAGAGGGAAGGAAGAAAAGGCACTAGCGGCCATGGGAATTGCAGGGGGGTGAAGGGAAGAAGATAAGGGAGGGGGAAAGGTCCCCCTACGTGGGACTCACATGGGTTCCAAAAATAGATCTTCATTCACTGTTTTTCCACCGTGGGATACAAGACTCTTATATAGGCATACAAGGAAGATTAAGAGACACTTACCACTTAGTATCATGACTTCCTAGGAATACTAAAAGACACCCTATCGGAAACATCAAAATACATAATAAGACTCCTTAACACTTAATACCTTCTTATCATGATTCCCTAGGAATACTTAAAGACACCGAAAGACTAAAATACATAATAAGACTCTTTTATTGTGAATAAAATTTCATAGAGATGACCCATTAGGCCCATGTATACGGCCCAATAAAATGAGACGATTAGCATGGAATGGCCCATTTGATTGCATTTGTTGATGAAGCTGCTTGCCGATCACTCGGAGATGCTTGTTCCGTCAAACTTCCTGACTCGGAGAAGGTTCAGCTCAGATTTTGTGTAAACTGTCGATCTCATCAAACCCACAAAGCTCGTGAATTTTGAATCTTGAACTGAGATTTCCATCATACTCCTCCGCTTGGAGGAGGTTCGACCTCGAACCTCAAAGCTCAGGATCTCGGTCCGATGGGACGGCCCGATTCCCTAAGCTCTGATACCACTTGATGTGAAACAAATGCCGAAGTCGATTCTGTCCGGTTCTGGAATCTGTGACCAGCAGCTGTTGAAGTGGCTGTGGATCGCACTCTGGAATTTTGCCGGAGGCGCGGTTGGTGCCGTTGGCTTCGTAACAGGGTAGGGATACAGCACAATTTTTCTGAATTTTGGTTCCGCCCGAACCTGGTCGCCACGGACGACTGAGCGGGGACCCCGTTCTGGTTCTGTGCAGGGGCAGCTTCTGAACAGCGGCTTGACATGGACACCACGAGCAATCCCGAACTCCGTTTGGTGCGCAGCAGGTGGCGTTGGAATCGTGGGGACGACTACTTTCCAGCGGCACTGGTCTCGCCTCAGTCAGATGTCGGTGTGGACGTGCAGGTCCCGTTGAGTGGGGACGGGTCGGAGGAGGGGATCGGTGGACAGAATGACCCAACAGTGGTAGGAAATTGATAACTTCACACCTTGAGCTCCGATCGACGAACCGCCTTCTGTTCCTGAGAGCTGACAGAGAGGGGAGGAACTTTGCTGAACAGCTCGGAGTCGGATTCCGTCAGGGTTGGGCGTGGTGGTGGTCTTCCTCAGCTTCTGGTCGGGTTCAGGAGCCTCCTGCGCAGTCGTGGGAGATTGGCCACTGCCGATGCTCACGAACTCGGAAGAGGACGATTCCACCTCGCCTGGTCAGAAGACTCGCCAACGTACGTTTTTGATGAAGAACCCGGAAGCCGATTCTGCCTGGAACTGCTCCCAATATCGACTGCAACTCGGGCTTGATTTCTGCCTGCGAATGGAGCTGATTGAGGAGGGGGGATTAAGGGGGATGGAAGGGATTTGTGGGTTTGGGTTAAGGGAGGGGGGGGGGATGGACGTGGCTGGGGTTGCAGGGGGGTGCTTTTGGGAGGTGGGGAGGTAATGGGGTGGTGAGAGAGAGAGGAGGGAACACCCAAATTCGAAATTGGGCCTTGGGGAGATGAAAGGGTGCCTGGGAAGACGAAAGGTTGTGTGGGGAAGGGGAGAGAATGCCTAGGGAGTGGGAGTTCTACCTAGGGGAGGGGAGGGGACTTAAATGAGGGGTATAGGGAAGGGGGAGGGGCCTTAATTAGAGGTGAAAGAGAGGAGAGAGAGTGGATTCCGAATTTGGGGTGGGGATGAGAGAGAATTGGAGAGAGATAGAGAGAATTAGACGAAGGGCATCACTCACCCGTGGTTGAGGAAGGGAAGAAGTGGGCATCGCACCCGTGGAGAGGGAAGGAAGAAAAGGCACTAGCGGCCATGGGAATTGCAGGGGGGTGAAGGGAAGAAGATAAGGGAGGGGGAAAGGTCCCCCTACGTGGGACTCACATGGGTTCCAAAAATAGATCTTCATTCACTGTTTTTCCACCGTGGGATACAAGACTCTTATATAGGCATACAAGGAAGATTAAGAGACACTTACCACTTAGTATCATGACTTCCTAGGAATACTAAAAGACACCCTATCGGAAACATCAAAATACATAATAAGACTCCTTAACACTTAATACCTTCTTATCATGATTCCCTAGGAATACTTAAAGACACCGAAAGACTAAAATACATAATAAGACTCTTTTATTGTGAATAAAATTTCATAGAGATGACCCATTAGGCCCATGTATACGGCCCAATAAAATGAGACGATTAGCATGGAATGGCCCATTTGATTGCATTTGTTGATGAAGCTGCTTGCCGATCACTCGGAGATGCTTGTTCCGTCAAACTTCCTGACTCGGAGAAGGTTCAGCTCAGATTTTGTGTAAACTGTCGATCTCATCAAACCCACAAAGCTCGTGAATTTTGAATCTTGAACTGAGATTTCCATCAGTACTTGTTGTCTTTCCTTAGGACTTGACTCTGGGGTATAATTGTAATTGTTGAAATTATTAATGAAAATGTAATTTTATTTCTGCTACTTTAGCAATCCATTGTAATGAAATTTAATTGCCTACTGTTATATCTGCTGGCTTCAATGTATTCCACACACTCCTTTTTCCCTTCGGCGCTTTCCCGCACTTGGGAGGCCTCGCGGGTCCCATGTGGTATCACGTGTATTCGGTATTTATACCGGGTGCACCGAGTATCCGGAATCCGGGTCGCTACAGTTGGTATCAGAGCAGTGTTCTGAGATGTTCGGAGTTTCTTTTCTGAGCTATCAGAGCATTGTCGTGTGAAATACATGGAAATCTAGATATACAGTTACCAGAGTCCGTAAGGTCCAGTACAGTCTCTTGCTGGCGTAGGTGTTGCGTTGTTTTCTCGTGTGTGGTCTTGTACATGCTTTATTGGCGCTGTACGAGATGGTTTTGCTCTCGTCTGGGTGTGACGAGGTGCTTCGTTCGGTTTTGAAGTTGTCTCGATCATGTTGCACTTGGTAGTGTTTGTCGGTTGGCATGAACCTGCAGTTCATTGTTCGAGCTATTTTCTGTGATTTTGCTCAGGTGGCTTATGACTTTTAGCGTTGGTGTGATGGCCATGCGCGTTCTTACGTTGCTTTGGTTGTCCCAGCTTGAGTCTGTGTAGCTCCTGATGCATCGTTGTTTTGGTTGTCTCGATTTTTGTGTTGCCTCGATTGAGAAGTTGCTCGAGCGAACCTAGGATTTTCCCTTCCTGGTGAGCTGTTGTTGTCGAGCTTGTTGCTTCTCGTTCTTCTTGGTGAAGCTTTTTCGAGGTGAGCCTTGGAATTGCTGTCTTGGTGTTGCCTTTGTCCTGTGTCTGCTTAAGTGTGGACAACCTTGTTTTAAGCATGATCTGCTCCTTGTTATACGGTTGCTTGGCTTTGGACTCCGTAATGGTGTTAAGAGCTGTCGTGTACCGTAATTGTCGTGCCATGTCCAGCGGCCGATGTGTTGTGAAGGCTCATTTGTTGTTCCAGGACGTAAAGGTAAACTGAGATTGGCTCTTTCCGCGTGTTTTGTGCTGAAGCTGGTGCTCTTCCTTTGTTGCACTTAGGCTCCTTGTGATCGGTTGTTCGCGAGATCGGTGCTCGTGGCGTGTTAATTGCGGTCTTTGTTGATCGCGATGACGCCTGGTGTGTGCTGAGATGCGATTACCGGTGTTGTTCTATTGCCTGTGCGCGTTGTTGAGAGTGCAGCGGAAGTGTGTGGGTTGGCTACCCACTCGTCGAGAGGTTTGTTCTTTCTCGATGTGACTTCATCTTGGCTTCTCGTGCCTTGACTTTGTCTGTTGTCGTGCCATTGTTTGTGGTTTTCTGGTGTTGGCATTGACATTTGCGAGTGTTGGGGAATTTTTCGGCATTTCCTGCTGATTGAGTACCGTTTGCTCTACATTTCTTTCTTTGGTGTTGTGCTCTCGAGGCGTGTTGGTGGTCCTTGAGATGCGTTCCCTGAGAGTATTGTCGTTTCTCGTTGTTGTGGGTCTTCTCTTGGTGAGCAGTCTGATGCGTGACCTGTCTCTTGTGGTCGTGTGCTCAGCTGTTCCTGTGTCTTGATGTGACCCTGCTTGCAGTTGTGTTCCTTGGCTCTGTGTGTTGTGCGGAGCTGGAATCCTGCAGGTGGCCGTTGTGTTATTTTGGCGCTGTTTCTTTATGATTTTATGTTCTTGTCTTGGACCATTGTGTTGTCAGTTAGCTTGCTGTACTCCCTTTCTCTTGGGTAGAGTTAGCTTGCGACTTAATCAGATGTGATATCTGAGTGAGTGCTGACTTGATTGTGTTTCTGGTCCAGTGGTGTTGTTGTCGTTGGTGTCCTGTGTGCCAGGTGTTCCCTGTTGCCTTTGGCACTGGAGCCGATGATGTTGCGAGCTATCAGCTGTGAGGACTGTGTCTCCTTGTATAAGCTGCCGCTTGCCGTGCTGTCGTTGTGTTTCTCGGTGTTGGTTATCGATTGTTGTGGCAGTCGCGTCTCCGTTCCTGGTGAGACGTGAGCGACGTTGCCTTTGCTTCGGAGGTGTCAGATGTGTTCACTTTGGTGCCATACTCGTGCTGTTGACTTGCTGTCTTGGAAGCTGAGTGTGTACATATAATGGTGGTCTGACAGTGTTCCTCTGAGCTGTGTTTTCTCGAGATTTGTGTCATTTTTCGTGGTTGTGTTGTAGGGTTGTTCTTCCCTGCTTCTCCTTTGTTAGTCCTTAATTTTGAGGGCGAAATTTATTAAAGGAGGGGACAATGTAATGCCCTGGATCCTTGGTGGATCTTTGCTGGATACTTTGCAGGTCTTGTTGGATCTTCGTTGGATCTTTTGGATCTGTTTCAGATTGGTTTCGTTGAGTTTCGGTTCGCTTTTGTGGCTTCCAAGTGAGTTTGACGAGCCGTGTGAGTTTTTCTCTCGTACTAGTTACGGAACCCTACGGTGAGTTTGTTTGTCAATTCTCGAACTCGTGAATGCTGGAGCGACGAAGTACTCTTCGAGCCGGTCATTTCGACTATTTTTGCGTATTTTTCTGAATTTGTGCATTTTCGGCGCATTTTCAGAATTTTCAGAAATTAGGAAAATTTCCTAATTTCTTTCCTTTTCTTTTCCTTTCCTCTCTCCTCCTTCTCATTCGCCGTTCCTCTCTCTCTCCCGTTCTCTCTCGTTCTCTCCCCTTTCCGGATCCGGCTACAGACGGAGGCGATCGTGGGCGAGGTGGCGATGCCGTGGAGTTGTCGAGGTGCGCGATGGAGCAAGGATCGGATCGATTCTGGCGCGATCCCGAACGATGGATTCCAAGCCGGTGAAATCGGTTCGCGAGTGGATTTCGGCGTGGTTTAGTCCCTTCGGGGCACAGTTTCTTCGGTGGAGGTAGGGTGACTGATCCTTACTTCATCCTCTCTGCTTTCCCTGCCATTGCACGACGTTCGGCTAGGAAACGGTCGAGTTTGGGCTTGGTTTGCCTAAACCGTGATTTTTGTGGTTTTTAGGGTCGGCCGGTAAACGGTGATCGTTTGCGGCGTAGTTAGCTTCTAACTAACCGCAGGGATGTTAGGATCCCGTCCACGTGAGTTTCGTGTGGTTTGGTGTTCATTCGAGGACGGTAGAAGCCCGGGAACCTCGGTGACCCACTTTGGGTGGATTCGTTGGAATCGCCCAGATCGTGCGTTCTTGAGCTTGCATGTGGGAGTTTTTGTCCCCTGATGTTGTTATTCGTCGTTGTGGTTTGTTTCCCCTGCGTTTTGGCGTGAATGGGGCGTGGAATGGGCCCGTTTGGCCGTTCCTCTGTTTTCCCGCCATGACCGATGTAGCGGTCGTTACTTGGCTCTGACGGCCCTACGATAGACCTCCATTTGATTAGGCATTTTTGAGTTTTCAGGCTTTTGGGAATGTGACGGCCCTAGGGTGGCGCTTCGTTTCCTTGTAACGTGCCTAGGTTAGCGCGTTACTTCCTTTTTGTCATTTTGTTTTGGGGTTGAGTCGGTTGATCTAACGCGCTTGACCCAGCGCGTTAGAGGAAAGTGACGCGCCTGGTCCTGGCCGTTACTTGCTGTTTGACCGACGTTTGACCTGTTGAGGCGGTGCCTCCAGCGGTCGTGCCCCCGTGCGTTGTTTGAGTGTAACGCGCCTGCCCCTGGCCGTTACATTCTATTTTGGCCGAGCTTGGGTGGTTGTGCCCGTTGGATGTAGCGGTTGTGCCCCCATGCGTCGTTGTGGTACAACGAGCCTGCTCCTGGCCGTCGTTTGTTGTTTTGTGCTGGGTGGAGGGTGGCTGTGCACGTTGAGAGTAACGCGCCTCCCCCCGTGCATCGTTTGGCTCTGACGCCCCTTTCCTGCCGCGTCGTTTGGTTGTAACGCGCCTGACGTTGCGCGTTACTTTGCTTTGGTTGAGGGTGGCTGTGCACGTTGAGAATAACGCACCTACCCCCATGCGTCGTTTGGTTGTAACGCGCCTGGTGTTGTGCGTTACTTGGCTTTAGTGTGGTTTTGTAGGTTTGTCAGGGTGGTGTGTGTGACGGATTGATTCCCGTCCGTTGTTTGGGAAGTAACGGCCCTAGGCTAGACCGTCGCTTGCTTGTAGCGGTCTAAGGCTGGTGCGTTGCATTCCTTGTGCCTTTGTTTTTCGCCCGTTGATTCCTGTGTGTCTTGGCTTGGCTTTGTGGTCTGCCCGTTGTCCCGTGGATGTTTCTTGACGTCCTATGAGGGCTAAGACTACGTTGTAAGGTGGCCAGGAGTCTTCTTACTTGCGATAGGATTGTTTATCATACTTTTGCTTGTATTGCTGTTGGGTTCAGGTCAACCTGGTGTGACCCAGTGGTTGACATGTGGCCTTGTGTGTGTGTGTCTCGATTGTTGTGTCCGGCTCGAGACACTGCTTCTGGATGCCTCGAGGTGTTGCCTTACCTCGATTTGCGTGTCCAGGTGTGCTGAGGGTTCTTGGTGTTTCCCTCAGGTCTCCGTGTGTCGTTTTCTGCGGAGCGTTATTTTGCTGGCTTAGGATTAGACCGATTGGCGGCTTGTTTCGCTGCTTGTGACGATCTTGCCTTTCAGTCGTTCGACTCAGGGATCGTTACGTCGTAGGTCTAGTTGCCTGGTCCTGAGTCGGTTGGCGGTTGTTTAGCTGCCATGGTGCTTTGTGGTGCACGAGACGGGTCTTTCTTAGACTGTCTGTGCTTTAGCACCTGTGTTTTTGAGTCTGTGCCTTGTGAGCCTCCACTAGTTGTAGCCCTAGGCTCTTGCCGACCCACCGGGAGTGGTGAAGGGGTTTTCCTGTTGCGTTTGGTACGTACGGTTCTTAAGCTAGTTCCGTAGGCCCCGGCCAACGGTAGCATCCTACCGAGGGGAATACTAGCTAGAGGCCTGACCTAGGTAGAGGTTGGTGTGTGCACACGTGGTCAGGGACTGGGGACTTACGCCGACGGGCGTGGCCCTGACTAGTCACTCGTAGTTGGTGTTGTAGTTTCGTGCTGTGGTACCATGTTTCCTTGGAACTGTTGTTCCTCGGACCTGGTTCTTGGTGTGTCTTGTCCTTGAGTGACATGACACTTGTGGCGCAGTGTAAGTCGTCAGTGGACGCTTCTGGCTGTTCTTCTGGGAGGAGGGTGCTCCTGTCACTCTGTGCTGTGGCTCTCGCGTTTTCTTGTGCGCTGTGACCTTTGCGAGTTACCCTCTCGAGGCTGTACTCGAGGTCAGTGTTCTGTCGTTGGCATGACATTCTTGTCATGCGTGGGGATGCGTGCACGACGTCTCCTGTCGTGTTTTGTCTATGTTTTTGGCGTCGGCGTCTGCCTTCGCCTTTGCTTTGGCTGTCGGACTGGGTTACCCTACTGTGTGAGTTTGGGGTTGACCGTCTGTTGCCGCTTGGAGTAGCTTAGGGTGCCGAGTTCTCCTCGGTGGCCGTTGTCCCATGTTTTACGGCCTCGCTCTTCTTTGTTGTTGAGCTCCCCTTGCTCTTAGCCTGTTCCCTACTCCTGCTATATCCTGTCTGTTTACAGCTTTTTAGTGTAGCTTTTCCTGCTTTGCTGCACTTGCTGTTTCCGTAGTTGCTTCCGTTGCTCTGTGCATTTTCCAGTGGGGATCCGCGTGACCCCTACTGAGTTTCTGTTGAGACTCACCCCTGCTTTTCAGGTGGGTTTCGCCGTCTGCCTCTGCTGCTCTTGGAGGTGCGCGTTTGATGTAGCTGCCAGCTGTACCTGCGTCGGGCTTCTCCCGACTTCTGTGTACGTTTCTTTTCTGTCAGACTGTACTTGTTGTCTTTCCTTAGGACTTGACTCTGGGGTATAATTGTAATTGTTGAAATTATTAATGAAAATGTAATTTTATTTCTGCTACTTTAGCAATCCATTGTAATGAAATTTAATTGCCTACTGTTATATCTGCTGGCTTCAATGTATTCCACACACTCCTTTTTCCCTTCGGCGCTTTCCCGCACTTGGGAGGCCTCGCGAGTCCCATGTGGTATCACGTGTATTCGGTATTTATACCGGGTGCACCGAGTATCCGGAATCCGGGTCGCTACAGTTGGTATCAGAGCAGTGTTCTGAGATGTTCGGAGTTTCTTTTCTGAGCTATCAGAGCATTGTCGTGTGAAATACATGGAAATCTAGATATACAGTTACCAGAGTCCGTAAGGTCCAGTACAGTCTCTTGCTGGCGTAGGTGTTGCGTTGTTTTCTCGTGTGTGGTCTTGTACATGCTTTGTTGGCGCTGTACGAGATGGTTTTGCTCTCGTCTGGGTGTGACGAGGTGCTTCGTTCGGTTTTGAAGTTGTCTCGATCATGTTGCACTTGGTAGTGTTTGTCGGTTGGCATGAACCTGCAGTTCATTGTTCGAGCTATTTTCTGTGATTTTGCTCAGGTGGCTTATGACTTTTAGCGTTGGTGTGATGGCCATGCGCGTTCTTACGTTGCTTTGGTTGTCCCAGCTTGAGTCTGTGTAGCTCCTGATGCATCGTTGTTTTGGTTGTCTCGATTTTTGTGTTGCCTCGATTGAGAAGTTGCTCGAGCGAACCTAGGATTTTCCCTTCCTGGTGAGCTGTTGTTGTCGAGCTTGTTGCTTCTCGTTCTTCTTGGTGAAGCTTTTTCGAGGTGAGGCTTGGAATTGCTGTCTTGGTGTTGCCTTTGTCCTGTGTCTGCTTAAGTGTGGACAACCTTGTTTTAAGCATGATCTGCTCCTTGTTATACGGTTGCTTGGCTTTGGACTCCGTAATGGTGTTAAGAGCTGTCGTGTACCGTAATTGTCGTGCCATGTCCAGCGGCCGATGTGTTGTGAAGGCTCATTTGTTGTTCCAGGACGTAAAGGTAAACTGAGATTGGCTCTTTCCGCGTGTTTTGTGCTGAAGCTGGTGCTCTTCCTTTGTTGCACTTAGGCTCCTTGTGATCGGTTGTTCGCGAGATCGGTGCTCGTGGCGTGTTAATTGCGGTCTTTGTTGATCGCGATGACGCCTGGTGTGTGCTGAGATGCGATTACCGGTGTTGTTCTATTGCCTGTGCGCGTTGTTGAGAGTGCAGCGGAAGTGTGTGGGTTGGCTACCCACTCGTCGAGAGGTTCGTTCTTTCTCGATGTGACTTCATCTTGGCTTCTCGTGCCTTGACTTTGTCTGTTGTCGTGCCATTGTTTGTGGTTTTCTGGTGTTGGCATTGACATTTGCGAGTGTTGGGGAATTTTTCGGCATTTCCTGCTGATTGAGTACCGTTTGCTCTACATTTCTTTCTTTGGTGTTGTGCTCTCGAGGCGTGTTGGTGGTCCTTGAGATGCGTTCCCTGAGAGTATTGTCGTTTCTCGTTGTTGTGGGTCTTCTCTTGGTGAGCAGTCTGATGCGTGACCTGTCTCTTGTGGTCGTGTGCTCAGCTGTTCCTGTGTCTTGATGTGACCCTGCTTGCAGTTGTGTTCCTTGGCTCTGTGTGTTGTGCGGAGCTGGAATCCTGCAGGTGGCCGTTGTGTTATTTTGGCGCTGTTTCTTTATGATTTTATGTTCTTGTCTTGGACCATTGTGTTGTCAGTTAGCTTGCTGTACTCCCTTTCTCTTGGGTAGAGTTAGCTTGCGACTTAATCAGATGTGATATCTGAGTGAGTGCTGACTTGATTGTGTTTCTGGTCCAGTGGTGTTGTTGTCGTTGGTGTCCTGTGTGCCAGGTGTTCCCTGTTGCCTTTGGCACTGGAGCCGATGATGTTGCGAGCTATCAGCTGTGAGGACTGTGTCTCCTTGTATAAGCTGCCGCTTGCCGTGCTGTCGTTGTGTTTCTCGGTGTTGGTTATCGATTGTTGTGGCAGTCGCGTCTCCGTTCCTGGTGAGACGTGAGCGACGTTGCCTTTGCTTCGGAGGTGTCAGATGTGTTCACTTTGGTGCCATACTCGTGCTGTTGACTTGCTGTCTTGGAAGCTGAGTGTGTACATATAATGGTGGTCTGACAGTGTTCCTCTGAGCTGTGTTTTCTCGAGATTTGTGTCATTTTTCGTGGTTGTGTTGTAGGGTTGTTCTTCCCTGCTTCTCCTTTGTTAGTCCTTAATTTTGAGGGCGAAATTTATTAAAGGAGGGGACAATGTAATGCCCTGGATCCTTGGTGGATCTTTGCTGGATACTTTGCAGGTCTTGTTGGATCTTCGTTGGATCTTTCGGATCTGTTTCAGATTGGTTTCGTTGAGTTTCGGTTCGCTTTTGTGGCTTCCGAGTGAGTTTGACGAGCCGTGTGAGTTTTTCTCTCGTACTAGTTACGGAACCCTACGGTGAGTTTGTTTGTCAATTCTCGAACTCGTGAATGCTGGAGCGACGAAGTACTCTTCGAGCCGGTCATTTCGACTATTTTTGCGTATTTTTCTGAATTTGTGCATTTTCGGCGCATTTTCAGAATTTTCAGAAATTAGGAAAATTTCCTAATTTCTTTCCTTTTCTTTTCCTTTCCTCTCTCCTCCTTCTCATTCGCCGTTCCTCTCTCTCTCCCGTTCTCTCTCGTTCTCTCCCCTTTCCGGATCCGGCTGCAGACGGAGGCGATCGTGGGCGAGGTGGCGATGCCGTGGAGTTGTCGAGGTGCGCGATGGAGCAAGGATCGGATCGATTCTGGCGCGATCCCGAACGATGGATTCCAAGCCGGTGAAATCGGTTCGCGAGTGGATTTCGGCGTGGTTTAGTCCCTTCGGGGCACAGTTTCTTCGGTGGAGGTAGGGTGACTGATCCTTACTTCATCCTCTCTGCTTTCCCTGCCATTGCACGACGTTCGGCTAGGAAACGGTCGAGTTTGGGCTTGGTTTGCCTAAACCGTGATTTTTGTGGTTTTTAGGGTCGGCCGGTAAACGGTGATCGTTTGCGGCGTAGTTAGCTTCTAACTAACCGCAGGGATGTTAGGATCCCGTCCACGTGAGTTTCGTGTGGTTTGGTGTTCATTCGAGGACGGTAGAAGCCCGGGAACCTCGGTGACCCACTTTGGGTGGATTCGTTGGAATCGCCCAGATCGTGCGTTCTTGAGCTTGCATGTGGGAGTTTTTGTCCCCTGATGTTGTTATTCGTCGTTGTGGTTTGTTTCCCCTGCGTTTTGGCGTGAATGGGGCGTGGAATGGGCCCGTTTGGCCGTTCCTCTGTTTTCCCGCCATGACCGATGTAGCGGTCGTTACTTGGCTCTGACGGCCCTACGATATACCTCCATTTGATTAGGCATTTTTGAGTTTTCAGGCTTTTGGGAATGTGACGGCCCTAGGGTGGCGCTTCGTTTCCTTGTAACGTGCCTAGGTTAGCGCGTTACTTCCTTTTTGTCATTTTGTTTTGGGGTTGAGTCGGTTGATCTAACGCGCTTGACCCAGCGCGTTAGAGGAAAGTGACGCGCCTGGTCCTGGCCGTTACTTGCTGTTTGACCGACGTTTGACCTGTTGAGGCGGTGCCTCCAGCGGTCGTGCCCCCGTGCGTTGTTTGAGTGTAACGCGCCTGCCCCTGGCCGTTACATTCTATTTTGGCCGAGCTTGGGTGGTTGTGCCCGTTGGATGTAGCGGTTGTGCCCCCATGCGTCGTTGTGGTACAACGAGCCTGCTCCTGGCCGTCGTTTGTTGTTTTGTGCTGGGTTGAGGGTGGCTGTGCACGTTGAGAGTAACGCGCCTCCCCCCGTGCATCGTTTGGCTCTGACGCCCCTTTCCTGCCGCGTCGTTTGGTTGTAACGCGCCTGACGTTGCGCGTTACTTTGCTTTGGTTGAGGGTGGCTGTGCACGTTGAGAATAACGCACCTACCCCCATGCGTCGTTTGGTTGTAACGCGCCTGGTGTTGTGCGTTACTTGGCTTTAGTGTGGTTTTGTAGGTTTGTCAGGGTGGTGTGTGTGACGGATTGATTCCCGTCCGTTGTTTGGGAAGTAACGGCCCTAGGCTAGACCGTCGCTTGCTTGTAGCGGTCTAAGGCTGGTGCGTTGCATTCCTTGTGCCTTTGTTTTTCGCCCGTTGATTCCTGTGTGTCTTGGCTTGGCTTTGTGGTCTGCCCGTTGTCCCGTGGATGTTTCTTGACGTCCTATGAGGGCTAAGACTACGTTGTAAGGTGGCCAGGAGTCTTCTTACTTGCGATAGGATTGTTTATCATACTTTTGCTTGTATTGTTGTTGGGTTCAGGTCAACCTGGTGTGACCCAGTGGTTGACATGTGGCCTTGTGTGTGTGTGTCTCGATTGTTGTGTCCGGCTCGAGACACTGCTTCTGGATGCCTCGAGGTGTTGCCTTACCTCGGTTTGCGTGTCCAGGTGTGCTGAGGGTTCTTGGTGTTTCCCTCAGGTCTCCGTGTGTCGTTTTCTGCGGAGCGTTATTTTGCTGGCTTAGGATTAGACCGATTGGCGGCTTGTTTCGCTGCTTGTGACGATCTTGCCTTTCAGTCGTTCGACTCAGGGATCGTTACGTCGTAGGTCTAGTTGCCTGGTCCTGAGTCGGTTGGCGGTTGTTTAGCTGCCATGGTGCTTTGTGGTGCACGAGACGGGTCTTTCTTAGACTGTCTGTGCTTTAGCACCTGTGTTTTTGAGTCTGTGCCTTGTGAGCCTCCACTAGTTGTAGCCCTAGGCTCTTGCCGACCCACCGGGAGTGGTGAAGGGGTTTTCCTGTTGCGTTTGGTACGTACGGTTCTTAAGCTAGTTCCGTAGGCCCCGGCCAACGGTAGCATCCTACCGAGGGGAATACTAGCTAGAGGCCTGACCTAGGTAGAGGTTGGTGTGTGCACACGTGGTCAGGGACTGGGGACTTACGCCGACGGGCGTGGCCCTGACTAGTCACTCGTAGTTGGTGTTGTAGTTTCGTGCTGTGGTACCATGTTTCCTTGGAACTGTTGTTCCTCGGACCTGGTTCTTGGTGTGTCTTGTCCTTGAGTGACATGACACTTGTGGCGCAGTGTAAGTCGTCAGTGGACGCTTCTGGCTGTTCTTCTGGGAGGAGGGTGCTCCTGTCACTCGGTGCTGTGGCTCTCGCGTTTTCTTGTGCGCTGTGACCTTTGCGAGTTGCCCTCTCGAGGCTATACTCGAGGTCAGTGTTCTGTCGTTGGCATGACATTCTTGTCATGCGTGGGGCTGCGTGCACGATGTCTCCTGTCATGTTTTGTCTGTGTTTTTGGCGTCGGCGTCTGCCTTCTCCTTTGCTTTGGCTGTCGGACTGCGTTACCCTACTGTGTGAGTTTGGGGTTGACCGTCTGTTGCCGCTTGGAGTAGCTTAGGGTGCCGAGTTCTCCTCGGTGGCCGTTGTCCCGTGTTTTACGGCCTCGCTCTTCTTTGTTGTTGAGCTCCCCTTGCTCTTAGCCTGTTCCCTACTCCTGCTGTACCCTGTCTGTTTACAGCTTTTTAGTGTAGCTTTTCCTGCTTTGCTGCACTTGCTGTTTCCATAGTTGCTTCCGTTGCTCTGTGCATTTTCCAGTGGGGATCCGCGTGACCCCTACTGAGTTTCTGTTGAGACTCACCCCTGCTTTTTAGGTGGGTTTCGCCATCTGCCTCTGCTGCTCTTGGAGGTGCGCGTTTGCTGTATCTGCCAGCTGTACCTGCGTCGGGCTTCTCCCGACTTCTGTGTACGTTTCTTTTCTGTCAGACTGTACTTGTTGTCTTTCCTTAGGACTTGACTCTGGGGTATAATTGTAATTGTTGAAATTATTAATGAAAATGTAATTTTATTTCTGCTACTTTAGCAATCCATTGTAATGAAATTTAATTGCTTACTGTTATATCTGCTGGCTTCAATGTATTCCACACACTCCTTTTTCCCTTCGGCGCTTTCCCGCGCTTGGGAGGCCTCACGGGTCCCATGTGGTATCACGTGTATTCGGTATTTATACCGGGTGCACCGGGTATCCGGAATCCGGGTCACTACAATGTACACACTTCAAGTCTAGTGTATAGACATTGCCTTAGACTCTAAATGAGATGGACGTTGTGGAGACTTTAGCCAATGCAATGTATAGACTTGCTGCATTGACGCTGCATGAGACATTAAGAAGATGGACAGTGTATAGACTTGAATGTTCTGAGGAGTCGACCCATCTAGGAAGGGGGTCGACCCACTACTGTCCAGACTGTGCATGGATGTATTGACTTACGTTCTCAACAATGCACAAACACAACACAAGGCAGTGTATAGACTCTACGTGCAATGTGTGAACTTTGAGTGTGTGTGCAGTGTGTAAACCTGTGAAGTGCATAGAACACACATACAATCTGATAAGAACAATTTCATCAAAGCATAAATAGTTGCCAATCAATCAAAATAAGGTGTTGCCAATGAAGTAAAGCATATGTCAACATCATCAACACAGAGGAGTCACAACATCACCCCGTATGAGCATGAGGACTTCACCTCAGGAGAGCCGAGACGAACTCACAACTAACCGGCAGTGCGATCAAGCCTGCCCAATGAACCGGCATCGACTACGTCGTGCCACATACACTACACCCATTGTCCGATCAAGGATGACGGTCTACCCAATGGCTACCCACCTCATTAAAGGCTCTCCTGAAGATGAAAGAGTCCCCCTGGCTCTCCAGGATGGAGGACCGAAAGTTCTGTCGGCAGAAGATCCCGATCACCCGGCACGGGTACGGCTTCCCGCCAAGATGGGCCCGTTAGTGGCCGAATGATCACCCAGCTCAGGCGGAACTACCCCGGGTGTTATCCCACCCTCTCAGGAGTTTTGAGCATAAGCCAGACCGAGCCAGCGGCACTTATCATAGTGCCAAGAGCCGTGTCAGTGGAAAACCAGCGTAATTAAACCGAAGTCATTGGAAGCTCCAAGAATGGCCGTACGTCGGCCTGAGAGCTTCAACAAGGCGTCTCCTCGAGATTTCAAGGAGCAGTGGCGAGGTAAATGTTCACGGTGACCCCTGGAATCATCCCCAGACTCATCGACTGACGTGCGACGTGTGAGGAGCATTAGCACGGCGCGCCCTAAACTGGCGCGCCTACATCCGGCGCCCCTTTATTCCGGCGCGCAAGAACCCATTATCCGGCACCCTCTTGTGCCGGCATGCAAAGGATGCAGAGAGCCCTTCCCCGGCGTGCCAATCTCCATTCCGGATGAAATCTCAAACCTTTATATATATATACAGCTGTTCGAAAGAAGAAGAGGGCAGATAGATAGAAGAGGGCAATCGAGAAAGAAAAAAAGAGAAGGAAAAGGAAAGAGGGTTAGTCGTCTTCGAGGGAGAAAGGGCTTCTTTCTTGCGAAAGAAGCAGAGTCTCCCAGAGAGTTCTCCAGTGGCCGTCTCCCGTTCTCATCTATAGCCCTTCGGAGTGAGAGAGGAGGAAGGCGTTCCGACACTCTGTTTTCTAGAACAGGTGGGTGCCCGAGTCGTGGTTCTTCGGCTCCGCTTCTTTGCTTTCTCTCCGACGAATGTAAGCGAGAGGGGTGAAGGATGGCGATGATATGAGCCAATCCTCCCCCTCTTTGCCATATGTTTTTTTTTAATATTCTTCTTCTGCGCATCTCTCTGCCTCTGCAACTGATGAACGGCGACCGAGCGACGATGTCGGCACCGGATTTGTAATGTAAATGTTAGTCCATCCCCGTCTACTGGGTGGTGATATGTACACAGATGCGAGGACCAATAGGTCGAATGAATGCTCGAAGCTTATTCCCCTTCACTATCTATGTCAATGCATATGTATGAGTTCTTCCGCGTGTGGTTCCCGACTCCGATTTCCTCGAGTCCTGATCATGCCCCGAAGCATCGCGGGCTACAGAAATGACCCCTCCCTGGGTCTTTCCCATCGACCGCTTCCATGTTTGTTTTAAGGGTCTTTGTATCCCCTCCGTGGGCAGAGCTGTTCTCATGCGCATGCTTCTTCCCGCCGTGGTATCGAGGGTCTAACTCCCATTAACTCCTCCCTTCGTACTGCTCTGTTGCTCGCGAGGTGGGAGTCACCTTTGGGATGGCAGGATCCATCACTTGAATGTTGCATCCTAGTTGTTCGAGCATATGCTTCTACGATTGGCTCATCTCATCTGTGCATTGACTACCCCTCTGCATCACGGTCAGTTGAACCGTTCCGACATTCTTTCATTCCGTCTTAATCGCCCGGGGAGGGGGACATTCCCCATTGCTTCACTGAACTGCTGGGTGATCGAGGGCTCTACCTCTCGATGGTAGATGCTTCCTCAAGGCCACAGCAGATAATAAAAGGGATCCTAGCCTAACAAGCTTAGCCCCAACAATCTGGAGACCCGATAGAGGACAAGGGATGTGTGCTCCTAGTAGGCTAGCCCTCGGAGCTTCACTCTCTTAATGGTCAGCCCCTCCAAGGGATGTGTCATAGGCTGTGGGTTGCCCACCCCTCGTAGGCTAGCCCTCGGGGTGCTGCTCCCATTATCAGTGGCCTCATCCCTCTATCCTCACCCACGGAACCTTGGTGCCCCTCGTAGGCTAGTCCTCGGGGTACCCTATCCGTTGGGAGTTTGCTGGCTGCCACTGTGCAGACCGGCGGTTTAGGGGTTTACTCCACAAGTGGGTATGACACCGTTCCTCCCCTGCAACTCTTCATGTTCAGGGGAGATGCTGCCCAATTTTAGGCAGACTCAGAATAATTAAGTCGTAATCCGATGCTCATTCTGAACCCAATCAACTCAGTGCTCGAGTGTGAACCTCGCACTGACTTACTGCATCATTTCCGAGGGATCTTGAACTTCAATCAAACAAGTAATCGGTCCGGCGTGCCCCAAGGCCTTCGCGCCGGGCTAACAGCTGCCCATGGCAGCGTCGGATTAGCCCATTTACCTACGTTTTGGCCGCGCCAGTTTAGCCCTTTTACCTACGTCTGGCCATGCCGGATTAGTTCTGTTTGCCCACGTTTAGCCGCGCCGGGGAACCCTACCCCTACGCGTGGCTGCATCGGTTTTAAGCCCTGATGTTGTTTTAATCATTCACCCACCCTCAGGGTGACCTTCGTCTCCCGTGGCCGGAATTAATGAATCCTAATAAACTGAATAAGAGAAGTGACGTTCGGATCCGAATCGTTTTACTATCAGGTTTGTGCTACTATCCTTGCCTCACTTGGCGGAGATTAACAGACGTGATTGATCACTGCTTACTTTCATAATTCTGTTGCCATGCTTAGCATAGTTATCATTGTCATGCATGCATGCTTGGATAGACCCTCGAGTATATCAAATGGCATCGATGGAAGGCCGGGTTACGCCCGATCGGAAGTCTCCGCTATGCACGTTTGTGGTCTTTGGACCTCCGTCTTCCACCCTGTACCGAGGGTCACTAATTCAATAAACCACGCTCCCCTCGCATGATATATAAACGTATTCAGTGTGATCTTGTCATGCTCATAACGTCGCATCTTTTATTCCGGCCTTGACAGCCCACTATCTCGGCAATTAATCAAAGGTGTTCCCTCCTCGCGAGGGATGTAATTAGCGCCATAGCCTTTATGGTATGACAGACTGCTGGTCCCGACCGAACCTCACTTTCGCCCGATACGGGTCAAAATGAGCGCATAATAAACTTGTCACGTATGTGACTGGCACGCCCGCGCCGTCAATCAGTCAGTTAATTACCAGTTAGTTAATTGGTTGATCGACAAGTGAAATAAGATATATATGTATACATCTAATAATAAGAAGGTATAAACCCCTCACAAACAGTCTGGCACGCCCGGTGGGACCAGTGTCACCTTTTATCTCTTTGCCGAGATACTTGGGCTTCGAGGCCCTCTCAAAGGCTACTGATCGTTGGCTTGTTTATCTTTACAGGCGAACGATGACAACGACTGGATTGACTGGCGTAGGTTTTGACCCGTCGATCGTCGCGGGGCATGCACAAGGGTACCTGGCGGGGCCCATGGAGTTCGGCAGCTTCCCTGCCGCCGTCGGCTTCCCCAACTTCTTGGGGTTGGCCTTCGTGGACATGCTGGAAATCGAAGCCTCGGAACTTGTCGAGGAAGCTGTGGGGAAGGTGGAGCCTCTGAAGGCTCGTTGCTGCAACGACTCATCCAAGAGTCTGGCCCCGGCCGCTAGCTGTCTGGTGCACCACACCATACGTGGGGCCCGCCCCAATATTGTCAACAAGCACCCTGGAGGACGTCAACGCCGGCAAGTCCAAAGGAGTGCTGCTGTGATTACCGAGACTCTATCTCAGTCCGGCAAGTCCATGATGGTGGGTGGCATGCACGTCTTCCTCAACGGACGCAACACACGGATGGTTCCGGACCGAGTCATCCCCACCATCCCTATCCAAAACACATACTAGGCCCTCGCTGGAAGAAGGGTAGAAAGAGAACAAATCGGCCACTATGGCCAAGGAAGGTCGGCCCCCAGGCCGAGAAAGTTCAAACAGGTGTGGGTTCCCAAGCGGGCCCAACCTGTCCATCAGCTGGCACCTATCTACCGCTGTCCTGTGTACGACGGGGCGGAGGAGAGAAAAGAAAGGCGCCTGGCCCCGAAAGAAGAAGAAGTGGTTGCGGATCCTCCGCGCCGCAGAAGTTTCCGGGCTACTGCCTGTCAAGCCAACGTCCCAGCTGCGGGATGAAGATTCCAACAACCTGTCGACAGAGCTCGGCTAGCTTATATCCCTCCTGCGAGAGGCCGACAATCATCCCCCGTGTTACATCAAGAGCGGGGTCAAGAAGAGATGACATGTCTGGTCAGAAACTATTTTTGAGGGTTAGGCAACCCCTCGCTTGGGCAACAGCGACTGATGCAAGTAGCCGCCGCCGATAAAGACTACTGCCCGTCAATGGCAGATGAAGAAGAGGTAGGAGAAAGAATGATGGTGTCGTCGGTCGACGACAATGGATATGACAACGGCTTCGAGATCGAAGCCGATGAAGCCATCCCCAAGCAGGAAGAAACAAGAAGAACTTCTATGTTCGAGAGGTTGACCTTCCCGCATCAAGCTAAAAGGAGGGTCGATCGACAAAGGAGAAGGATGCAGGTCTTCACCTACAACATGGCTGGTATATCTAACCGATATGGGGGGCTCCCCGAAGATCCCCGAGAATTGGCACAGTTGGCCGCAAGGCCAGGGCTTAGCACTCGGAGGACAAAAGCAGCAAGGGAGCTCCTGATGATGGCTAAAGGAAAACAACCCCAGGTCTACCACCAGTGGGATGATAAGGCCCCCGTCCTGACCGCCAATGTGGTGACGGTAGAGGAAGAAGACGAAGTCCCCCTCGACATCCTGCCCGAGGGTACGTCCGGGGAGACAGCAGAAGTTATCCCCACTACAGCCACTGTAGACCCATCAGTCTTGATATTACTTCAGAAATATCGGCAAGAGATAGACTTGCTGAAGAAGCAGCTGATGGAGAAAACTGAACAGTCCTCAGCTTCCAAACCACCCGAAGTCCAAGGTGAATCATCCCGGGGAGCGGTCCGTCATGACGGCCCTCCACCGCTCTACACACTACCTCAGTCGTCAGAACCAAGCATGGCGACAATGCAACAGCAGCCACCACAGCTCCAGCCGCTGCTACCACCGGTGCTCCCTCAGGTGCACCAAACACCCCCGCTGCCGCGTCCTCCACAGGCGACCACCCTGGTCACCCCATACCTGTAGCCGGCACACTTCTACCCAGAGTCGGTTGACCCTGCAGTCATGAACTGGATGATGGTGGAAAGAATGATCGAGCTGAAGCTCGCAGAAAGGGGTGAAGGCGACTACGTCGCGTTCGATGCATACCGGGTGCCATACTCGCAACACCATGCTGCTAAGTGACTTCCCCCGGGAATCAACAAGCCGCCCAAGTTCGACAAATTCAATAGGAAGGGATCCCCGAGAGAACACATAGCCTATTATATGACTGTCATGGGTGACTTGGCCACCGATGAGTCATACTTGCTAAAATTCTTCGGGTCCTCGTTGACGGGGCTCGCATTTGAATGGTATTCTAGCCTCTCGACCGGGTCGATCAGCGACTGGCCGGATATGCAGAAGAAGTTCAGAGAAAGATTCCATGTTACAGAGAGGGAGGTCACAGTGGCCGAACTCTACTCAACGAAGCAGAGGGCCGATGAGACAGCCCTCGATTATATCAAGAGGTGGAGGAACCTCGGAATGAGGTGCAAGCGGCCCCCGCATCAGGAGGATGCTGTGCAAATATGCAAATAGAATCTCAAAAGGGAGGTCCTGGAAAAGATGATTGGGATGAAAATACGGTCGTTTGACTGACTGAATAATGTGGTGGCCGAGGTGGAAGCTTTCTTGGCCAGACCTGCCCCTACATCTGCTGTCAGCACGACCCAGAAGGGCAAGGTGGTGGAGCGGCGCTCCTCGCCTAAAGAAGTGAACGCTCTTGACATAAAGACGTTCAAACAACAGAAAAGTGAAGGTAAGAAGGGAGTCACCCCACAGCCTACAGAAGTCCCAGACGGCAAAGAAGGTCCTTCGCTGAGGGACAAGATGAAGAAGGCCTATTCCTTTCCAAAGGACAAGACCCGGGTTCTGTTCGACTGGGTAACGGAATATAGCATGGTCACCCTGCCAGAGCCAAGGAGGCCGGAGGACTTAAAGAGAAAAGACAGTCCAAGATTCTGCCCCTACCACCAGATGTTGGGGCATCCAATCGAAGACTGCTATGTTTTCAAGGACATCATCGAATGGATGGTGAAGAAGAATGAAATTGAGCTGGGAGAGTATAAAGTGGACCCTCCTCAGCCACATGAAGCCCCTCGGAGGAGGGCAGGAGTCAACATGATCTCCCTATACCAGGCACTGCCCGAGGAGATATCTGAAACAAGCACGCGGAGCACCTATGAAGCTCATTTCTTGGAGCCCGCGAAAGAACAGTGGGGATGGCAACAGGTCCCTGTGAAGCACAAGAAAAAGAGGGCACCTTGCCCGAAAGAGGGGGCACATATCCGTGGTGTCACACCCCGGCCTGCTCCGCCAGTGGTAGCGCCTGTATGGGTCACTCCACCTACAACAGTCAGAATACCTACACATAATCGGAGGAGACAAACTCCGCTGCCAGTGGTTAAAGAGACCAATCCTGGGGTCCTTCGACTGCAAAACCTCATTAGGGGGCTGGACGAATACGTGCAGCCCGAACTGAAGCCCTTGCTGGTGCGGGACCACGTCCCGTGGCAAGAACTAGAGCAGCTCTCACTTGAACAAAAGGAGGAAGCTGAAGAGGCACCCGACAAAAAGGGTAGTCTGTTCTGGGGGCACCCGCCCACAGAAGCAAAAAAGAAGAAGAAACAAAAGAAGAAGAAAAGGAAGGCCGTTGAGGCCGATAAAGTGTAGTTTGTTTCCTGTCATACTCTATCAGCATTCTTCAACCTGCCCGGAGAGGAGGAAGAAGAGGAAATTTGTTTCACACCCCATGCTGGGGGAGGCAAGGCCGAGGCTGCAACTGCTGCACATGCCACTCGATCAGGCCGAAAATGGGGGCACCAGCCGCCACCCAATCACAACATCATGTTCAGTGGGGAGCAACCCTACAAGACACCTCCACCGGAGGTCAAGGGAGTCCAAATCCCTCCTCCGTCAGGCCTATATAACAAGAGTGGGGGCAAGGGGGTCCCTTCATTTCTTGAATTCCTGAAGATGTCCAAGGGGAAGCAGCCTTGCCAGGAGGCCAACCCTACACCCGGGGCTGTTCACCCGCAGCTAACACAATCTGCCGAAGATCCAAACGCAGATGGAGCTTGCCCCGCAGTAGCTGACAAAGAAAACCCAGGAGTCAGTACCAGCCAGAAGGGCGCATAATCTGAGGAAGATGAAGCAGGTCCCTCAGGGCCCGCAAATCAAAACCTCCCCAAGCCCAGATGGGCTGAAGAGATGAAGCTCTCCAATGTCCGAGCTGGGAGCCGAATAATGAAGCTACTCAAGAAGCTCCCTGCTCGATTTACAATCTGGGAGATCCTTTCTTTGAGTGAAGAGACTCGACAGGCGATTATTACTGCTCTCCAGACGCCTGCCCATTTTGAGACATGTTTGGCCGAAGCAATGCCGGAGGCTAGCATGACCTTCACTCCAGACGACATGCTGCTGCCCACCATCAGCCACAACAGGCCGCTGTATATGAAGGGGCACCTGAATGGAAGGGATCTGAATAGGATTCTGGTTGACCCCGGTGCAGCGGTCAACATCCTATCTTATAGAATATATGAGAGTCACCACTTTAACGTGCATCTCGAGAAAGTCGGCGATATGCATATCGCCGACTTCAATCAAAAATGTGAAGTGTCAATGGGAGTGGCAGAGATCACCCTCACCTTAGCAGATTTCACTACGATGGTGCAGTTCCATGTCATTGACTCCCGCACCTCGTACAAAGCACTGCTCAGCCGCCCATGGCTGCATGAAAATATGGTGGTGCCCTCCACGCTCCACCAATGCATCAAGTACAGTCTCCAAGGGAAGAAGGAAATGATATTTGCAGACCCCCATCCATTCGAGGTGTTTGAATGTCATTTGGCAGATGCCAACCTATATACAGGGCCTTCCCAGAAGACCTCTGAAGCTAAGACCCCTGCGGGGGCATCAAGAAGCACATCCGGCAGCAGTTGGTATCCACCACCGCCGCGCGGATATATCAAGCCCAAGGTGGTCTCCCATATCACAGCATCCGGGGACGTGGGCAGGATAGCACCCCCAATATTATACCCTGAAGCTAATGAAGTGCGGGTCGCTCGGCGGCACAATCATATTGAAATCCCAGATGGCCTTACCAAGCCAACTCCCGGCCATGATAACCCTACTGTCGAGCCTTTCAAAACTTGGGAGGTGACACATGAAGATGGACCTAGCAGTTTGTTTTATACGGCTGAAGAGCACCCTACTCGGGAAGACACAGACTACAGCCTCCCCGAAGATATAAGCAACCCACCGGTTCCCGTCCAGGGTCTGGCATTTACAACTGATCGGATGGCCAGGATGTTTTAGAAGCAGGACATTCCCCCCGATCAGTCTCAAAAGCGCAAGGAAGCTTTCCGGAAAATGTGGCATCCCGCAAATCTGGATAAGGAAATGAGACGTGTCTCTCAACATCCAGGGTTGGGCTTCACCCTGGAAGAATATTACTACAGTGGGCGATACGAGGTGGACACCATCTCCACCTTCTATCCTGCTGAAGATAGCCCGCTGGGGGCAACTTTTGATGAATACCGGGCGGAAGCTGAGCATGTTGAACTGGCTCAACCTGGAAATCAAGAAATAGAGACCTCGGTCCCCTGCCGATGCTGGGAGCAGGTCTACCCTGAAGAGGCGGCCCTTCAAGCCAAATTTGATACGGCTAGCAGTAGTGAAGCCGAAGATACTGAAGAAGCAGGAATTTCTCCCTCCAGTGGAGCCCTACTGATGATAACTTCAACACCCCTTCTACCAATCAAGGAAGCCTCGGTTGACTCCGATCAAGGGGAACCAGCTACCAAGAAAGGAAAAGCCACTTCTACCGAAGATACAACTGCCCCAGGAGGTGAGACCTCCTCAACTTCTGCTACAAAATCGGGACGCTGTCCAAGCTCGATAATAAACAACTACCATCCTGTCACGGTTGCAACCTCATCTACAAACACTGAAGCTGCTCTCCCACCCTTGGGAGCTGTAACGGCAGTGGATCTACTAATAGAACGATCCGCGCAGCCGCTAGCACAAGAAACAGAGAATCCTCGAGAAGCTCTGATGGTGTCTGATGAGGAAGTCGAAGTACTTGACCCTCAAGATGGTATTCCAGACTTCGTTGACCTCCAATCGGCACCTCCGGAGATAGACGACGGAGGTCAAGCCACAGTCGATGAACTGATAGAAGTCAACTTGGGAAATGAGGAGGACCCTAGGCCTACCTTCCTCAGTGCCCAACTATCCCCAGAAGAATGGGAGATGTACGTCCAGCTGCTGCTAGAGTACCGGGATTGCTTCACCTGGACTTACAAAGAAATGCCGGGTCTAAGCCCCGCTGTCTCGCAACATGAGCTGGCAATCAGCCCTGAGGTCGAGCCGGTGAAGCAACCATCATGGCGCATGAGGCCAGAACTCATTACCCAAATTTGTGCTGAAGTCGACAAGCTCATTGCCGTGGGATTTGTTGAGGAAAACCAGTACACCACATGGCTGGCGAACATCATCCCCGTGAAAAAGAAGAATGGACAGATCCGGATATGTGTCGACTTCCGAGATCTAAATAAAGCCTGCCCCAAAGATGACTTTCTGGTGCCAATAACGGAAGTCATGATCGATGCCACAACCGGTCACGAGGCCCTGTCGTTCATGGACAGGTCATCCGGTTACAACCAGATTTGGATCGCAGAGCATGACCGGGTCCATACTGCTTTCCGAACCCCTAAAGGCATTTATCATTATAAGAGGATGCCATTCGGACTAAAGAATGCCGGTGCAACTTATCAGCGCGCAATGACCAAAATCTTTGATGAGTTGCTCTACCACAAGGTCGAGTGCTACATAGATGATCTGGTGGTCAAAACCAGAAGAAAGGAAGACCATCTGCAAGACCTCCGGATTTTTTTTCAGAGGCTGAGGTAGCATGAGCTGAAGATGAATCCCATGAAATACGCGTTCGGAGTATCGAGCGGAAAATTCTTGGGCTTCATTGTCCGATATCGGGGGATCGAGATAGAACCCGCAAAAATCAAAGCAATTCAGGAGTTACCTCCACCAAGGAATCTCTCCGAGTTGAGATCACTACAGGGCTGCTTGGCTTATATCTGGCGGTTCATTTCCAACTTGTCAGGGCGATGTCAGCCTTTCCACAAGCTGATGATGAAAGATGTCCCCTTTTATTGCGATGAAGACTACTAGATAGCCTTCGATAAGCTGAAAGACTATCTGAAGACTCCTCCAGTGCTGGGCGCACCGGTGAAAGGATGGCCATTGATACTATATATAGCAGCTACACATAACTCCCTGGGGGCAATGCTGGCCCAGAATAATGAAGAAGGGAAAGAGCAAGCCCTCTATTACCTCAGTCGGAGACTGGTCAGAACTGAGGAGAAATATACTTATATTTAGAAGGTCTGTCTGGCACTGGTCTTCGCAGTTAAGAAGCTTCGACACTACATGTTGTCGCATGAAATCAGCTTGGTATCCAATCAGGATCCCCTGAAATATATTATGTCCCAGTCGGCACTCAAAGGTCGCCTGGGCAAATGGGCGGTAATCCTTATGGAGTTTGAGATCTCCTATGTGCCGCGCAAGGCCGTCAAGGGCCAAGCTATTGCAGACTTCTTCGATGAGCACCAGTACCCGGGGACTGCCCGTTAGAACTGGAGCTTCCTGAAGATGAAACCCTGGAAGCCGTTCAGGTGCAGCCCTCCTTATGGCAGCTATATTTTGATGGCGCGTCCAGAATTGACACCTCTGCCACTGGATCGCACAGAGTCAGGGCAGGGGTAGGCATAGTCCTAAAATCCTCGGAAGGAGAAGTGGTGCACACATCCTGCTCAACAAACAAACACTGCACAAACAACGAAGCAGAATATGAAGCCGTGATAATCGGGTTACAAATTGCTCTATCCATGGGAATTCAGATGCTGGAAGCATTCGGAGATTCCATGCTAGTTATAAAACAACTGGAAGGAGTGTTCGATGTGCGAAAGCAAGAGCTTCTCCCCTATCACCAGCTGGCAACCCACCTGATGTCAAGATTCTACTTCATCAGCATCAAGCATATCAACCGAGGCCAGAATGCTCAGGCATACGCCCTCGCTAAGTTGGCCAGTTCGCTGGCAGTCCCGCCAGACACAAGCCTGAACATAACAGTGATTAACCGCCGGCAAGTCCCCAATGTAACAGAGATCTTAGCCGACAAACGAGAGATTGAGGTGATGGCCGTCGAAGAGGTTCAACAACCCGACTGGTGAGAACATCTCCTGCGGTGGTTCCAACACCAGCAGCTTCAAAAAGAAAAAGAACAGAGAATGAAGCTCTTGAGGGTCAAGGACTCTTATGAGATGAGAAGCAGAACCCTATTCCGGATAATGGCAGATGCCCGAAGGAAAGTCCTACTTCGTTGCTTGTCTTCAACAGAGGCGGGACAGGTGATGCAAGAAATCCATGCGGGGTCAGCTGGAGCACACCAGGCTGGCCCAAAGATGAAAATTGAGATAAAGAAATTGGGTTACTATTGGCCCACTATGTTTGATGATTGCTGCAAGTTCGCCAAGGCTTGTCAAAAGTGTCAAGAACATGCTAATGTGGCAAGGAGACCTCCAGTGCCACTGCATCCGACCCTACCAAGCTGGCCGTTTGCTTAGTGGGGCACGGACGTGGTAGGGCCGCTACCAGCATCTTCATCAGGGTGCAAATATATCTTAGCAGCTACAGACTACTTCTCCAGATGGGAGGAGGCGGTAGCATTGAGAGATGTAACGGGAGAACTAGTTTCAAGATTCTTCCGGCAGAATATAATATTCCGGTTCGGGATCCCCAGCCGAATCATCTCTGATAATGGCAGCCATTTCAGAAACCAGAAGGTTTATCGGCTAGCCGACAAGTACAAGATTGAGTAGAGGACATCATCCCCCTACAACACTCAAGCCAATGGACTCGCAGAAGCCTTCAACAAGACACTATGCACGTTGCTGGCAAAGTCTGTCAAGTCTAATAAAAAAGATTGGAAAGAAAGGATGTACGAAGCACTCTGGGCCTATCGTACTGTCTACAAAACCCCAACCGGCTGTTCGCCTTTCTCCCTCGTCTATGGGTCAGAGGCTGTGGTGCCGATTGAACTGGAAGTTCCTTCGCTGCGAGTTGCCATCCAGCATGGACTAGGCAGTGGTGAACAAACCAATACAGAAAGAAGATTGGAAGAGCTCGCTGAGCTCGAATGAAAACACCTCCGGGCGCAACAAAACATCCAGCTCTACCAAGCTCGCATGGCCCGTGCTTTTGACAAGATGGTCAAAGGTCGGGAATTCAAGAAAGGAGACCTGGTGATGGTCAAAAGAAGAGAAGTGATGGCCTCCAACCCCAAAGGGAAGTTGGTCAAAAATTGGATCGGACCATATATCGTCCACCGAGTATATGAAGAGGGTGCCTACGTCCTGGTGGACCACAAAGGAGTCATCCAGTTCTCTCCCCTCAACGGAAAGCATATAAAGCTGTATCATGCAGCACAACCAACATTCCCCAAGTGATCGGTCGGAATACCCTTATCTTGGTCTAGTGGCACTCCGCCCTGATCGAGCTACCCTTATCTCGATCTAGTGGCACTCCACCCTAGCCGAGCTACCCTTATCTTGGTCTAGTGGCACTCCGCCCTGATCGAGCTACCTTTCCTTGGTTTAGTGGCACTCCGCCCTAGCCGAGCTACCCTTATCTTGGTCTAGTGGCACTCCGCCCTAGCCGAACTACCTTTCCTTGGTTTAGTGGCACTCCGCCCTAGCCGAGTTACCCTTATCTTAGTCTAGTGGCATTCCGCCCTGATCGAGCTACCCTTATCTTGGTCTAGTGGCACTCTGCCCTGATCGAGCAACCTTTCCTTGGTTTAGTGGCACTCCGCCCTAGCCGAGCTACCCTTATCTTGGTCTAGTGGCACTCCGCCCTAGCCGAACTACCTTTCCTTGGTTTAGTGGCACTTCGCCCTAGCCGAGCTACCCTTATCTTGGTCTAGTGGCACTCCGCCCTGATCGAGCTACCTCGCCTTGGTCTAGTGGCACTCCGCCCTGATCGAGCTACCTTTCCTTGGTTTGTGGCACCCCCCTAGCCGAGCTACCCTTATCTTGGTCTAGTGGCACTCTGCCCTGATCAAGCTACCTTTCTTCGATCTAGTGGCATTCCGCTCTGATCGAGCTACCCTTATCTTGGTCCAGTGGCACCCCACCCTGATTGAGCTACCTTTCCTTGGTCTAGTGGCATTCTACCCTGATCGAGCTACCCTTATCTTGGTCTAGTGACACTCCGCCCTAGCCGAGCTACCCTCACCTCGGTCCAGTTGGGCTCCACCCTGATCGAGCTACTTTTCCTTGGTCTAGTGGCACTCTGCCCTGGCCGAGCTACCTTTCCTTGGTTTGGTGGCACCCCGCCCTAGCAGAGCTACCCTTATCTTGGTCTAGTGGCACTCCGCCCTGATCGAGCTACCTTTCCTCGGTCTAGTGGCATTCCGCCCTGATCGAGCTACCCTTATCTTGGTCCAGTGGCACCTCGCCCTGATCGAGCTACCTTTCCTCGGTCTAGTGGCATTCCGCCCTGATTGAGCTACCCTTATCTTGTCTAGTGGCACTCCGCCCTAGCCGAGCTACCCTCACCTTGTTCCAGTGGCGCTCCGCCCTGATCGAGCTACCTTTCCTTGGTCCAGTGGCACTCTGCCCTGGCCGAGCTACCTTTCCTTGGTCTAGTGGCATTCCGCCCTGGCCGAGCTCTCAAAAGAATACACCAGATTGCCATTACGGGTCCTACGCCCGAATCGGCGAAAGATCATTCCTTTACGTTAGCATTCAGCCCTCACTAACGAATGAAGTGCTCTGCTCGGCACGAGGCCCGATGCTCCGGCACCCAGCCATCTACTATCAACCAAGGGTCAGACATTACACTTCGACCTACCGCCTTTTATATCCTCAAAAGAAAAGAAAAATGGGGTTAAAAATAGAGATACCCCGCCAGACTTGCGCCTATATTAGGACAAGTGTAAAAATGGCTATAACCCAGCCGTGGCGAAAACCCGAAAGGGCGCTAAGGCAAAATCGGGTACCCCGCCACGGGAAAACCTGAAAGGGCGCGTGGGCAAAAGTAAGAGGGGGATGGGTTCGGCGAAAACCCGAAAGGGCGCTTAAGTCAGTAAAGTGGTAATTTAAAAATTCCTCTTTTGTTTCCATCCTATGAAACTCCAAAAGGGACAATCCTCAAACGTCCCACCGGAGATCCTTTAACAGACCCATGTTTGACCTTCGTCATCATCGGCGAGATCGGTCGATCTCTACCCCTAACTTGGACCTTCCGTCCCTGTTAATAATCCTACCATTGCTTTGGCATGTGACCCATGCTGATGAATAAACCCGTGTTCAACCCTCGGCATCATCGGCGAGATCGGTCGACCTCTACCCTTAACTCGGATCTTATGTCCTTGTTAATAAACCATGTCCTTTGCTTCGACATTTAACCAGTGTCGATGAACTAAACCAGGGACCAATCCTTGTCATCATCGGCAAGGCCCGTCAGCATTCTAGCAGTTGAGTTCTTCTGTACTTCGAATTCAAAAAAAAAAGAGAAAGGAAAAATGGGGTTAAAAATGGAGATACCCCGCCGGACTTGCTCCTGTATTAGGACAAGTGCAAAAACGGCTATAACCCAGCTGTGGCGAAAACCCGAAAGGGCGTCGCAGGCAAAATCGGGTACCCTGTCACGTGAAAACCCGAAAGGGCGCGTGGGCAAAAGCAAGAGGGGGCTGGCTTCGGCGAAAACCCGAAAGGGCGCTTAGGTCAATAATGTGAATAAAAAAAAAGAAATGATAAATGAATGATGAATAGTGATGATCCATCCTCCGTCCTGAAGACCCTTTACAGGGTCGAGGCAGAGTCTTCATCCAATGTCCCGCCTATATGTATCCATTTTCTACCCTTTTCGACCCTTGTCACCATCGGTAAGATCGGTCGCTACCCTTTCCGGTTCTTGTCATCATCGGCAAGACCGTCTACCCTTTTCGACCCTTGTCATCATCGCCAAGATCGGTCGCTACCCTTTTCGACCCTTGTCACCATCGGCAAGATCGATCGCTACCCTTTCTATTTTTTGTCATCATTGGCAAGACCGTCTACCCTTTTCGACCCTTGTCACCATCGGCAGGATCGGTCGCTACCCTTTCTGGTTCTTGTCATCATCGATAAGACCGTCTACCCTTTTCGACCCTTGTCATCATCGGCAAGATCAGTCGCTACCCTTTTTGACCCTTGTCACCATCGGCAGGATCGGTCGCTACCCTTTTTCGGTTCTTTTCATCATCGGCAAGACCGTCTACCCTTTTCAACCCTTGTCATCATCGGCAAGATCGGTCGCTACCCTTTTCGACCCTTGTCACCATCAGCAAGATCGGTCGCTACCCTTTTCTGATTCTTGTCATCATCGGTAAGATCGATCGCTACCCTTTTCGACCCTTGTCACCATCGATAAGATCGGTCGCTACCCTGTCTGATTTTTATCATCATCGGCAAGACCGTCTACCCTTTTCGACCCTTGTCATCATCGGCAGGATCGGTCGCTACCCTTTCTGGTTCTTGTCATCATCGGCAAGACCGTCTACCCTTTCCGACCCTTGTCATCATCGGCAAGATCGGTCGCTACCCTTTTCGACCCTTGTCATCATCGGCAGGATCGGTCGCTACCCTTTCCGGTTCTTGTCATCATCAGCAAGACCATCTACCCTTTTCGACCCTTGTCATCATCGACAAGATCGGTCGCTACCCTTTTCGACCCTTGTCACCATCGGTAAGATCGGTCGCTACCCTTTTCCGGTTCTTGTCATCATCGGCAGGATCGATCACTACCCTTTTCAACCCTTGTCACCATCGGCAAGATCGGTCGATACCCTATCCGATTTTTGTCATCATCGGCAAGACCGTCTACCCTTTTCGACCCTTGTCACCATCGGCAAGACCGGTCGCTACCCCTTTTTCGGTTCTTGTCATCATCGGTAAGACCATCTACCCTTCTTGACCCTTGTCACCATCGGCAAGGTCGCTCTCTATCTGTTTCGGTTTTCATCTCTCATATACCCGTTTGGGTCCTCCGGACTCTCGACTCGCTCAAGCCGTTGTTTAGTCTTGAGAATAGTCGCGGCGTGGTGGAGCGAATACCTCACCCCTTTACTGAAGGTGTGAGTGCTCTCCTGCCCTCGTGACCCACACACTCGGACTAGAAACAACTGGCGAATGGAAAGAAAGAAAAAAGAAGAATGATGAAAGAATGGAGTCGTCATTTGACAGTAAAATGAAGATTTTCATTCTACAGAATAAAGAGTACATGTTACGCGGGGCATTCCCCGGAATACATGAAGTCCATCAAAAGAGGCAAATAGAAAATGACTATGGTAAAGGGCGTCGGAAGATGTCCTCCAGCTCCGGAATGCCCAGGGAAGGATGGCGGGCCAGCTCCTGCAGTCTGAACTCAGTGGCCTCCAGCTGAGATAGTCTCTCCCCGAGAGAAGCAACTTGCCCCTCGGCCAGTTATGCCTCCTCTACCCTCTGGACCTCCAAGCGTTCTACCTCTTGAAGCTCAGCCTCTGCCCTTGAAAGTTTGGCATGTAGTTCCGCTATGCAGGCCGTGAGGAAGCTTCGGCGCTGCAAAGAGGCATTGGCGTCGTCCCTCATCCGCGCCGCAGTCCCTTTCAGGGAGATGAGAGTTGTTCGGCATTCAGCCCGCTCCAGTGTTACGGCCGCCAACTGGTCAGCTGCCTCCCGGCCTAAGAATTCTCTCCTGTTTACATATTTCAGAAGCAAGATCACCCGTGGAGTCCAGTCGTCCATGGGGCAACCAAAGGCCAACAGCGAGCGTGATAAATGATCTTTCAAGCCCCTCAGCTGAACATAAGTTAAATCTCTGCTGGCCGTTATGGTTTGCTGAAGGGTCCCTAGAAACTGCCACACAAGGTCACTCAAAGACTGGAGACCGAGCGGCGACGTCTCGGGTAGTTCAAACTCCACTCTGCTGTCCACAGTGGCCCAGATATCGTCGCCCGTCCCAGAAGATGACGACGGCATGAGCTGCAGTCGCACTGGTGTGGGGAACAACCGCGGTGGCCGATACGGTAGCTGGAGTCTCAATGACGACAATTTCCCTACCAGCCCCCTGGGATGGAGGTGCAACAGGAATATCAAGAACCGAGGACATCTGTTCTTCGACGATCTCTCCGGCTTCTATTTCGGAGGGGCCATCCTTCTCCGAAGCCGACTGTTGTGCGACTTCTAATGGCTGAGAGTCCTCGACTGCTACCAGACTATCAACCCTCACAAGTGCTCCGGGTCCAGCTGGAGCCACTGCCGCTGCATAGTCCTTGGGGTATCGCAGTGCGATAGGCCGTAAGACGGACGGGAAGGTTGCGTGGCCCGCGCCTAGAGCCGGGAGGGGTATCTGCACCGTCATGGTTGGCAGCACCACCTCAGTCTGCACCAGAAATATGTACATTAAAAAGCTAAAAGGAATAGAAAGGAAGGGCAGCAGGCACCGACCACGGGTGGGTCCTTACCTCGGCCGGTACAAAGCTCAAATCTCTAAGGGCAACTTCTCCGGCGCCAGCCTCTCCGCTCAAAAGCGAGCCTGACAGCCCAAGACCACTCCATGACAACCGGGGTGGGCTAAAAGTCAGATGATCGCTTTCATAGGCCGAGGACGCCCTGGCATCCTCAGTCTTTGTGTCAACAGGTGGGAACTCCTCATCACTGGATCCGCCACCATAATCAACCTACTTAGAGGAGGAGGACCCCTCTGCTCTTTCGAGACGCTCCACCATCGGGGTAGGAGCCTCGCCAGGAGGAGCATTACCTGCGACAGGAGCTTCCCCCGTGCACTCCACATCAGGAGCAACAGTGGATGGGACCTCAAGGGCAAGTTCACCCTGCCCCTGGATAATCGCTTCTTCTACACTCTCCGAGCCCGGAAGTAATGACGGCTGTATATCAACTGAAATTTACGGCAAGAAAGGTCAAGCCGGCTGAAGATGTGAAGCTTCGTGGTGGCGTCACAATTAAACTATAAATTACCTTCCATTTCCTGTCTGGGCGTCGAAGAAGGCAGATCTCTCTCTAAGGGAGCAATAGGGATTCCCTCTGCCCCTTCCCTAGTCGCGACATCTACCGTCGCCTCCAACCCGACGATCGCGGCAACTGTGTCAGGCAACCGTCAGCATGAGCTAGCCAAGGCAGTCAAAGTGGACTAATGAACTCTGAAGAAAAGAAGAGCCTACCTTCAGCTTCTGGCCGTTGTGTGCGAGAAGCTTCGAACTCTTCGAAGGATACAACCGAAGGAAGAACGGTTGTTGATTCCCTTTCTGCGGCCTTCTTTCGGCGCGCCCGTGTCACCCGGGTCACCGCTGCCTTCGCCTTCCCGACGGCCTCTCTCAACTGGGACCGAGTCCGCTTTCTCGAATCGCCGGGAGGCAGTGGCGTCGTGGTCGGGGCCAGCTCGGGAACCTCGAAATATGCTGGCTTCTGAGCCTTTATTATCAGCTCCCTAAAGTGCCGAGTCTCCTCCGAAGTTGGTCGGACTGCACATGCACACAGGTGAGAATAATGCACCACAATGAAAAAAAGAAGCTGGCCGAAGGGTCTGAATGAAGAAATGGAACATACTTGCCGGCCCCGTATAGAAGGGGAAGAGAGGCCAATAATACAGCGAAGGCACTTTGTCTCTCGAAGCCGCCTCACGAATAAGCCAGCATAAATCTCTGATCTTTTCACTCGGCTCGGCCAGTAGCGCCAGGTCCTCGTGACCATGAGAAGACAGGAGATAATATAGGCTCAGGTGGTCCAGCCCCCATCTATCAGCATATTTGAACGAGACTTGAAGAGGTCGGTCCAGGATGGCTTCGCTGGGACCACCCACTGAAAGGCCATGCGACCGAAGGAGCGCAAATAGCCAGGGGGTGTTGTTGTACAAGGCATCCCGTCTATCTTCCTTGCGAATGACGGTCCGATAAGGGTACAACCTATCCACCTCGGGATGCTAGTCGGCCATAGCCGAGATGGGCTCCTCCACCGGCAGAGGGAGTTGTTGAAGGACCACCCTCTCACTACTCACCCGGCATAAACCCCAAAGGGTTTTCACATAGTCATCTTTGTTGATCGGTGGCAGCTTTGGGTCAACCTTCGTCCTGCAACTTTTTACGACCTTGCGGGCCTCCAAATAGGCCTTCACTTCCGTACGGGTCCAGTACTTCAACTTCTTCAAATAAGAAGGCTCAATATCAAAGACTGGCTCCGGCTGGGAGTCCAGGAACCTGTGCTCTGCCACGGCCCAGCACTCTCACCGGGAGCTCCTGTAGAACCCTGTTCGCGTGTTCCACCACTTGATATATTCAGGCGTGACGCGGGGGAAACGGGCAGGGGTTGGCACACTGAAAGAAACATCTTCTCGGCGGTGGAAGAAGTCCCACCATATCCGGGCATCATCATTTGAAACTTGCCAAGCCCTGTGCCTGTTAGGCAACGCAAACAGTGAAGAAGAATGTGGAATGTGCTGGTCGTAGCCAAAGTTCCGACTGAAGCGGAACGGGTAGTACGGCTCCAACCACAAAATGCCGCTCTTGTGGAATACAAGGACACTCGGCCTGATAGCCAGCGCCCAATCAACCAACTCCGGCTCAAGAATGGGTTTTGTACATTTGGCCTCGGAAAGCGGATGGATATACTCCTCAGTCTCAAAAAGCTTGCACTGCCTCGTCCTGTTCACCAGCAGGCTGGAGTGGGCAGCTAAGCTCCAAAAGTGAAGAACCCCGGGGGAATCTGTGGGAATAGGGCCAATTTGCCCCGAATGGCGTAGAGTTGCTCCGCTAGTGAGGATGGCTCGGCACTCGCGAATTCTATCATCCGCGGAACAAGAGGAACAGACTGTAATGCCCGAGGAGCCGCCTCCGGTAATAGGGTACAAACCCAAGCATTGAAAAAATGTAACAGACCGACCGTCCGAAGATTTCTGGGGAGACGCGTCTTGTGCAGGTCTACCAACATCTTGTAAATAAGACATAGGGCCACCGGGCAAAGAGATAGTTTGGTACCCCAAGCCATGAGACGGGCTGGATAAATGGCTTCCGCCCTGATTACGCTCTCGTCACCTTGTAGAAGAGTGAAAGAACAGAGCCAGTAAACCAGATATGCAGCATAGTGGGTGACTGCGTCAACACCGGTAGGGTTTGGGTTCTCCCCCTGCCATCCTTTCGAAGAAGATGATGAAGCGTCCTGGCATCGCACCCTCTTCTTCCGCTTCTGAGCCACTGGCGCTATCGGGGGAAAGTCTTCATACTTATTCTTCCCATTGAAGAAATATTGAAGCTAGGTGCCCATCCACACCCTCCGCTTCTCGCCCGGCTTCCGAGCTTCCCTCGTGTCGTGCGACGAATGATAGAGGGTGCGGTACGCCTTCATCAGATATCGATAGGCATAACCCGCCAGATACCGACCCTCACCGTCAGTCTGATCCTTCAGCCAGTCAGGCCAGCAAACCTCTTCATACGGTTCTCCGTCAATGGGTAGGCCGCTAAGCTGTGAGAGGCTCCACAAGTCTAGAGAGGTCTCTCCTTCCGAAGTATAGAAAGTGTTATATTCGGGGCAGAACACCTCGATCATACCGCAGCACAAGCCTCGGGAGATGGGGTAGCGGTACCTTGAAGCATACACGCTGTGGTATATCCTGGCCCTGGTCAGGATGGGAGCATAATGATGCAGCACATAATCTGTGAACTCCACCGCTCCAGGTCTAAATGCGTGGGCGTCGGTGGCCCTCAGCTCGGCAAACCACCCCACAGATATCTGGTGCTTGAAGCGGATCGCCAGGCAGTCCAGCAGAAATGATTCTTCTCTGTACCCCCACTTCAACGGGGCAAGGAATAGGCCAAAGATCGGCTTCTCCCGGTCCACCCTGCCTGCGGAATCATTCCACCGAGCGGGTACAAATTCAGGGGCCCTGGTCAGCAGCCCATCTTCTGGAGCCAGATCTTGCAGTCCCAGCACGACGCTCCATTTCCTGACCTCTCCGGGGAGATAAATGGGTCTTCCCCGCACCACACAATCTGTCAGACTGTCCCTCTCCACCAACAGGGCCTGCTCGACTTTTCGGACAAGGAACACGTCCCTCTTCCCTTGGAGGTTGAAGCGTTGGAGAAGGGACATCAGGTGTTTGTCTTTGGGGTAGTCCCTCCTAGCGACACCTTCCCTGTCATAATGAAAGGAGTCGCCCCCAAGAATGAGGAGACGCCTGGTGTCCACAGTATCTGTCTCCGAATCTGAGGATTCGCAACCACAGCCACTTGACCGTGCCCCCGATCAAGGGAATTGACGTTCTCCCACGTCACCACGGCACGAGAAGAAGAACCGGATGCCATGATAGCTGCAAAGAAGCGCATCAAACAATAAGCAAAAGTCAGAGAATAACTGATTAAAGGCAGATTTCTGACAAAATTTCGACAGAGTTTCCCCAGCACGGGAGATTGCCAAGGAAAAGCGGGAACACGTCCACTAAGGGAACGGTCCCTAAAAGCAGCCACCGGCATTACACCGAGGCCAAAAGGAACACCCGGGGAAATAGCTCCGAGGGCAAGCCCTACTAGAAGCCTCCCGGGGCCCAAAGAATGGGTTTGAAACCCAAAAAGGGCAGCATTTCGCTCACCCCGAAGGAAAAGCCGCCGCCGCTCTCGCCCTCACCTCACTCGGCGCCGCGGGAAGAAAAACGGGAGGAGAGAGAAAGTTTTTTTGCAAATGAGGGATGAAGAAGAAAAATGAAAGGAGAAAGCCTTATATAGAGGATGGCTTCGGATGTTAATCCGGCGCGCTATTTAGCGCGCCGAATTAACCATCCCAATACAAAAAGGCGCGCCGATTTAGGCCGGCCGGTTAACAGTCTCAGCATCAGTGCCGCGCCGTATTAAAAAAGCAAAGGGGCCAGGAGCGCGCCGGATTAACGTCTCAAAGCCAAGAGCGCACCGAAGCAACCCCGCGCCGTATTAAAATGCAAACGGCGCCGGATTAACGTCCATGCCGGATTAAGGGCCGTCCCAAGCTCCTGTCAATCGAAGAGGAGATCATTCCGGGTGAAATTCATTCGTCGGCCTTGCTGCACTCGTGCCTTGCTCGCAACACCCACGTCTGGGGGGCATTTGTTGGCACCCAAAATATGATCGTCGGCGACCAAGCCACAAAGACGAAGGACCCGGCCCGCTGAAGCACGGAAGCCGATAAAGATCAACATATTGAAGACTTCTCAAGCTGCCAAGGCCTCGAGTCACCCCGTATGAGCATGGGGACTTCACCTCAGGAGAGTCGAGATGAACTCACAACTAATCGGTAGTGCGACCAAGCCTGCCCAATGAACCGGCATCGACTCCGTCGTGCCGCATACACTACACCCGTTGTCCGATCAAGGACGACGGTCTACCCAGTGGCTACCCACCTCATGAAAGGCTCTCCTGAAGATGAAAGAGTCCCCTGGCTCTCCGGGATGGAGGACTAAAAGTTCTATCGCCAGAAGATCTCGATCACCCGGCATGGGTACGGCTTCCCACCAAGATGGGCCCGTTAGTGGTCGAATGATCGCCCAGCTCAAGCGAAACTACCCCGGGTGTTATCCCACCCTCTCAGGAGCTTTGAGCACAAGCCAGACCGAGCCAGCGGCACTTATCATAGTGCCAAGAGCCGTGTCAGCGGAAAACCCGCGTAATTAAACCGAAGTCATTGGAAGCTCCAAGAATGGCCGTACGTCGGCCTGAGAGCTTCAACAAGGCATCTCCTCGAGATTTCAAGGAGCAGTGGCAAGGTAAATGTTCACGGTGACCCCTGGAATCATCCCCGGACTCATCGGCCGATTCGCGACATGCGAAGGGTGCTAGCACGACGCGCCCTAAACCGGCGCGCCTCCGTCCGTCGCCCCCCCATTCCGGCGCGCAAGAACCCCTTATCCGGCGCCCTCTTGTGCCGACGCGCAAAGGATGCAGAGGGCCCTTCCCCGGCGCGCCAATCTCCACACCGGATGAAATCTCAAACCGGGGTATATATATATGGCTGTTCGAATCAAAAAGGGGAGCAATCGAAAAAGAAAAAAAGAGAAGGAAAAGGAAAGAGGGTCAGTCGTCTTCGAGGGAGAAAGGGCTTCTTTCTTGCAAAAGAAGCAGAGTCTCTTAGAGAGTTCTCCAGTGGCCGTCTCTCGTTCTCATCTGCAGCCCTTCGGAGTGAGAGAGGAGGAAGGCGTTCTGACACTCTGTTTTCTAGAACAGGTGGGTGCCCGAGTCGTGGTTCTTCGGCTCCGCTTCTTTGCTTTCTCTCCGACGAATGTAAGCGAGAGGGGTGAAGGATGGCGATGATATGAGCCAATCCTCCCCCCCTCTTCGCCATATGTTTTTTTTTATTATTCTTCCTCTGCGCATCTCTCTGCCTCTGCAACCGATGAACGGCGACCGAGCGACGATGTCGGCACCAGATTTGTAATGTAAATGTTAGTCCATCCCCGTCTACTGGGTGGTGATATGTATATAGATGCGTGGACCAATAGGTCGAATGAATGCTCGAAGCTTATTCCCCTTCTCTATCTATGTCAATGCATATGTATGAGTTCTTCCGCGTGTCGTTCCCGACTCCGGTTTCCTCGAGTCCCGATCATGCCCCGAAGCATCGCGGGCTACAGAAACGACCCCTCCCCAGGTCTTTCCCATCGACCGCTTCCATGTTTGTTTTAAGGGTCGTTGTATCCCCTCCGTGGGCAGAGCTGTGCTCATGCGCATGCTTCTTCCCGCTGTGGTATCGAGGGTCTAACTCCCATTAACTCCTCCCTTCGTGCTGCTCTGTTGCTCATGAGGTGGGAGTCGCCTTTGGGATGGCAAGATCCATCGCCTGAATGTTATGTCCTAGTTGTTCGAGCATATGCTTCTACGATTGGCTCATCTCATCTGTGCATTGACTACCCATCTGCATCACGGTCAGTTGAACCGTTCCGAGATTCTTTCATTCCGTCTTAATCGCCCGGGGAGGGGGACATTCCCCATTGCTTCACTGAACTGCTGGGTGATTGAGGGCTCTACCTCTTGATGGTAGATGCTTCCTCAAGGCCACATCAGATAATAACAGGGATCCTAGCCTAACAAGCTTAGCCCCAACAATCTGGAGACCCGATAGAGGCCAAGGTATGTGTGCTCCTAGTAGGCTAGCCCTTGGAGCTTCACTCTCTTAATGGTCGGCCACTCCAAGGGATGTGTCATAGGCTGTGGGTTGCCCACCCCTCGTAGGCTAGCCCTCGGGGTGCTGCTCCCATTATCAGTGGCCTCATCCCTCTATTCTCACCCACGGAACCTTGGTGCCCCTCGCAGGCTAGTCCTCGTGGTACCCTATCTGTTGGGAGTTTGCTGGCATCCACTGTGCAGACCGACGGTTTAGGGGCTTACTCCACAAGTGGGTATGACCCCGTTCCTCCCATGCAACTCTTCATGTTCAGGGGAGATGCTGCCCAATTTTGGGTAGACTCAGAATAATTAAGTCGTAATCCGATGCTCATTCTGAACCCAATCAACTCCGTGCTCTAGTGTGAACCTCGCACTGGCTTACTGCATCATTTTCGAGGGATCTTGGACTTCAATCAAACAAGTAATCGGTCTGGTTGACTTGAAACTATCATAAGGATCTTGAATGAACCAAAATACTGTGAATTTCTTTTAAAAACTGACTAAAACTGCCCGGCCCAAGCCCGGCGCGCCCTAATATGGCGCGGTACCCTACCGCGCCGTATCAACATAAGACTCATTTTTTTCTTCGTGCTGGTTGCCCCGTTCCCGATGCGCCCTAAACCGGCGCGCCCCAAGGCCTTCGCGCCGGGCTAACAGCTGCCCATGGCCGCGCCGGATTAGCCCGTTTACCTACATTTTGGCCGCGCCGGTTTAGCCCTTTTACCTACGTCTGGCCGCGCCGGATTAGTTCTGTTTGCCCACGTTTAGCCGCGCCGGGGAACCCTACCCCTACGCGTGGCTGCATCGATTTTAAGCCCTGATGTTGTTTTAATCATTCACCCACCCTTAGGGTGACCTTCGTCTCCCGTGGCCGGAATTAATGAATCCTAATAAACTGAATAAGAGAAGTGACGTTTGGATCCGAATCATTTTACTATTAGGTTTGTGCTACTATCCTTGCCTCACTTGGCGGAGATTAACAGACGTGATTGATCACTGCTTACTTTCATAATTCTATTGCCATGCTTAGCATAGTTATCATCATCATGCATGCATGCTTGCATAGACCCTCGAGTATATCAAATGGCACCGACGGAAGGCCGGGTTACGCCCGATCGGAAGTCTCCGCTATGCGCATTGGTGGTCTTTGGACCTACGTCCTCCGCCCTATATCGAGGGTCACTAATTCAATAAACCACGCTCCCCTCGCATGATAGATAGACGTATTCCGTGTGATCTTGTCATGCTCATAACGTCGCATCTTTTATTCCGGCCTCGATAGCCCACTATCTCGGTAATTAATCAAAGGTGTTCGCTCCTCGCGGGGAATGTAATTAACGCCATAGCCTTTATGGTATGGCGGACTGCTGGTCCCGACCGAACCTCACTTTCGCCCGATACGGGTCAAGATGAGCGCATAATAAACTTGTCACGTACGTGACAAGCATGCCCGCGCCGTCAATCAGTCAGTTAATTACCAGTTAGTTAATTGGTTGATCGACACGTGAAATAAGATATATATATATATACATAAAATAATAAGAAGGAATAAACCCATCGCAAACACTCACCCAGTTTTATTCCAACATTTTTCAGGTAATCAGGTGGCTAGCGAGACCGAGACTCACATGGGAGGGACAAGTGTGCAAGCGAGCTTCAAAATCTAGTGAACCCGAGTCTTTTATCTTTCTTGAGTCTAGCATGGTGTCTCTTATTTGGTTATCTTGTCTAAGTCTGTTAGAGCGTCATCTCCTTTTCTTTCATTGTAATGTAGTTGAGTCTTCTTCAAGTTTTTAAATCGAGATTGTAAGAGACTTATATTAGAAATAAAATTTTATTATTGTTGAGAATTATTTGGTCTTATGCGATTGCTCTTGATTATTCACGACTGTTTAACTGCCACGTTCCGAGCAAACGACACGTTCCGCTGCTATCGGTTCGGGGCGTGACAGAGGTGGTATCAGAGCTTCGGCTTTCTTATCCTCCAGTTATTAGGTCCCAATGATAGGTCATCCTTGTCAGTCATATCAGAGCCTCGGCTTTCATATCCTCCAATTATTAGGTTCCAATGATAGGTCAAGTATCCTTGTCAATCGTATCAGAGCTTCGGCTTTCATATCCTCCAATTATTAGGTTCCAATGATAGGTCAAGTATCCTTGTCAGTCGTATCAGAGCTTCGGCTTTCAGTCCATAGGTCATTAAGTTTAAGTGATACGTTGAGTCTCCTTGTCGGTCATCCTATAGGAATTTCGCGAGAATTGGGTAGAGCTTGGGGTTAAATTATAAAAGAAGGATGAAATACCTAAGTCCCATCATTAATAACCATTATAACCCTTGGATTAATAAATTAATCTCTCCAATAATCCTTGTAGGAACATAAATAAAATGGAGGCATTCAAACCAACTTTTGTCCCTGAGATGGTATTGGTGGATGTCCATGCTTATGCGGACCTTGTTCGAAGACTCCAAGAGTTAGAGAAGATGGTAGAAGAAAAAGAAAGAATAGAAGGAAAGGACCAAGTCAAAAATTCTGAGAAGTTCGCCATAACCAACAAGAGGCCAAACATGAGCGGTAGTTCCCGAGGGTGTAGGAAGTGCAAGAAATGCAAGAAGTGTAAGAAAGAGGAAGATTCCTCTCAAGGTAAGTGTGAGTTTTGTGGTCGATATAGACACAAATCGGAGAAGTGTTGGCGGAAGTCAGGAGCATGCCTTCGTTGCGGGAGCTTAGACCATAAAATCGCTATATGACCTGTTTCGATCAAGAAGCTTCTAGGAGAAACTCAAGTTTTAATAGGAGCCGAGCCAACCAAAGGAAAAGCTATGAAAGGTATCCCTTGTCCTCGATCCTAAGATGATTCTTTCAATATGTTTAGATTTCTTCTTTCACTTATATGGTATCATAGCTAATCCCCCATCTAGAGAAGAAGGTGATGTGAATTTGGGGACCAAATTCCTTTAATTGGGGAAGGGTGTAACACCCGAAAATTTTGAAGGCTAAATATGAACAAAATATTTAAGTTTTAAAGAAAAAAAGGGCTTACACTGGATGATATTTATTATACATAAATGAATAAATAAAAATTTAGATATATTAGAATAAATAAGTGGATAGTTAATTTTCTCTTTAATAAAAGAAACTATTTTACTAGGATCGAACCTACCCTGATACCTAGGACAAGGACTATAAAAGTAAAAGAAATTATGAGGAATAAAATCCCTATATACATACAAATTATTAATAGGTATATGAGGGTTAGTAAATAACAAATAGGTATATATATATCAAGAGATATGAAACCCACACATATTGTAAGGGCCTTTAGAATACGTATATGGCAAATAATAAGCATTGGGAAAAATAGATAGCAACATATTGACACAAATAAGGGCCCTTAAGTCTCAACCCACTCATCTATATATCTGTGCATATATATATAATGTAATATAAATAAATATAATACAACGTAAATAATCAAGGCCAAACTCTGTACACAACCCCTGACATCCTAAAAAGTCTGACAAAAGAACTCACAGACACTACTATTCTATTATAATAAATTTAAGAATGACATGTTATTTTTAGGTAAGTATTTAATGCACAACGTAATTTTAATTGAATTAAGAATCATTAAATCTTGAAGAAAATGTCAATTTATATTTTATTACTAACTTAGAAAATTTAATATTCCACCTTTATTTCATTATAATATTATTAGAAGGGAGAAGGATATATATATATATAAGATTTAATTACATTAAAGATATGTAAAAGATAAAAGAATGAGTATATATGTAATTTTGGTTCTTTCAAGGGGATTGAGAAATGGCCAAAACTCAATTGACGCCTCTTTGTGCAGGCGTATCCAATGTGAAAAGTGACCTAACACAAGTCGTTATTTATAAATTAGTGAAAACCAAGTAAAGTATATAGCTAAAGAGTTATAGAGATGATAGGGATATATACATAATATTAGTCTTTTGGAAGGATAAGGAGAAATGCCAAAATGAAATTGACGCCATTGCCTTGGGCGTGTATTACAAATAGGACGACTTAATGAAAGTCGTTATTTTATTCTAAAATGAATAGTGCCCAGTTTTGAATTAAAGAATTTTGGAAAACTAATTATATGGAAAAATAGAGAAAAATGGAAAACTCATACCCCTAAAATTTCCCAACAAGATCACATCAAGAAAAAAAGATAAAAATGCAGAAAGATCATTACACCTTAAATTAACAAATAAGGAAAGGTGAATGACGCCTCCGAGCACGTCGTCATTTAAAGAATTGACGACTGTTTATATAAGCGTCATTTCTTGAAATAACGCCCCAACTTGAGGCGTCATTTTCAAAAGGGACAGTCGGTGTTATATGGGTAAGTATGTAGGGAAAGGATCAATATGTGGATATTTTAGATTTAGTAAGAATTCTACCTAGTAAGTTTTAGTTCCAGTCGAACTCCTAGAATCTATTAGGATTTCTACCCTATAAATACCCCCTCCCATCAAGCCAACCTGCTGGCTCTTTTCTTCAACATACGATCTACTGCTGCTTGCATTTTCTTCTGTCGTTGAAACAGAAGAACATGTTAAGCTGCAACCTCTGGCCGTGGACGTATCGTGGAGAGGCTAAAGCTTCTCTCTGCTGTTGCTTCTTCCACAGTACGAGAAGAACCTAAGGTGTTCTTCAACTTCTTCTTCTTTCTGCTGCCGCTGGTTCTTCCTGTAAAGGGGAGGAAAATCTTCTTCCTCTTCTTTGTTGCACGAAGAACGGGAGGGAGGAGGAAAGCTATTCCTTCCTCTGCTTCTCTATTTTCAAAGAAGCTGATGCATGATGCTCTCACCTTTCTACAGCTTCGTAGAAGGGTTGCTATTATTGCATTATTGAGAGTTGCTGCTCTTCACGTTCTATCAACCAAAATCACCCAGTCAGGTAGGTTTTCTCAATAATTGAAGCCCAAAGATAGTAGTAATTAATTTTGTATGTTTAAAACTCATGTTTTGTTATCATCGCTTACTTAAGTGTAGTTTACCGTTTAATTATCTTAATAAACTAAATAATTACATCATGTTAAAATTTTATACCCAAGTAATCACACACCAAAATTTTGGATAAATATACTTCTAAAATCTTCATGGTTATTCCTAAATTTTCATGCCTTATATGGTGTATTTACTATAAGTTTAAACAAGTTAAATCATTTAATATATATAATCACGTTACCCGGCGAATTCCAAAGGTTACTGTAGCATGCTAGTTATAGGTTTTTCTTTTGGCGACTTGATTCTCATCACTAGAGCGTCCTTTGGCTATGAAATTTTATGAGTGTATTGTTGGGGAGGTGACCGAGGTAGTGAGAGTGGTTGCACCATTTTTCGTGCCCTCTATCTCAAGATCCCCCATCTCTCAACGAAAAATTATTTTGAACGTCCAGTTAGGTAGAGTTTTTCGAGCCCGTCATTTCAATATATAGAACGCGTGATTCCGACGTGTGTACGTCGAGAACCGGAGTTGCGAAGATCGACACTTTATTGAAATGACGATATGTTGAATGTCGTCAAATTCTTTTGACAGCATCGTGCAAAGGCGTCAAATTGTTTAATATATATATATATATATATATATATATATATATACATCTAACTTGTAATTATATCTTGGAAAATCCATATCTACTAAACTATACAACATAAAATTATAAAAAATATATTTTTGGAATCCTTGAATTTTTCTCCTAATTATCATATATTCTAATTTTCTAAATTATTTTATATAAAATAATGTCTCATTGAATGTATATTTTTGAAATTATTCAATTAAATAGATATAAATGTGAATTCTTGTTAAATAAATCAAGTTAAAAATCATAAAATTAACGTCCGTCCAAGAGGACGCTAATTAATAAATGACGCTACCCATGGGTGTCAAATAAAATAAGTTTATTTATTTATAGTTAATTATAGAATTGGATGGACATGAATTCTATAATTAACACATTCATGTTCTCACAGTTTTCTCCCGATTTTGACCCATACCGCGGGTCTTTTGGCACTCTCATCTCACGTCCGTAGATGGAGTCCCTATTTCATGATTGGTTCACGTTATACACTTCAACTCTCGGCGACATACGAGCTCTCCGTTGGACATTCCGTTCCTTCGGACTAGCAAGTTAGTCATCGGGACCTCTGTAAGTCTCCTCGTAGCCTTGGATTCCCTCAAGGCCGACTGAGCTGGTTGTACCTTAAACACCTTGTACCCATTTTAATGCCACGTCACTCTGGAGAAACGTGGTAACCCGGTCCTTTCATGGTGCTATTCTTGGCCCATGAGAGAATTCTCTTAGCCAGTGGAATGAGTGATCATTCCACTAGGCGATATATTGAATTGGGTATCCTATGGTTAGGTGCCAATTCTTCAGCTTGCTTTGTGTCCATTGAATCGGTGACTATCTTGTGAGTCATCTATTCAAGTTATTCATGGCATCCTATCTAGGTGCCAATTCCACCCAGTTTTTCGACATGTCATGGTTTCTATGCTTTCACGTGGATTTTATTGCAAGTCTATCCTTACTCAAGGGCCTTGTCCTTGAATTCCATAAAATCTTATCTTATCCTTCTATTAAAACTTATTCTTGAAACTCCTTATTGGCTATAAACTATCGTGGATGTCTAGATCTATCTTTAATGCTGTGCATTTAGGGCCCGATCTGGTCTTGGGAGGAGCACCCGAAAGTACTTGTGCCCATGGGAGTTATATTGATCACGGTGTCTGGCATTGCACCGAAGTACTTGTCACTCTTGATCTTTAGCATTCCACACACACTCTCTCTCTCTTTTGTGATATTACTTGCGTACGTGACTTGACTTGCGTGACTCGACTAGCGTGGCCCAGAATGGGCAAGTACTTACGTGAAATAGCCAATATTCTATAAATCTCTCTTGGATATCTCTTGCTTGAAAGTTTTTACATGAAATTGTCAAATTCTTACTAGTTTTGTTTCACTTGCTCGGTTATTTCTACATGCATAGCCTTACTGCATTTACATGTGAAAGATGTAATTACTTAAACCAATTGCTTGTTCTTTAGATATAATTCCTACTGAGCGTTCGCTCACCCAGTTGTATTCCAACATTTTTCAGGTAATCAGGTGGCTAGCGAGACTGAGACTCACATTGGAGGGACAAGTGTGCAAGCGAGCTTCAAAATCTAGTGAACCCGAGTCTTTTATTTTTCTTGAGTCTAGCATGGTGTCTCTTATTTGGTTATCTTGTCTAAGTCTGTTAGAGCGTCATCTCCTTTTCTTTCATTGTGATGTAGTTGAGTCTTCTTCAAGTTTTTAAATCGAGATTGTAAGAGACTTATATTAGAAATAAAATTTTATTGTTGTTCCAAATTATTTGGTCTTATGCGATTGGTCTTGATTATTCACGACTGTTTAACTGCCACGTTCCGAGCAAACGACACGTTCCGCTGCTATCGGTTCGGGGCGTGACAGATGTCGTCTCCCTTGCTTTGAGAGATCCTGAGATGGAAGAAGAAGATCTACTTCATTGCCCTTGCTTCAACAATACCAAGAAGGAGAGAGCTCTCTTGGCTTGTCTTTGTGGCTGCTCTTCACCTTCTTCTTCTCTTTGTTCAGCTCTACTTATAACTGGAGCTCCTTCTCCTGCTATATCAGTTGCTCACGGCATCTCTTACGTTGTCCATAGTAGAAGCCACACCCAGAACGTCACATCCCCATTATTTGATTTGCTTCGTCAGCATAGTTGACCTTTCCCTGCCGGCATGATGATACGTGGGTAGGTAGGGAACCAAAACTGTAAGGTACCAACATTTCAGAGGATGTCTCTGCTAGACAATAAACTCTCCTGACAGGTGAACTTCCTGACGGCTTTTCAATTGTGAGCAGATCCTCCAAGACCGGTTGTAGATCTTGGAAACCGGACGCTTCCTGTTTTAGATCTGTTCTGGGCGATCATGAACATGTCGACACTTTACACACTGGGTGTCGACACATCCCATTACGATCTTGACGAATTGTGGCTTCCAAGCAGAATAGGTCGACACTTCGATGGACAAGTGTTGACACACGCGCCATACTCCCGTGCGGATCGTGCCGTCGTGTCGAGACTTCACTAGGCGGTGTCGGGACATATGCAGTAATCAGAGATGAAGCCCATTGCGATGGTGCCAAGGTGTCGACACTTTTTCCACAGGGTGTCGACACTTGGTGTAAAAATAGAACCTAGCCATAGACGGTGTAACCACACTTTTCTTCTACGCGTGTCTGTTGAGATAGGTGCGATAGATTCAGAGGGGGGGTGAATGAATCTCCCCTTAAAAATATAGCCTAATAAAAAAAACTAATGCTCAGATATGCGGACTTAAAGAACAGTTGTAGATATATTCTGAAGATACTTAGAAGGATGTCGCAAAGCAACACAAAGAATAAGCTCTCACTCGATCCTAAGCAAACATCTAATGTGCGAAGTAATAAGATGAACACATAAGAAAATCAAACCACAAGGGACACCAGGTGATGGGGACATCCCCAGCCACTTCACTTTTTGGGATACTCTTGTTGCTCGCCATCAGCACATCATCATTTGTGGCCGTTAATCTTGAGTCATAGCATGTAATTTTTATTTCATTTGAGTCATGTATGTGTAATCTTTATTTATTTGAGTCAGTTAATGGGTTAATGGGTCAGTTTGTTAGTTAATTGGGCCCAACTAGTGGGCTAGGCCCAAGGGTGCCCCTCCCTTGGAGTTATTGGTCATTTACTTATTTGTCAAGGTTATTTTGGTCTTAGAAAAGTATGGAGTCTATAAATAGTCCCTCCCCTCTCTCATTTGTAACAACTTTTATGATCAATCCAAAATCAAGTGTGTTTAGTGTCATTGGAGAGGATTCTCCACTTCTCTCTCTCTCTATTGGGGTGGATTCACCTTCTCTCTCTATCTCATTTCTCTCTCTTCTCTCTCTCTTCAAGGAGGAGGGCGCCCCCCTCTCTCTCTCCTCCCCTCCCTCTCTCTCCTCCACATCATCAACTCTCTCTCTCCCCCTCATTACTCATCCTCACAACTTCCCATAACCCCTCATTACTACCCCCTAGTTCCAAGACAACTCCACCCAATCCACACCCCACCCTCCAACCCCCAACTACCCACTACCCTTCCCCAAGCATCTCCCCACCTTCCCAAGGCACCTCTTCCCATCCCCAAGACTACCATTGATCACCCTCCATTAAGGAAAATTCAAACTCACATTCCCTCCACCCACTTGTTCCCCCCTCACCTTCCCCCTCTCCCTCCAAGCCCCAAATTCGCAGCTCCTCTCTCACCCACTGCAAACACCACCTTCCAGACCCCATTCTCCCCCATCCACACCTTGGAACACCCCCTCCTAGACCCCCTCACAGCGGCTCTCCCCACACTCATCCACCCCCACTTCCCCTCCCATATACCCCATTTCCCCCCATCATCTTCAACCTACAGTTTTCAGTTCGCAGGCAGTAGAGGAGTGCCCAGTTGCGGAGGCTGCCACGTCTTCACATGGAATCTTTAGAGAGTATACCATATATCGTTGGAAGCGTCTCCCAGTCAGATTTCCAACGGTGGTGGTCCCGCCGACTTCCAAGATCAGAGTTGCTCGGAGGAGGCGATCTACTACGACTGCGCAAGACTTCTCAGGCAGAGAACCAGAACCTGAGTGGAAGCTCTTCCACGGCAATTCTAGCTTGAATCTGTGCAAGAGTTCTTCTACAAACTACTTCCTCGACCTGTCAACTTCTAGGATCAAGAAGTGGAACTCCGATTGGCACCCGGAATCAAGAGTTATCAATTTCTTCCTCCAGGTGCTTGGTTCTATTTCTTGTCAATTTGCTCCGACCTCCCCTGCTTGTTCGAGTTCTACCGGTCCACTCTGACGTCATCTGGTGCCCCCGTTGCTTGCATTTCGAAGAGAACTTGACAATGAATCCATCGGTACCAGCCATGCTCAAATTCGAGTTCTGAAGCGCCCGTGGTACCCTTATCTTTCAGCTGCTGAGGTTCTGCGACAGTCAAGAACAGAAACCTGCTTCCCTGTTCAACCCTCTACCCCGACCAGAACCGACGACCACAGAAATCAAGAAAATTCTGGCATCATTCCGCTCCAGTTATAAAGAATTCCCCACTGTTCCCGTCATCAACAAAATTCGTGAGCGGCCGCAGCGCCAACATCTTCGACTGACTGCCCTTAGTTTCAGAGAGCAGGCAGAACCGACTTCATCCACTGCTCGGCTTCCAATTGTGTTTTCCCCCTCCCCGCCTGGCGGGCTGAGCGCCCCTCCCTGCGTGGAGGTATATTTTTGTTGTAATCACATAAATCCCTACCCCGAGATCCCCCATCCTGTGAGAGGTGTAGTGGTGTTGCATTTCAATTTTCAGGTTAAAGCGACACCGACGCGGTGTGCGGGTGCGTCCCACGCCTCCCCGCTCGCCCTCATCTCCGGCCGGCATTAGCGTCTTCACGCTGATCAGGTGAGCTACTGAACACCACTCATTACTGGGATTTAATTGTTTAGTTTAGTATTGCTTTTAGTTGCTCCGTCGGCGGTGAGAGAGTGTCTAGTCTCAAATTGCCATCAAATTGAGTTACCACCGCGGGGCGAGTTGTGAGAGCGACCACTTAACCCACGCCCTTGGCGTACCTGGCCGCTCATGAATTGGGCATCCCTGGCCCATTTGGGGTCCTCCATAAGCTATCCAACCATTGGAGTATCGAGGTCCCGACTCGGACCCTCTCCGTCATCGCTAAGTCGCCTACGGGCACTAGTGTGTGCTTCGCGATCGTGTTCACTAATGTGAGTCCGCTGCTCAATTTGATTGCTTGCAATATAGGTCCATAGGTGGTGTCACATCAAGTGGTATCAGAGCAAGTTCACAACTTGTCTCTATCAAGTTGGTCCTAGGGCATGTTTATGTATTTAGAGTCCTCGGTTGCATCTCTTTGTCCACTAGCATGGCCACCTCTTACCGACCTTACCAATCGGCCCTCTCCATAAGTCCAAACCTCCAAGGGATGCCTACCACTAACACACATGACCTCCCTGGCCATGTCAACTACCTCATGAAGGCCTTGACCTATGCCAATGAGCGGCTTAATAACATATCGGGTCGACTCAACCAACTTGGAGAAAATGGGCCCGCCCCAAGGACGGATGATAGAAGGACATGTCCCCCACCTCCCACTTTTGATGGAACTCATCTTAATGACTATTTAGATTGGGAGGCATCAATGGACCATTACTTTGAGAGGAATCCCATGTCCGAGGATAGGAAGGTTTGATGTGCCAAAATGCAACTAACCAAAAGGGCTCAAACTCATTGGTTAAAAATTGAAGGCTTAAAGATAATTAAAAGGGAAGCTCCCATCACCACTTGGGGGGACATGAAGGAACAACTTAGGGCTAGATATGTTTCCCCCTCCTACTCGAATCACCAAAGCCTAAGGAGCACTTCAACTCCTTCACCCCCTCCTGGCCAACCCAAGACCCTAATCCCCCATTCCCCACCACTTCCCATCTATCCTATCCCGACCACCACATCTACACCCTTCCTACAAGTCCTCACCACAACCATAGCTCCACAAACCCAATTGGGCCCCATGACCACCCCTCCACCTAGGCCCATGACGACCACCACCCCCCAACCCAAATTCCCTCACCAAACCCATATCCCACAAGCCCCCTTGAACCCCACCACTATCCCTTCATCACCCCCAAAGAAAGATGCACCTCCCAATGCCAACCAACCTAAACCCCCTCACCCAACCCACCTCCCGCTTCCTACACCAATCTTTCCCCAACCTAGGCCTCCACTACTTCCCCTTCCTATCCCAACCCAAGTCCACCCTTGCCCACCACCCCGAGTGTGTCATGCGCCGGCTTTCACAAAACCACCCACCATAGATCCTCATACCCCATTAGCATTAGAAGTTGTGGCCCACACACACACTCAAGTAGAGAAGGATGTCAATCCGGATCCACCTCCCACCATTATGGAAATTCAAGAGCCCCCAATCCCACCATTCTTCCCTAGTCCGACTCCTCAAGAGCCACACATCCACACACTTGGCACCCCCACCGTGAATGAGGCCATACTCCAATGGCTTAAACGAGGACCCACCCTTCCTAGCTCACCCCCACCTCTCTCACCTTTGGGATATCCATCCCAAATTGTCCCCCTTCACTCCTATCACACCACAATTCAATCCTACTATGAGGTAGAAGGTTGGGATGATCTCCTCAAAGGTCTAGAGTGGCAATTAGACTTGACTTCTTTGTTGACCCTAGGGGCGGACCGACCCAAGAGCCTTGACCTCATCCATCCATGCATTGGGTCTATCATCTCGGTTTGCACTATTGGTTGCTACACTAGTGACCTCCTTTTCCTTCTCCCCATAGTGGAAGAGCCCATCCCGGTCCACTCCCCTACCATTGTGATTCCTAGAACCTTGACCAACCAACCCACCCCATACACCAGCCCAACCATTTCACTAGAAGAGGGCGACTCACCACCATATGAGGATCTTGAGGACATGGAGTACCCCTATCTAGGTGACCCTTACCATGATCCCTTCGACCCTTTCCTATGGGAACCTAGATCTCTATGTAACCCACTCACCTTATTCACCACCCACCTTACCCTACCCTTACTGCCCATGTTAACCCAAACCCGTCCCTTCCTAGAATCGGGTTACACCAAGGGAGCCTTGACCACAGGCAACATACACCTTGGGATTGATGAATTACCTCACTCCATGATGTCCCCCTTCTTAGATCCCTTTGATCCATACGAGTGGAAGCTCAAGGGCCACCCCACACCCATGCACATGGAAGTCATCTCTAGGATAGGAATGCATGTGCCTAGGCATACCGCATCACTTGACATGATTCATAAGTAGGGTCCATTCATTCATATCACCCACATGTCAAGTAGGAAGCATGAGTGGTCCATATTCGGATGTAATGGTCCACCCTCATTCATCATGAGTCTTAAGCATATTAGGAGTATTTATGGATGTCCCTGTCCTCCCAAATCATTCAAAGTCTTCATAACATCAATGCACGATAGGTCTATATGTGGTTGTCCTGGACCACCTTTGCATACCACACATTATCCACTCACACCGCATCATAGTGCATGGCATATGCATCCAAGCAAGTATCAAGCAACAAGAGGTGAGATTCACAAGAAGTGGGCAAAAACTCATGAGCGCCACTTGGAATTCCAAGTTGGCAACTTGGCAATGATGACTTTGGAGTGGCTCTACCCTAGGGTCACCTCCAATTTGAGGGCACGAGGACTTGTACCTTGCCAAGTTCCGAGAGGTTTTAGCAACCCGGCTTACGGGTTGGACTTACTTATAGGTTTTGGGATTCACCCCACTTCCCACGTGGCAGATCCGACACCCTCTAAGGGCACCGCGGTGGATCCTAGTGAGTGCCTTGAGCTTACACTTATCCTTGCGAGAGACACCCTTGGAGTGCCACCCCAAATTATTCTGAGAGTCTGACGTGAGCACACGGCGGCAATACTAGGCAAGCAAGATCTCATCGCCAGCATGAGAGCGTGTCCGAGCCACTTTGAAAAGCTGAAGCGCCATTCCCCGGCTACAGACGCGGGTTGAGTTCGGAGATCGTGGCACGCTTGTAGCTGCATTTGGTACACTACTTCTCCGGTGGACCCATACTCGACGGGGTCAAGATTTCCCCACCCCGGGGGTATGATGGGGACATCCCCAGCTACTTCACTTTTTGGGATACTCTTGTTGCTCGCCATCATCACATCATCATTTGTGGCCGTTAATCTTGAGTCATAGCATGTAATTTTTTATTCATTTGAGTCATGTATGTGTAATCTTTATTTATTTGAGTCAGTTAATGGGTTAATGGGTCAGTTTGTTAGTCAATTGGGCCCAACTAGTGGGCTAGGCCCAAGGGCGCCCCTCCCTTGGAGTTATTGGTCATTTACTTATTTGTCAAGGTTATTTTGGTCTTAGAAAAGTATGGAGTCTATAAATAGTCCCTCCCCTCTCTCATTTGTAACAACTTTTATGATCAATCCAAAAATCAAGTGTGTTTAGTGTCATTGGAGAGGATTCTCCACTTCTCTCTCTCTCTATTGGGGTGGATTCCCCTTCTCTCTCTATCTCATTTCTCTCTCTTCTCTCTCTCTTCAAGGAGGAGGGCGCCCCCCTCTCTCTCTCCTCCCCTCCCTCTCTCTCCTCCACATCATCAACTCTCTCTCTCCCCCTCATTACTCATCCTCACAACTTCCCATAACCCCTCATTACTACCCCCTAGTTCCAAGACAACTCCACCCAATCCACACCCCACCCTCCAACCCCCAACTACCCACTACCCTTCCCCAAGCATCTCCCCACCTTCCTAAGGCACCTCTTCCCATCCCCAAGACCACCATTGATCACCCTCCATTAAGGAAAACTCAAACTCACATTCCCTCCACCCACTTGTGCCCCCCTCACCTTCCCCCTCTCCCTCCAAGCCCCAAATTCGTAGCTCCTCTCTCACCCACTGCAAACACCACCTTCCAGACCCCATTCTCCCCCATCCACACCTTGGAACACCCCCTCCTAGACCCCCTCACAGCCAGGGCTCTCCCCACACTCATCCACCCCCACTTCCCCTCCCATATACCCCATTTCCCCCCATCATCTTCAACCTACAGTTTTCAGTTCGCAGGCAGCAGAGGAGTGCCCAGTTGCAGATGCTGCCACGTCTTCACCTGGAATCTTCAGAGAGCATACCATATATCGTTGGAAGCGTCTCCCAGTCAGATTTCCAACGGTGGTGGTCTCGCCGACTTCCAAGATCGGAGCTGCTCGGAGGAGGCGATCTACTACGACTGCGCAAGACTTCTCAGGCAGAGAACCAGAACCTGAGTGGAAGCTCTTCCACGGCAATTCTAGCGTGAATCTAGGCAAGAGTTCTTCTACAAACTACTTCCTCGACCTGTCAACTTTCAGGATCAAGAAGCAGAACTCCGATTGGCACCCGGAATCAAGAGTTATAAATTTCTTCCTCCAGGTGCTTGGTTCTGTTTCTTATCAGTCTGCTCCGACCTCCCCTGCTTGTTCGAGTTCTACCGGTCCACTCTGACGTCATCTGGTGCCCCTGTTGCTTGAATTTCGAAGAGGACTCGACAACGAATCCATCGGTACCAGCCATGCTCAAATTGGAGTTCTGAAGCGCCCGTGGTACCCTTATCTTTCAGCTGCTGAGGTTCTGCGACAGTCAAGAACAGAAACATGCTTCCCCGTTCAACCCTCTACCCCGACCAGAATCGGCGACCACAGAAATCAAGAAAATTCTGGCATCATTCCGCTCCAGTTACAAAGAATTCCCCACTATTCCCGTCATCAAAAAAATTCGTGAGTGGCCGCAGCGCCAACATCTTTGACTGACTGCCCTTAGTTTCAGAGAGCAGGCAGAACCGACTTCATCCACCGCTCGGCTTCCAATTGTGTTTTCCCCCTCCTCGCCTGGCCGGCTGAGTGCCCCTCCCTGCGTGGAGGTATATTTTTGTTGTAATCACATAAATCCCTACCCCGAGATCCCCCCACCTGTGAGAGGTGTAGTGGTGTAGCATTTCAATTTTCAGGTTAAAGCGACACCGACGCGGCGTGCGGGTGCGTCCCACGCCTCCCTGCTCGCCCTCGTCTCCGGCCGGGATTAGCATCTTCACACTGATCAGGTGAGCTACTAAACACCACTCATTGCTGGGATTTAATTGCTTAGTTTAGTATTGCTTTTAGTTGCTCTGTCGGCGGTGAGAGAGTGTCCAGTCTCAAAATGCCATCAAATTGAGTGACCACCGCGGGGCGAGTTGTGAGAGCGACCACTTAACCCACGCCCTTGGCATACCTGCCGCTCGTGAATTGGGCATCCCTGGCCCATTTGGGGTCCTCCATAAGCTATCCAACCATTGGAGTATCGAGGTCCCGACTCGGACCCTCTCCGTCATCGCTAAGTCGCCTACAGGCACTAGTGTGTGCTTCGCAATCGTGTTCACTAATGTGAGTCCGCTGCTCAATTTGATTGCTTGCAATATAGGTCAATAGGTGGGATCACATCACCAGGATTTTTAGGTGGTTCGGTCCATAGACCTATGTCCACCCCTCACTCCAAACCGGAGTGAGGCTTCCACTAGCAACACTAGAACATCAGACTCAGTCTGCAACAAATGCTGCCACACAGCTTGACCAGGGGAACAACCTCCCCTCTTCCTCCCAACCGGAGGGACACCCCAAGTGACTCCTAGCCACTTGGAAACCAGAGACACACAGTCTCTCTTCCTCCAGACCAGGAGGAAACACCTGGACTTGCAACCCACAAGACCAGAACCGGAGGACCAATCCTCCCTTCCTCCAAACCGGAGGGGAACCTAGAGACCGAAGTCTCTCTTCCTCTGAAACCCAGAGGGAAGCAAAGGTGACACCAAGTCACCTGCAAACTAGAGGTGTCGGACCTCTCTTCCTCCACAAGGGAGGGAACCACTGATGACACTAAGTCACCAGCAACCTGGAGAAACAAATCCCCCTTCTCCTGAAACCACAGGAGGAACCCGATCCCCAACAGGGCAATCGGAAGAACAAAGTTAAGGAAAACAATAAAAGAAAATACAGCAACTAAAAGCTGGAAACATAAAATCAAAATGTGGCTCTCGCAGGAGCTGGCTGGCCTGGATTTGATCCACGGTCCAGCAGAAACGGATCTTCAGTTGAAGCTTCTTTTACTCTAGCTCTCTCTTCTTCTCACTCTTCTTTTTCTTCTCTTTCGCAGGCTCTCTATATCTGGCTCTCAGCTTCTCTTTTCTTTCTTATGCTCTTTCTGCTCTTTGCCTCTCTATAGCTCTTTCCTTCTCTCTCGATCACTCTCTTTCTCTTCTGTCATTATCCCCTTCGTCAGTCTTCTTCTGTGGAAGAAGGCTTCATTTTATAGCAGCCGCAAGCAGCTAGGGCGTGTGCTCTCTTCGATTCCCACCCAAGCTTCAGTCCACGTGGCGGCTTCTCAGCATCTTGGATCATGTGCCAGGTGCCTACCTCGGATCATGTGCCCAGACACCTGCAGGTTTAATGAAGAGTTCAGTCGATGTATAAGCCACAGGCTGTATAGACTTCATATAAAAGCAGCAGAGTTTGGACTTAAGGATGCAGTGTGTATGCAGTGTACAGACTTCTGCATTGCAGGCTAGCAGCGATGTATAGACTTGCTGCATGTAGGCTGCCACGATGTATAGACTTTGCAGCGCAGCTGTGGGACGTTGTATAGACTTGCTGTGGAGGCTGTGTAGACTTAGCTGCAGGCTGTGGGACGAATGTCTAGACTCTGCAAACATGCGATGCAACTGGATGTATAGACTTAGTTGTGCTGTGCAACCAATATGCAGACATGGCGTGCAACGATGCAACACAATGTATAGACTTAAGCGTGCTGTGCAAGCGATGTGCAGACATGCTATGCTTGCTGTGGGGGATGTATAGACTTGATGTGGCTGTATAGACTAGCAAATGCATGAAGAACATTGTGCATACATGCTGGCAAATGGATGTACAGACTTCATTCAAGCAAGCGAGACAATGTCTAGACTTTGATAAATTGAAGCACAACTAAAAGATGACTCTTTCCTAGGCGTCAGATTCAGAATGGACGCTCCTACTGATGGGCGTCAAATTTCAAGCAAAATCAACCATGATGAAGTGTGTAGACATTGTATAAACTTGAACGATATGCAGACTCTGTGTTACGAACACAGGCTGGACAGACTTCATGTATGCATGAGTCTCTAAGAAGACAGACGATGTATAGACCTTGCCAAAGGAAATGACTTTACAGACTTGACCCGTTGGGTTAGATGGACGTAGTCTATCTCCACAGATTGTGGATCTAGAGGGGGGTGAATAGATCAACTTGCCTAATTTAAAACTATTGTAAGTTCTAAAGCGGAATTTAGGCAAACATCAGTAAAGCTAAAGGAAGAATGCTAAGCAAAAGGTAGAAAGCTGGACATGAGCATAAGCGATGCAATCAAATAAGCTAAGCAAGAAATTCCCATCGCACATAGATCACACAAAAACACAAACACACTGCACACACAATTTTTAGGTGGTTCGGTCAACGACCTACGTCCACCCCACACTCAACCGAGTATGGCTTCCTGGTGCGCAGCACAGCTTGCGTCCGCTGGGCTTTACAGCTTGGCCAAACAACCCACTGATACACAGCTTCGCTGGGCACTACAACTTGCTGACCAGAGGATCTGATCCTCTGCAACCGCTGGGGAAATACTGCTTAACCCGTCCAGTGGAGACTACCACTGCAAGACCGCTGACACACAGCTTGAAGAAAAAGCATTCGGAAATGAAAGACAAAATCAAATGAAAAATCAAAACACAAAAGCAATGTAGCTCTTAAAGAGCAAAGCTCAGCTCTGGTTTTGAACCACGAGACTGACATACAAAATCTCTCACTCTCACTCTCAATCAGCTCTCTCTCAACTCAATCTCTCTCGATCTTTTCCTCTCTCTTTTTCTTCTTCTTCTCTATTTCTTCTTCTTCTTCTCTGTATCTTCTTCTTCTCTCTTTTCTCTCTGTGGATCGAAGGCTCACTGCTGCTGAGTGTATAGACTTTCTCTTCTTCTCCTTCGATCTGCTTCTTCTGTGGAAGAAGGCTTGTTTATATAGCAGCAACAGCAGCAGGCGTGTGCTCTCCACGTTTCCCGCCCAGCAATTTGGACCACGTCGCAACATCCAATGGAGTGTCAGTATACGTGTCCTCATCTGGATACCTTGTCCTTCTTGGATCACGAGCTAGGTACCTCGGATCACGTGCCCCTTATTAATCTCATTAGTCAGATGTATAGAGTTCTCAGTTCACGTGCTCAATGACAGCAATCTGACTTGCTGCGTCGATGCTGTGAATCAATGGCGTTAATGCAGTGAGGCATTCCAGTAAGCCATTAGCTTCGTCTCTTTAGCTGCTGCGTCGACGCTGCTCAATTGTGGCGTTGACGCAGTGGAATAGCCTGTGAGAGTCTCTGCTTCTTTAACTACTGCGTCGACGCTGCTTGCTTGTGGCGTTGACGCAGTGGAAGATATCGCGAAGGCTTCGTCAACTGATGCGTGGACGCTTTAAGCTCCCAGCGTCGACCCTGTTCCCTTCAGCAACAAGAATAAAGTCATAAGGTTCAAGTATGTACATTGCAGTGTACATACTTCGTTGTATAGACTTGTGAAGGCGAATGCAACGTACAGACTTGCCCAATGTGTTGACTTCAACAAAGGAGGCAACGGTTGTATAGACTTTAAATCCTAAAGGCATTGTATAGACATAATGCACGTAAAGGCTTCATGCGAAAGAAAGCATTGTATATACTTGAGGAGTTGACGCTGCATGAAGGATGAGTTGACGCTGCATGAAGCATGGACAGTGTACAGACTTTGCCCACTGTATGGACTTCATGTAATGCAAGCGAATGTGAAGACTTCAGTGTATAGACTTGAAAGTCTTGAAGCCAATGTATGGACTTGAGCAAGCTAAAGGGCTGTACAGACAACGAAGACAAGGGCCGATGTATAGACTTGCCAAACAGTCCAGTGTATATACTTTATGCAAGGAGGCCAATGTGTAGACTTGAAAACGCTGAGGCCAGTGTACAGGCTTGCCACTGACCAGTGTATTGACTACTTCAGCCTGAGGCATAGTATGGACTTCAACTCTGCACATCGAATGTATGGACTTCAAGTGTGAAGACCATTGTGCAAACTTTGGATTCGAAGACAATGTGCAGACTTTGAGTTTGAAGACCAATGTCCAGACTTCAAGTAACACTGTGGATGTACAGACTTCATGGAGCGAAGCGATGTGTAGACTTGTAGCTCCTGAAGCAGTGTACAAACTTCAAAGAAGTTGGCGCTGTACACACATCCAATGAAGTGCGTTGACGCTGTAACATGAACCAGTGAGATGCGTTGACGCTGTACACACTTAACGAGTTCAAATGAAATGCAGTGTGTGGACTTTTTCTGAAATGGACGATGTATAGACTCAATTGATATGAGAGTTTCCAGTGTATAGACTCAGTCTAAACAAATCTGCTGGAGGAGTCGACCCATCCTCTGATGTGTCGACCCATGACAGTGAGAAATGCAGACAGCAGTGTATTAAATGCAAAGAACACATAGTCAATCTGATAGAGCAATTTCATCAAAACAAAATCAGTTGCCAATCAATCAAAACAATGGTGTTGCCAATGAAATAAAGTAAGTGTCAACATCATCAACATAGAGGGGTCACAATAATCTCCCCCTTTTTGATGATGACAACCCCATATGAAGTAGAATAGCAACATCCTGTCATATAGATATATGTTTGATGAAAGACATGATGTGTTATGCAGATTGACATGCAGATGCTATGAATGCATACAACTCTCTGCCTCAAACTCTCCCTTATCATGATACATTCCCATTCCCCCTTTGGAGTGAATTCAGAATTCAGACAGATATGAATTCTCCCCCCTAGACATCCCCTAGACAATATTCTCCCCCTTTGCCATCAACAAAGAGGAGGGAAAAATTAAATACAATGGAGGAATCAAGAGAAGAACTGATTGGCATTCTGAACAGGTAGTTCAAGAATAAGCATTCTCAAGCATAGAGTCTTCAGTCATATGAATTTATAAACTGTTGCCAAAAAGAGTTCTGGTTTAAGGATGATAAAATTTGGAGTTCATGCACTACAAACAAACCAATAAACCAGAATCATATTTGCATGAAAAATTCAGTTTCATAATATCTTACTTTCATAATCTCATAAAAAATTGAGAGAAACCAAGTCATGTATTGAAACTAAACAAATTGACACATGAACTTTTCGTTTGAAGGAGCAGCATTATCAATATTAGATCATTTTGAGCATTCAGGTACCATAAGTCTTTCTGTGTAAGGGTATACGTTTATAAGACGTCAATACCCCTAGATACTCAACAAGATGGACCATTCTGCCTATGATCAAAATCAACAGAACTGAGTTACACCTTTTTTGTGAGGGTACACGTTTATCAGACGCCAGTTACCCCCAGGTACTCAGTGAAGCCAGCCTGCTGTTTTGAACATTTTAAACAGAGATAGCTGATACACTTCATGACATGAGTGTTGTCCACTTCTTTGATGGATCACTCAGTTTCTCAGTGATTTACCAGTCATTGCTCTGCCAATATATATATTTTTAATGATTTTCAATGTTTTTCAATATCTTTCTTAGCTGTCCTTTGTATGTTTCAGAATGACTTGTTTAAGAACAATACACATACTTAACCTCTCTAACATGATTTTAGATGAGTTTTCAAATTTCAGATATGATTAACTTTGTCTGACATGAAATAAGAAGGAGGTTGAGAGTTTTATCAATTTTCAACTTACTTATATACTGATTGCAATCTTTAAACTGCAATCATTATAAGATTTAAACCATTACATCAGTCTTTTAACAATTCAAATTCTTATAAATGAAGAAGTCCATTTTCTACTGCTTAGAAATCAGAACTGACCAACAGATTGCCATAATGTCAGAGACAAGTATTCAGAGTTAAAGGTTGAATGACTTCAAGAAAGTTGAAACCACTCTGAATTTCGAGCAATACTCCCCCTGTCTATATGCATGCAACAGGGCAAAAATTAATTGAGAGAGAGAGCTTATGCATAGGTCATGAATGAATGATATGCAAAGACATGCAAAGACTCGACAAGCTCCCCCTGAATATATGCAATGCAGGACAGTTCTACATCCACATTCACATCCACATGATTTATCCAAGCAATCAAAAACAAGTCCACATCAGAGATTTTATTCACAGCAATTAAACAATCATTCATCATACTGAAATTTACATAAGCCAAGTTCTCTTCTAAGAAACTTAAAATTTTCATTCCCAAGAGGCTTAGTAAAAATATCAGCAATTTGTTTTTCAGTTTCTATGAAATTCATTTCAATCTCATATTTATTTACAGCATCTCTAAGAAAATGATGTTTTATCTCTATATGCTTAGTCCTAGAATGGTGAACATGATTTTTAGCAAGGCATATAGCACTAGTATTATCACATAAAAGTGGAATGCATCCCAGATTTATCTGATAATCAGCCAGTTGGTGCTTAATCCAAAGTACTTGGGCTGCACAATTACATGCTGCAACATACTCAGCTTCAGCTGTGGATAATGCTACAGTGTGTTGCTTCTTAGATGCCCAAGACACTAGACAGCCACCAAGGAATTGACAGTAGCCACTGGTGCTTTTTCTATCTACTTGACACCCAGCATAGTCTACATCAGTGTAGGCTAGAAGCTCTAACTCACACTTAGCAGGATACCAGAGACCTAGTTCTTGGGTGCCTAGTAAATACCTAAAAATTCTTTTCACAGCTTTAAAGTGAGTTTCTTTAGGACTGGCCTGAAATCTAGAGCATAAACACACAGCAAATTGTATATCAGGCCTAGATGCTGTAAGATAGAGAAGAGATCCGATCATACCTCTGTATAGCCTTTGGTCCACAGGTTTACCTTTAGAATCTTCATCCAAACTGGTTGAGGTACCCATTGGAGTAGCTATTTCCTTGAGGTTGTCCATTTTGTACTTCTTTAATAAGTTCTTTACATACTTGGACTGAGAGATGAAGGTGCCATCTTCTGTTTGTGTAACCTGCAGTCCAAGAAAAAGTTTGAGCTCACCCATTGAGCTCATTTCAAATTCATCAGTCATTATTTGAGAGAATTCCTCACACAATTTGGGGTTAGTTGACCCAAACACAATGTTATCCACATAAATCTGAATGATAAGAATATTTGGATGGCTTACCTTGGTAAATAATATTTGATCAACTATACCTCTTGTGAAGTTCTTATCGGTGAGAAATTTGCTCAACCTGTCATACCAAGCTCTAGGAGCTTGCTTTAAACCATAGAGAGCTTTATTGAGCTTATAAACATGATTAGAGAAATCTAAACATTCAAACTCAGGAGGCTGTCTCACATATACATCCTCATTAATTTCTCCATTTAGAAAAGCAGATGTCACATCCATCTGCTGAAGATTTATTCCTAGGGAACATGCATAAGCCAATAAAATTCTTATAGCTTCTAACCTAGCTACAGGGCCTTAGACTCTTCAAAGTCTATTCCAAATTCCTGATTGTACCCCTAAGCTACAAGTTTGGCTTTATTTTTAGTAACATTCCCTGCTTCATCAGTTTTGTTTCTAAATACCCATTTAGTCCCTATGACTGTTTCATGATCAGGAGGTGGAACCAAATGCCACACCTTATTCCTGTCAAACTGATTGAGCTCCTCATGCATGGCATTAATCCAATGCACATCTTGGAGAGCACAGTCAATGCACTTGGGTTCTGTGTTTGATACAAAAGCATAAGCATTCAGTTCATGTTGAATTCTTAAGTGGCCTCTAGTCCTAGGAGGGTCATGCAGATTTCCAATAACATTATCTACAGGATGATCCTTGAGATATCTAATATTTGCAATTGGAGTATCATGAACTTGATTTACCTCCCCCTGAACTGTAGGCTCCTCTTCATTAAGCTCTTTATGTTCTTCTTCATCCTCGGATTTGTCTGCAGGATCTCCTTCCTTCAGAATTTCACTATTGTTTACATTCCTGCATTGACCAACATTAGAATTTGCCAATGATTCATCAAAAACTATGTGTGGAGATTCTTCAACAGTTTTAGAGTTCAGATTGTACACTCTGTATGCTCTGGTGTTTTCAGAATAGCCAAGAAAAATTCCTAGTTCTCCTTTAGGTTCAAATTTATCAAGGTCCTTTTTATCATTTATGTGAATGAAACATTTACAACCAAAAACCTTGAAGTGAGCAATAGAAGGTTTCTTACCTTTTAATATCTCATATGGTGTTTGCTGGGTAGAAGGTCTTACCATGGCTCTGTTAATTACATAACAGGCAGTGTTCACTGCTTCAGCCCAAAATTTCCTTGGTAGACCACCTTCAACAAGAAGTGTACGACCCATTTCCACTAGGGTTCTGTTCCTTCTCTCCACAACTCCATTCTGCTCAGGTGTCCTTGGTGAGGAATACCTGTGGTTGATTCCATTTGACCTGCAGAATTCATCAAATTGTGAGTTTTCAAACTCACCTCCATGATCAGACAAAATGTTTTCAATTTTCTGATTTGTTTTAACATAGAACTCCTGAAATTCTGAGAAAGCATCACTCTTATTAGATAAGAAATAAACCCAAGTATACCTAGAAAAGTCATCTACCATGACAAACCCATACCTCCTCCCTGATAGGCTGATAGATCTAGTTGGCCCAAAAAGGTCCATATGTATCAGCTCATAGGGTTTGGAAGACAGATTTTCAGTTCTAGACTAAAATGACTTTCTAGTTATCTTTGATTGAGTGCATGCATCACAGATTTTATTTTCTTTCTTGAATGAGACTTCAGGAAGCCCTCTAACCATGCCATGCTTATTTAATTTGTGCAAAACAGTGTAGCTAGCATGACCTAACCTGCGATGCCATAAAAATGCTATGTCTTCTCTACTGGCAGTAAGGCAAAGGTTAGTCTGTTGAATTTCATCTAAATTTATCATGTAAGTATTGTTTATTCTTTTTCCAAAAAATTTGACAATATCAGAATCAGGTTCAAAAACCTTGCAACATTGAGAATTAAATAAAACATTGTAACCTTTATCACATAACTGGCTGATGCTAAGTAGATTATAGGCTAACCCTTCAACCAGCATAACATCATCAATGCAGCAGGTAGAACACTTACCTACCTTACCTGATCCGATAATCCTACCCTTTGTGTTGCTTCCAAAGGTGACAAGGCCTTCTACTTTCTCAGTCAGTATGCAAAATTTGGCCTTATCTCCTGTCATATGCCTGGAGCAGCCGCTATCCATGTACCACAAGTTGTTCTTGGCTGCCAGGCATACCTGCATACACAATTAGGTAGAGAAGTTTGGAACCCAAGACTGATTGGGCTCCAATGTAAATGAACTAGCAGCAAAGCAGGAAAGCAATTATTTTGGAATCCACATTTGTTTAAATGAAATTTGTTCAATGGATCCTACAGATTTTCTTCTATTGTTGTTCCTTTTCTTTTTATTATTCTTTTTCTTGTTGGCAGCAGCATGATTATTGACAGAATTGTTATTTCTGTGCCAGTGCCTTGGCCAGGGTGTGTTCACAAGATTTTGGCCATAGTAGTTCCTGGGTTGGCTATGGAAGTGTTGATTTCTAGATGTCCAGTAACCATACACATTGACCCAATTTCTACTGTAAGGTCTTTGATATTGAGCACCCTGGTGTGCAAGACCTGTAAACCTACCCTGAGATCTAGACCAATTTGACCTATTGAAGTAGGTTGGCTGTGCATTGTAGTGGGTCTGAGCTCTTGGTTGATAAAAATAATTGGGTTGACTCCTAGCAGCACTTTGTCTCCCCTGTACTTTGGACCCTGCTGACCTATACACAGGTTTGTATTGGGTCTTCTTCAGAGGTGGAGGTGTTGGTGGAGACTTGGTTACCTTGACCTGGGGTTTACCAGACTGTGTAGGTTGACCCCTAACCTGAGTCTGAGCCCTAGGATTCTGCTTAGATGTGCTAGCTCTACTAGGCTCACTGAGTTTTTGTTTACCCTTCTCCTCAGCACTGGTCTTTTTCAAATTAGCAGTTCTGTTCATTAAATTTGTTGAGTTCATGCTAATTAGAAGTCCCTTTTCCTTTTGAGCAACAAATGAAATTATTTTCATTCCGAATGTTTTTGTTGCACTAGAATTAAATCCTAGGCCCTCTTTTCTGAAATTAACCTTTGACCCTAACAAAGCATTTAAGTTTTCTGTTCCTTGGGTCATTTTCTCAATGGTTTTCATTTTATCCTCATTGTCTTTCTGAAGTTCATCAATAGCCTTTTTCAGCTCATTGTTGACATTGAGGACAGCTTCATATTTTTCAGAGATAATTTTGACTTCACTTTCACATTTCTGAATCTTCAGCTTCCATTCATCAATTTCATTTTCAAGCCTTAGATTCTCTTGCTTAGAAGCTTTTAACTCATTTTTGATTTCATCTTCTTCAGAGCATGTGAGTTTCAATTCATCAATCTCAGATTCCAAACATGCAATTTTATCAGTTAGTGTTTTATCATTTTGCATGGAATTGATTTTTCTTCTAAGATGCCTATTCTCTTTTCTAATATCATCAGCTCTATCAGCTATGTCATGATAAGCATCTACCCAATCAGCAATTGTGAAGTTTTCAAATCTAGTGATTACCTCATCTGTGTCCTCCTCTCTATCTTCGGAGCTTGTTGCCATAAGGCAAATGGGCTATTCAGATTCGGCTTCACTATCTGAGCTGCTACTGAAAGAGCCTTCATCTTCATCACACCATGTGGTGATCATAGCTCTTCCCTTCTTGGTTTTCTTCTTTGACCTGTCCTTATGTTTCTGATTGTCTGGACAGTCAATTTTCAGATGCCCTGGTTTCCTGCATTGATAACAGACATTAGCTTCATTTTTCTTTGCAGGTTTAGATTTATACCTTTTATCCTTTCGCCCACCACTGTATTTCTTCTGACCGAACCGTCCTGCTCCCTTTCTGAGAAATCGCCTGAACTCTCTAGTCATCATGGCTATCTCAGATCGAGTCACATCTTCTTCTTCATTTAGGCTTGTTGTGCCTCTTAGGCACAAGCATGTGCTATGTCGCCTTGATGATAGCAATGCTATTTGGTTTTGATGATAGCAAGACAGTGAGTGCATTTGAGTGCATTTGATATTGTATTTTGATGATAGCAATGTTATTGTGCATTGATGATTGTAATAAACAAAGTGCATTTCTATGCATTCTTATTCTTGAGCATTCTGCATATTGATAGCAACATGAATGATGATGTCTAGCATTGATGGCATTTGCTCTTTATACATGTGCATTGCATTCTGTCAGATATCATGTCTCAGCATATATTATGTCTAGGTAGCATAGTCTATACACTGGACTGTGTCATTGTGCATCATGCTAGTTTATACATTGGACTCTCGTTCAAGCCTATGCATTGCATTGGCTAAGTATATACAACGTCAGTTCATGTATTGTCTTAGGCTAAGTGTGTACAGCGTCTTAGGCAAAGTCTATACAGCGTCAACGCACTTCATTGGAAGTATGTACAGCGTCAACGCGTGAAGTCTGTACAGCCGTGTCATATGCTCCTAAGTCTATGCATTACTGTTCATGTATCAGTCTTCATCAAGTCTGTACATTGACACGCCAACCTCCTTGAAGTCTGCACACTAGTCTTCACTGTCAAGTCTGCACATTGGTCTTCGATTTCAAAGTCCATACATTGGACTGTTCTTCAAAGTCTGTACATTGGCTTCACATCTTCAAGTCTGTACAGCCGTTTGCTTTGAATTTCAAGTCTAGACATTGCACTGTAGCATCCATCGTCTTCGTGTTGTTTTAGTGTCTATGTCTTCGTGTTGTGTTTACATCTTCGTGTTGGTCTGTCTTCGTGTCTTCGTGTTATTTTTGCATTCGTGTCTCCGTGTTGCTACAGTGACACTTCGTGTCATTCTTGTTTCACCTCGTGCTGTTCTCACTTACTTCGTGTCGGTTTCTATTTTTTGTCCTTGAGTTGTTGTCAACCCATGTCGTTTCACCTCGTGCTGTTCTCACCGTCTTCGTGTTATTTTCAACTCGTGACGGTTTCTGTTATGTGTCTTCGTGTCGTGGTCAGCCCGTGTCGCCTCATCTTCGAGTCGTTCATTCGAGCTATTTTATGCTCGAGTTGTTTCTCTTATGTTTTCAAGTGTTGTTTCACTTCGTGTCATTTCCGTATTATGTCTTCGTGTTGTTTTTCCTAAGATCTCGTGTCCTTCTTGTTTTGTAACCACACTTCGTGTCGGTTTCTGTTGTTTCTGTGTTTGTGTCGTCAAGTTGTTTTTATGACTTCGTGCCGTTTCCTTATTGTGTCTTCGTATTGTCTCCGTGTCTCCTCGAGTCATTTTTTTCTTCTGGTTTCACTGCTTCATCACGTGTCGTGATAGCTGTGTCTGTTTTTCTGTCCTCGTGTTGTCTTTCCTAGACCCCGTGTCTGTCTTGTCTTGTGACCAAACTTCGTGTCAGTTTTTGTTTTCGTATTCGAGTTGGTTTCAGTCCATGTTGTTCTCGTGCCGTTCTCTTTGCTATTTATTATATCGTGTCGTTTTCTTTACTTCGTGCTATAGTCATCGTATGTATCTCGTGTCGTTCTTCTTTTTACCTCGTGTTATTTTCATCATTCTGTTTATAGTGTTATCTTTGTTACAGTATGTATCTCGTGTCGTTCTCTCCTTACTTCGTGCTGTAGTCACCTTGTATATCTCGTGTCGTTCTCAGTGCATCTAGAATTGCTACCACATACCTCGTGCAGCTTTAGTTATTGTGGCCCTCAGTTTTAATGGTTTTCATCTCCTTGCAGGTCCGAGGAAGAAATATTCCCCAGTGACTGGGCAGCACGTGATCCGAGGCTGGAATGAAGCCTGCTGAGAGACTGCCACGTGGTTCGAATACTTAGGGCTGGAAATGTGGAGGTCACACGTCGGGGCTGATGATGCTGCTGCTGCTATATATATGAGCCTTCTTCCACAGAAGAAGATCGATCGAGTTGGCAAGAAGAAAAGTCCATACAGAGAGCCACGATCCAGACAGAGAAGAAGAAAAGGAAAAAGAAGAGGAGAAAGAGAGTGAGAAAGAGAAAGAAAGAGAGATTGAGTAAGAGATCGAGATAGAAGAGAGGCAGAGAGAAAGAAAAAGGAAGAGTGAAGAGAAGCTGTCGATTCAGCACAAAAGAGGAAAGAAAAGAGAAAGAAGAGAAGAGAAGAGAGTAAGAAATTAGCGAAAGAAGAAGAGAAGTGCAGAGAGAAAGAAAAAGAAAGAAAGAGATCGTGAGAAGAAGAGACTGAGAGAGATTGGTTGAAGATCTGTCTTCACTGGACCGTGGATCAAATCCAGGCCAGTCAGCTCTTTAAGAGCCACATTGTGCATTTCATTTTACAGCTTTCTGATTGCTGTGTTATTTTCGTTTATTATTTTACCTTTGTTTTTCTGATTACCTTTGGTCTTCCGATTGCCCTGTTGGGGATCGGGTTCCTCCTGTGGATCAGGAGAAGGGAGATCTGATCTCCGGTTGCAAGTAGCTGGGAGCTACTTGTGGTTTCCCTCCGGTTTGGAGGAAGGGAGGATTGGTCCTCCGGTTCTAGTCTTGTGGGTTGCAAGACTAGGTGTTCCCTCCGGTCTGGAGGAAGAGAGACTTGCGTCTCTGGTTTGCTAGTGACTGGTGTCACTAGTGGTTCCCTCCGGTTGGGAGGAAGAGGGGAGGTTGTTCCCCTGGTCAAGCTGTGTGGCAGCACCTATTGCAGACTGAGTCTGTTGTTTCTAGCGTGAGCTAGTGAAGCCACACTCGGTTGAGTGTGGGGTGGATGTAGGTCTGGAGGACCGAACCACCTAAAAAACCCCGTGTGCATTGTGGTTTGATTTATCTGTTTTTGCTTCCGCTAGATGATTGCATAGGGGCGCTCTAAGCGTTTGGCTGCTGTTTGAGCAGAAGTGTTGATTAGTTTTTCTTAGAATATTTTAATCTGTCAAGAGAGCGAAATTCTAGTTGAGCTTCAGATTGTCGAATCTGTCTTGTTATTATTCTAGTTTTAATTGGGTGAAAGTTTTTTTTTGAAACGGGTTATATTCATTCACCCCCCCTCTGAATACTACACCGAACCAAACAATTGATATCAGAGCGGGTCTCTGACTGAACAGATCTAACAATCTGCAGAGGATCCTGCTAATTGTTGGTGCATTTCAGAGTGGGTCTCTTTAAATCATGTTTTACTTCATTGACTTGTGCTTTATTTTGATCATCTGGTTTCAGTGCATTTCGTGTCATTTGTTTTACTGCGCTGAATCTGTTTGCCACTTGTTCATATGGGTCGTCCTGCAGTTTATGATGGTTCTAACTTTGAAAGTTGGCTAGGAGGCCTAGCTGTGTACGTAGACTCCATTGATCCCAAACTGTGGAGTCTACTATCTAAAGGCCCACACAAATTACCTCATGATGAGACCAAATGGTCTAAAGAGGACAGAGTGAAGGACCGTGAAAATACCATGATTCTCAATATCCTGAGAGCTGTTGTTAATACTGATGTATATTCTTTTGCTCTCAGGTGCAATTCTGGAAAAGAGATATATGACAAAGTTATCTCTGCGCATAACCAGCAGAATGATAGATGTTTGATGGACAACCAGGACAATGAAGATTCCTCATCCCAGGTAAATTCTGAATCTGAATCCGAAGAGATTTCAATTGTTGAATTATAGGATATGTACGATGAACTTTCTGAGAGATGTAAATATTTGAGATCTGAAAATAGAAAGTTGAAAAAGAAATGTGATCAGACTAATTCGAATGCTCATTGTGAAAAATGTCAAGAACTGAAAACATCTCATGATATGTGCTTAGCTGATCTGAATGTGAGTAAAGAAAAAATTTCTGTTTTGGAAAATAAAAATCAGAAACTCACAGATAAGATATCTGAACTGGAAGAAAAAATGAGCTCAATTAATGGTGATCAAATTTCACTAAATGAGCTAAGTCAGGATGAAAAACTAAAACAAGAAAATGAAGAATTGAGGCTGCTGAATTCTGCTAATTCTGAGAGACTTTTAATACTTGAAAAAGGGAAGAGTTCAGTTGAAAATGAATGTGAGAGAGTGAGCATATTAATGGAAGAAATAAACAGCTACAAAATTGTCAATACTATGCTTAATGAAAAAGTCACAAATTCTGAAATGCTCATTTCTTCACTCAAAAATGAAATCACTGAACTGAACAAATCGTTGTTTGAATCTTTTAAGAATAAAGAAAATTTGAAGGCTACTTCTAAGAAGAAGGTCTCTGATGAAGGCAGTAAACAGGAAGAGAGAAAAAGAATGTATACAACCTTTGTGCGTAGCTCTGAGTTGGCTAGCACTTCAGCTTCTCCTTCATGTCTGCCTGCGAATCAGATAGAAAAACAAAAGAAAACAAAACAGAATAAAAATTTGTATGCTGAAATTTCTCAGGCCAATCTGTCTCAGATTAAAAGGAAGAATGTGAAATGTTTCTACTGTAGTAAATCTGGCCATGAGATGGATGTTTGCTTTGTCATGAGAGAGGATGAACTGAAATCAGATAGAATTCATGCTAGGAATTCTAAATTGAAGAAACCTTCTCATGATCAAAATAAGAGAATTCAATGCTTTTACTATCATAGAATTGGCCACTTTATGCATGATTGTAGATTAAAGAAGCAAGATGATTTGAATGCTAAAGAGCTTCATGATAGGAATCATGCATATCTGAAAAAGAAACTTCATTGCTTTCATTGTAACAAATTGGGCCATATTGCTGCAAATTGTTGGCATGCTAAGGGAAGAACAATTAACTCCGAAACTGCTATAATCCCTGTAAAAAGACATGCATTCTATAAGAATCTTGACAGAATGAATTCTTCATGTTTTGAATGTGGAAAATATGGCCACACAGTCAAGGACTGTTGGCATGTTCAGAAGAATCATATTAACCCCCATGCTGTCAAATTCCATGCAAAACAATTTGTGAAATTCTCTTGTTTTAATTGTGGAAAACCTGGCCACAAAGCCTCTGAGTGCTGGGTGGCAGAGTTCAGAAAATAAAATGCCCATGCACACAACAGAAATTTTGATGTTCATGCACATGAATTTAATGCTTACAATAAGGTGCATAAAAGGAACTCAAATTCTGTTAGTTATCATGGTAAGTCTGGTCAATTTGGTTATTCCTTGTCCAGCTATAAGTTGATGGGCTATGTTGATAATTCTGTTAAGAGATCAGTCAAAACACCTGTTAGGGCTCATACAGGACCCAAGGCAGCTTGGGTTCCTGCAAGATCATATTGATTGACATGTTGCAGGTGTGCCTTGGTAAGAGATATAAAAGGGGTAATTTAGCCAAGGCACTCAAAAAGGAAGCCCAGGATTCTATATCTCAGGTTAGTTCTGAACTTTGTTTTAAATTCATCATCTGAAATTATTGTTTTGCTTGGTTGATTTTTTGATGAACTCTTCATCTCTAGCTGATCAGTCTGCATTCCAGACTCAGCTATTGAATTCAATTCTGCATATATGATGCTCTTCTCTTGCTATATGCTGAACTGAATTTGAATGCTTCTTCAGTATATACAGTTAATGCACTATATAGACTTTGTGTCAATGCATGCGTTATGTATTAATGCATTGCATGCTTGTTGTTAAATGCATAACTTGCTGATTGTGAATGATTCACTTAGTGCACACAGCCTATGCATGTGTCTTATGTCTGCATACATCATTTGCATGACTGTCATTGATGTTGTTCAATGCATGTAGGACTGCTTTATGTTGCATTGTCCTTGTTAACCCTGGTATATCAAATGGTAAGTTACTAAAAGGCAGGGAAATCTGCCCGGAGGTTCCTACCATGTGTGAGATGGTCTTTGAGACCAGGTCCTCCGCCTAGTACCATGGGTCTAGTCTTCATGTAGAACAGTGTACTGCATCATATGTTGAAAAATCTGAAAAAGGATAAAAATGCTCATGACTTGGATGCATAAAGCTAAATTGATTGCATAGCATATCTCTTGCATCACGATGTCAGGGGGATCTGAGAGTTCTATTCAATTCATTGAATCCTATTCACTTCCCAGTGTTCTCATTCAAATGATTCATATTCTTTGACATCAGTTGCTCATTGAACCATTTTGCCAATTGCTATCCTTTTCTTATCATTCTCACTGAACAACAGTTCTGTATCTGGTTTAGTACATTGAGTTGTGATTATTACAATTGTTCTTTTATAAGAATTTATCTTACAAACTGAAAGGAATTAAAGGTTTAACCTTTATAAATTGGAGAGTTAAGTGTCTGCACTTCAGAATTTGAGATAAAAGAAAACTTTTATAGCTCTTAATCTTTGTCTCATGGCTAAAATAGAAAAAGGTTTTTTTAATACCTAAATGTGTTAATCTGGAAATGTCTAGAACAGGTGAACAAGAGTGTGTAATATTTTTCAAACAATCACTCTAAAAGAATTAAGGGTAGCAGTAAATAAGATCATTAATGTTAAGAACTGAACATAATGACAGAGCAATGGCTGATTGCACTGAGAAACTGTGAACTCCTTCAAAGAAGCAGGAGACTTCACATGTCATGAGGTGATTCAGAATATCTCTGTTCATAGGGTCAAATCTATAGGGGGAGTCCTCACCAAGTAACTAAGAGTACTGGCCTCTAATCAAGGTGTACCCTTAATGTCAAAAGTGAAGATTATTCTTTGTGGTTTTTGATCTGAAATAGGTCTAGTAGTTTATGCCTAGTAACTGGGGGTACCTGCCTCTGATCAAGGTGTACACCTAATGTCAACAGCATAAATGCCACCAGTCTATTCACTTAGTTCAGGTTCAGAAATTGAAAAATGACAATCAAACTGCTGTAACCCCTTGAAATCAAAGGTCATTGAGTGAAAATTATTTTTCTCAATACATATTCAAGTTGTCTTTCTTGAACTTCCATGTTTAGACACAAAAGGGTATTATTTCAGACTTATCTATTAATACCATGTGCCCTAGATTCATTGCTATAAATGGAATCTAAAACTCTTTTTCAGGGGTCAGGTGTTTTACTCTAGATTTATCACTGTTAAACCTGAATTTTTGAAAATTGTATGTTGATGATTCTTATACTTTAACTATTGTTTATAATCAGGCTTATTCTCTGAACCAATGATTCAGCTGTTGTCGAGTGACCCTCCTACCTTCTCTACCTTGTTTATATGTTCATATTCCTTCTCAAGGGGGGAGCTTTTATTTAGGGGGAGAAATAATTCAGGGGAGTCTTACATTCAGGGGGAGAATGTTCTAGAGGAATTTGCATGCATAATGCACCTTGCACTCTTGTTTTTACTGTTTTTCTCTTTTTGATCATGTCAAAGGGGGAGAAAATCTTGTGTGTGACTCACTGTCACATTGTGTTGCCATCATCAAAAAGGGGGAGAATGTTGTGCCTCTTAGGCACAAGCATGTGCTATGTCGCCTTGATGATAGCAATGCTATTTAGTTTTGATGATAGCAAGACAGTGAGTGCATTTGAGTGCATTTGATATTGTATTTTGATGATAGCAAGACAGTGAGTGCATTTGAGTGCATTTGATATTGTATTTTGATGATAGCAATGTTATTGTGTATTGATGATTGCAATAAACAAAGTGCATTTCTATGCATTCTTATTCTTGAGCATTCTGCATATTGATAGCAACATGAATGATGATGTCTAGCATTGATGGCATTTGCTCTTTATACATGTGCATTGCATTCTGTCAGATATCATGTCTCTGTATATATCATGTCTAGGTAGCATAGTCTATACACTGGACTGTGTCATTGTGCATCATGCTAGTTTATACATTGGACTCTCGTTCAAGCCTATGCATTGCATTGGCTAAGTATATACAACGTCAGTTCATGTATTGTCTTAGGCTAAGTGTGTACAGCGTCTTAGGCAAAGTCTGTACAGCGTAAACGCACTTCATTGGAAGTATGTACAGCGTCAACGCGTGAAGTCTGTACAGCCGTGTCATATGCTCCTAAGTCTATGCATTACTGTTCATGTATCAGTCTTCATCAAGTCTGTACATTGACACGCCAACCTCCTTGAAGTCTGCACACTAGTCTTCACTGTCAAGTCTGCACATTGGTCTTCGATTTCAAAGTCCATACATTGGACTGTTCTTCAAAGTCTGTACATTGGCTTCACATCTTCAAGTCTGTATAGCCGTTTGCTTTGAATTTCAAGTCTAGACATTGCACTGTAGCATCCATCGTCTTCGTGTTGTTTTAGTGTCTATGTCTTCGTGTTGTGTTTACGTCTTCGTGTTGGTCTGTCTTCGTGTCTTCGTGTTGTTTTTGCATTCGTGTCTCCGTGTTGCTACAGTGACACTTCGTGTCGTTCTCGTTTCACCTCGTGCTGTTCTCACTTACTTCGTGTCGGTTTCTATTTTTTGTCCTTGAGTTGTTGTCAACCCGTGTCGTTTCACCTCGTGCTGTTCTCACCGTCTTCGTGTTGTTTTCAACTCGTGACGGTTTCTGTTATGTGTCTTCGTGTCGTGGTCAGCCCGTGTCGCCTCTTCTTCGAGTCGTTCATTCGAGCTATTTTATGCTCGAGTTGTTTCTCTTATGTTTTCAAGTGTTGTTTCACTTCGTGTCGTTTCCGTATTATGTCTTCGTGTTGTTTTTCCTAAGACCTCGTGTCCTTCTTGTTTTGTAACCACACTTCGTGTCGGTTTCTGTTGTTTCTGTGTTTGTGTCGTCAAGTTGTTTTCATGACTTCGTGTCGTTTCCTTATTGTGTCTTCGTATTGTCTCCGTGTCTCCTCGAGTCATTTTTTTCTTCTGGTTTCACTGCTTCATCACGTGTCGTGATAGTCGTGTCTATTTTTCTGTCCTCGTGTGGTCTTTCCTAGACCCCGTGTCTGTCTTGTCTTGTGACCACACTTCGTGTCAGTTTTTGTTTTCGTATTCGAGTTGGTTTCAGTCCATGTTGTTCTCGTGCCGTTCTCTTTGCTGTTTATTATGTCGTGTCATTTTCTTTACTTCATGATGTAGTCATCGTATGTATCTCGTGTCGTTCTTCTTTTTACCTCGTGTTGTTTTCATCATTCTCTTTGTAGTGTTATCTCTGTTACAGTATGTATCTCGTGTCGTTCTCTCCTTACTTCGTGCTGTAGTCACCTTGTGTATCTCGTGTCGTTCTCAGTGCATCTAGAATTGCTACCACATACCTCGTGCAGCTTTAGTTATTGTGGCCCTCAGTTTTAATGGTTTTCATCTCCTTGCAGGTCCGAGGAAGAAATATTCCCCAGTGACTGGGCAGCACGTGATCCGAGGCTGGAATGAAGCCTGCTGAGAGACTGCCACGTGGTCCGAATACTTAGGGCTGGAAATGTGGAGGTCACACGTCGGGGCTGATGATGATGCTGCTGCTATATATATGAGCCTTCTTCCACAGAAGAAGATCGATCGAGTTGGCAAGAAGAAAAGTCCATACCGAGAGCCACGATCCAGACAGAGAAGAAGAAAAGGAAAAAGAAGAGGAGAAAGAGAGTGAGAAAGAGAAAGAAAGAGAGATTGAGTAAGAGATCGAGATAGAAGAGAGGCAGAGAGAAAGAAAAAGGAAGAGTGAAGAGAAGCTGTCGATTCAGCACAAAAGAGGAAAGAAAAGAGAAAGAAGAGAAGAGCAGAGAGTAAGAGATTAGCGAAAGAAGAAGAGAAGTGCAGAGAGAAAGAAAAAGAAAGAAAGAGATCGTGAGAAGAAGAGATTGAGAGAGATTGGTTGAAGATCTGTCTTCACTGGACCGTGGATCAAATCCAGGCCAGTCAGCTCTTTAAGAGCCACATTGTGCATTTCATTTTACAGCTTTCTGATTGCTGTGTTATTTTCATTTATTATTTTACCTTTATTTTTCTGATTACCTTTGGTCTTCCGATTGCCCTGTTGGGGATCGGGTTCCTCCTGTGGATCAGGAGAAGGGAGATCTGATCTCCGGTTGCAAGTAGCTGGGAGCTACTTGTGGTTTCCCTCCGGTTTGGAGGAAGGGATGATTGGTCCTCCGGTTCTAGTCTTGTGGGTTTCAAGACTAGGTGTTCCCTCTGGTCTGGAGGAAGAGAGACTTGCGTCTCTAGTTTGCTAGTGACTGGTGTCACTAGTGGTTCCCTCCGGTTGGGAGGAAGAGGGAAGGTTGTTCCCCTGGTCAAGCTGTGTGGCAGCACCTGTTGCAGACTGAGTCTGCTGTTTCTAGCGTGAGCTAGTGAAGCCACACTCGGTTGAGTGTGGGGTGGATGTAGGTCTGGAGGACCGAACCACCTAAAAAACCCCGTGTGCATTGTAGTTTGATTTATCTGTTTTTGCTTCCGCTAGATGATTGCATAGGGGCGCTCTAAGCGTTTGGCTGCTGTTTGAGCAGAAGTGTTGATTAGTTTTTCTTAGAATATTTTAATCTGTCAAGAGAGCGAAATTCCAGTTGAGCTTCAGATTGTCGAATCTGTCTTGTTATTATTCTAGTTTTAATTGGGTGAAAGTTTTTTTTTTAAACGGGTTATATTCATTCACCCCCCCTCTGAATACTGCACCGAACCCAACAAGGCTCTCCTCTGATGATGAAGAGCTGATGGAGCTGGATTTTGTTGATTTGCTAGAACTAGCCTTCAGCGCTATCGGCTTCTTCTTCCTCTCGGCTTCATCTGTCCTTGGCATGTTTATCTCATATGCCATTAGTGAGCCAATCAGCTCATCAGCTTTAGTATTACGCAAGTCCCTTGACTCCTCCATCACTGTTACTTTGGTGTGCCAAATGGGAGTCAGGGAGCGCAGAATTTTCCTCACTACATCATACTCTGCCTGAGGTTTCCCAAAACCTCTGAGGCCATTGGTTATGACAGTCAGCCGAGCGTACATTTCGCTGATGGACTCGTTCTGCTTCATCTTGAAGGCTTCATACTCAGATACAAGAAGATTGGCCTTCTGCTGTCTTACTTGAGATGTACCTTCATGAATTACTTCCAGCGCATCCCACATCTCCTTAGCTGATTTGCAAGCAGACACACGGGAGAATTCTGTAGGATGCAGAGCGCACTGGATAGCATTAATAGCACTCCAATTCAGCATGGACCTTTTGATCTCCTCTTTGGTCCATACATCTTCATTCGGGGACAGCTCATAAGGTCCCTTGCTGACAATCTTCCAAATCTCATAATCCTTAGCCCTGAGGAACACTTGCATACGGTTCTTCCAGTATGCGTAGTTTGATCCATCAAAGAATGGGGGCTTCGTTGTTGAGTGACCTTCGGCGATCATCCCTCGAGCATCCATCTCTGCCTATTCTCTTCGGGCGATGAGTCCCTGTAGAAGAGTTAGGCTCTGATACCAAGTGTTGGGTTAGATGGACGCAGTCTATCTCCACAGATTGTGGATCTAGAGGGGGGTGAATAGATCAACTTGCCTAATTTAAAACTATTGTAAGTTCTAAAGCAGAATTTAGGCAAACATCAGTAAAGTTAAAGGAAGAATGCTAAGCAAAAGGTAGAAAGCTAGACATGAGCATAAGCGATGCAATCAAATAAGCTAAGCAAGAAATTCCCATCGCACACAGATCACGAAAAAACACAAACACACTGCACACACAATTTTTAGGTGGTTCGGTCAACGACCTACGTCCACCCCACACTCAACCGAGTATGGCTTCCTGCTGCGCAGCACAGCTTGCGTCCGCTGGGCTTTACAGCTTGGCCAAATAACCCGCTGATACACAGCTTCGCTAGGCACTATAGCTTGCTGACCAGAGGATCTGATCCTCTACAACCGCTGGGGAAATACAGCTTTACCCGTCCAGTGGAGACTACCACTGCAAGACCGCTGACACACAGCTTGAAGAAACAGCATTCGAAAATGAAAGACAGAATCAAAACGAAAAATCAAAACACAAAAGCAATGTAGCTCTTAAAGAGCAAAGCCCAGCTCTGGTTTTGAACCACGAGACTGAGATACAAAATCTCTCACTCTCACTCTCAATCAGCTCTCTCTCAACTCAATCTCTCTCAATCTTTTCCTCTCTCTTTTTCTTCTTCTTCTCTATTTCTTCTTCTTCTTCTCTATATCTTCTTCTTCTCTCTTTTCTCTCTGTGGATCGAAGGCTCACTGCTGCTGAGTGTATAGACTTTCTCTTCTTCTCCTTCGATCTGCTTCTTCTGTGGAAGAAGGCTTGTTTATATAGCAGCAACAGCAGCAGGCGTGTGCTCTCCACGTTTCCCGCCCAACAATTTGGACCATGTGGCAGCATCCAATGGAGTGTCAGTATACGTGTCCTCATCTGGATACCTTGTCCTTCTTGGATCACGAGCCAGGTACCTCGGATCACGTGCCCCTCATTAATCTCATCAGTCAGATGTATAGAGTTCTCAGTTCACGTGCTCAATGACAGCAATCTGACTTGCTGCATCGACGCTGTGAATCAATGGCGTTAACGCAGTGAGGCATTCCAGTAAGCCATTAGCTTCGTCTCTTTAGCTGCTGCGTCGACGCTGCTCAATTGTGGCGTTGACGCAGTGGAATAGCCTGTGAGAGTCTCTGCTTCTTTAACTGCTGCGTCGACGCTGCTTTCTTGTGGCGTTGACGCAGTGGAAGATATCGCGAAGGCTTTGTCAACTGATGCGTGGACGCTTTAAGCTCCCAGCGTCGACCCTGTTCCCTTCAGCAACAAGAATAAAGTCATAAGGTTCAAGTATGCACATTGCAGTGTATATACTTCGTTGTATAGACTTGTGAAGGCGAATGCAACGTACAGACTTGCCCAATGTGTTGACTTCAACAAAGGAGGCAACGGCTGTATAGACTTTAAATCCTAAAGGCATTGTATAGACATAATGCACGTAAAGGCTTCATGCGAAAGAAAGCATTGTATATACTTGAGGAGTTGACGCTGCATGAAGGATGAGTTGATGCTGCATGAACCATGGACAGTGTACAGACTTTGCCCACTGTATGGACTTCATGTAATGCAAGCGAATGTGAAGACTTCAGTGTATAGACTTGAAAGTCTTGAAGCCAATGTATGGACTTGAGCAAGCTAAAGGGCTGTACAGACAACGAAGACAAGGGCCGATGTATAGACTTGCCAAACAGTCCAGTGTATATACTTTATGCAAGGAGGCCAATGTGTAGACTTTAAAACGCTGAGGCCAGTCTACAGGATTGCCACTGACCAGTGTATTGACTACTTCAGCCTGAGGCACAGTATGGACTTCAACTCTACACATCGAATGTATGGACTTCAAGTGTGAAGACCATTGTGCAAACTTTGGATTCGAAGATAATGTGCAGACTTTGAGTTTGAAGACCAATGTCCAGACTTCAAGTAACACTGTGAATTTACAGACTTCATGGAGCGAAGCGATGTGTAGACTTGTAGCTTCTGAAGCAGTGTACAAACTTCAAAGAAGTTGGCGCTGTACACACATCCAATGAAGTGCGTTGATGCTGTAACATGAACCAGTGAGATGTGTTGACGCTGTACACACTTAACGAGTTCAAATGAAATGCAGTGTGTGGACTTTTTCTGAAATGGACGATGTATAGACTCAATTGATATGAGAGTTTCCAGTGTATAGACTCAGTCTAAACAAATCTGCTAGAGGAGTCGACCCATCCTCTGATGTGTCGACCCATGACAGTGAGAAATGCAGACAGCAGTGTATTAAATGTAAAGAACACATAGTCAATCTGATAGAGCAATTTCATCAAAACAAAATTAGTTGCCAATCAATCAAAACAATGGTGTTGCCAATGAAATAAAGCAAGTGTCAACATCATCAACATAGAGGGGTCACAACATGACCAAGGCAAAGCAATCGAGTGTATAGACATTCACAATGTTTAGACTTGCCAAGCGAAAGGGCTGTACAGACTTGATGAACTATGCAAGGCAAACGAATGTATAGACTTCCAATGTATGGACTTGCCAACTGGGCGATGTACAGACTTGAGCAAGGCAAAGTCTGTACAGACTTCAAGGTTCACAATGTATAGACTTTGGCAAGGGAATGGCTGTACAGACTTGCACAGTTCTAGGATGTATAGACTTGCCAAGGGAAACGACGGTAAAGCTATCAGTGTATAGACTTCGAGTGCAACATCGGTAAAGCTACCGATGTATAGACTTGCAAGATCACTGATGGATGTACAGACTTGGAAGTTCACTAATGGATGTACAGACTTCACCTCGAGCAATCTACAGTGCAGTGTATGGACTTTGAAGACTGATGCATGACGCTGTACAGACTTCACTAATGTATGGACTTAGCTTCGTGCATGCTACAGTGCATTGTATGGACTTTGAAGACTGATGCATGAGACGCTGAGACAATGTATAGACTTGCTAGTAATATGAGCTGCACTGTATAGACTTTACATAAGACGCTGATTGAGACGGTCCAGTGTACAGACTTAGCCAATGTAAAGTGCACAATGTACAGACTTAGTCTGATGCGTTGTATAGACTTTTATGAGACGCTCAATGAGACGCTCAATGTACACACTTCAAGTCCAGTGTATAGACATTGCCTTATACTCTAAATGAGACGGACGTTGTGTCGACTTTAGCCAATGCAATGTATAGACCTGATGCTGCATGAGACACTAAATAAGACGGACAATGTTCAGACTTCAATGCATAGACTTTGAACTTGTATGCTGGCAGTGTATAGACTTTGGCACACAATGCAACAAGACTCTGGACGATGTATAGACTTCTCAGCAGCAAGGCTTTGCTATGAATGTGCAGACTTAATGAAATGAGGCATGTACAGACTCTGACTCAAATATGCATATGAGACGCTGACTATATAGACTTGTACATACTTGCATGAACAAAGCATATGCATGATGAGACGATGGCTGTACTTAGACAGTGTATAGACTTGTAAGACACTCATGCACTGACGATGTATAGACTGTGAATATGAAGAATGTACAGACATGAAATGTGTGCTGTCTAGACAGACTCTGTACATACTTAAGCAATGTATGGACTTCATCCAACAAATTTCAGGCACGCTGTTAACTGATGTACAGACTATGCTGAAAGGGTATGGCAGCATCACCCATTGTACATACTAACATCACACACTCCAGATAAAATACAATTATGAGATGCATCAACAATTATGAAATGCACCAATGCACACAACACACAGCCTCAGCCTATTCGTTGGTTATGTCAGATAAGATGTTCAATGAAACATTCATTCAACAAAGTTCAGGTATATATGCAGACTCAAACAGTATGCAGACTAAAACAGATGATGACTTATAGTGTTTGCTATCATCAAAACCACAGGGACACAACAATCTCCCCCTTTTTGATGATGGCAACACTATGAGTCATACTGACTTGATCAATTATTTCTCCCCCTTTGACTTCAGCAAAAAGACATTAATTGAAGAGGAAAGACACAGTCTAATAAGATGAATGAATTAAAGGCTCCCCCTGAATAGAATAATGACACTCAGCATGATAGGAAAACTCCCCCTGATTAGATGGAGTGAAAGAGGTGATGAGCATCTATTAGCAGAGCACATGGGTACTCAAGGATTACCACAGTCTGTAAGCACAATGAATAAATGAAGAAGATAGATTTTCATTAGCACACCAAATTCATAAATCTTTGTAAACGAATTTCAGATTCTTCAATTATAATAGATTATGAATGAGTTTAAACTTATCATCATGATTTAAGAATGATGAATCCAAAGTCATATCTGAAAATTCATTACTCATATCTGAAACACCTTTTAATATAAATGAACCAAAAACTCTTCTGACATTCATGTTTAACCTCTTTCCATCTTACTCATTTAAAATCAATGACTCCTATGGAAGTTATACAAGATAATATTGAGATTAAACAGAGATAATTGTATCTGAACTTGTCTTTAGTTTTTCAGAATTTTCTATTGATCAGCACTTATTTTTCCTGAGCAAGTTTGGTTCAGTCAACACCTTTTTACGTGAGGCACAACACGTCTTAGGTGAAGTGACCCAGTTACTCAGTGTGACAACCATATAGCCTCTCAAAGAGAACAGAGTTAGCAATTTGGAGTGTCTTTTTACATGAGGAGACACCTTGATAAGAGGCCAGAATCCCCAGTTACTCAACACAACCAAGCCATTGCTCTGCCAGATTTTCAATCAATTTTATAAGAGAGGTAACTATGGCACTTTATGACATGGGCTTACTCTATTTCTTTGATAGAGAACTCAGTTTCTCTGTGACCAAAGTCATTGCTCTTGTAATTTTTAAATATTTTCAGATTTTTTCAAACAAAGCTCAGTACACTGAAATGTTTAAGAAAAATACCTTCTACATGTATCTTAACCAAGGATAGCCATGTCTTTTAAAATTTCAGATTTCAGAAAGTTTTGCATGAAGTTCATGAGACAATAGGTTAAGATTTATTAAGCATGATGATTCAGATATTTTCAAGTCTTTTACATCAAAACTTAGGAAATACATTAGACTTAAATCAATTTGATTTATCAAAACATTCTTAAGCCAGTATAATAGAAGTTTCTTCTTTTCAGAATATGTCTGATTTATGTCTAGGGTGCACTGACTAAAATCTTTCCTCATTCAGATGAATCAATGACATTGTCAGGAAATCAGTGGAGTCAACAAAGCATTTCTATTGAGAGATTAGTAAAGAGCAATCATGATGAGACAAGGAGTGAATCATTAGAACAGTACCATTTTGAAATCAATAGCTGAGTCTGGAGTTCAGACAGAACAGCTACATAAGTGTAGACAGCAGAGTATTCAAGTGAACCACACATTTGCCATGAATGGATCAGATTGCTAGACAGTGAGAGTTCAAGAGATGAAGAGATGGAACAGGAAAGCTCCCCCTGTCTAGATGCAATGAGACATTTCTTTTTAGATTTTTCAATGTAAGGAAATGCAATGCTACTAACTACATGTATGCATTCAGCAAATGAGATTATCATGATTATGCAAGCATCAGTCAAACTCCCCCTTATAGTGTGCATGATAATTCAATACCAACAGTCCTAATGCAATATATATTTTTTTAATATTTTTCAATGGGTGCATATGCAAATTCAGTCTATTATTAAAAGGCAAATCATGTATGCGTAGAGTTCTGAAAATTTGAATCTGACAATGCAGATGATGAATGAATATGCAAAGACGGATTTAACATGCTATTCAGTTATTCTAAGAACAAGAAGTGCAGAGAATTTACCTGAAAGGGGCTTTATCAACTTGGGTGCCTTGGTTTAATTTACCCCGCTTTATTCCTCAGTCCAAGGCACACCTGCAAAGTTTTTGATCATTTTGATCCTGCAGGGACCCAAGCAGCTTTGGGTCCTGCGTTAACCTTAACAGGTGTTCTAAGCAAATTCATAGCAACATGGCCATCATGATCCATCAGGTAGCAATTGTTCATAGAGTGACCATACTTTCCACAGTATCTACATGATGTGACTGGTTTCTTGTTCTTATGATGCATATTAACAGCAGAATGATATTTATAAACATGATCATAAGATTTTTTGTTATATGCATGAATAGTTTATTTCTTATTCCTTACTAGCCAACATTCAGTAGATCTATGGCCTGGCTTCCCACAGTTATAGCATAAGAATCTTGTAAATGGTTTTACAGGGAATTTGACAACATAGGGGTTAACCGAGTTCTTCTGAACATGCTAACAGTTCTTGACTGTATGGCCATTCTTCCCATAGTGAGAGCAAGCAGAAGAATTTCTTCTATGAAAGCCATTTTTACCCCAAGTGGATCCAAACCAGCACTCAGCAGCCTTGTGCCCAGGCTTATTGCAGTTAGAGCACACAATGTGCTGACTGGACTTGTGTTTAGTTCCATAAGGACCATGAATATTCATGGAAGACCTGGCATGCAGTTTATTGTCTTCTTTCATGATAAAGCATACATTCATGAGATGACCATACTTACCACAATAATAACATGAAGCATCAGGCTTCCTAGTAGCATGGTTTCTATCAGAAAATTTTCTAGAATGTAATGTTCCACTAGCATGCTCATCCTTTAACATTAATCTGTAATCTTCCATTATGTGACCTCCTTTCCCACAATAATAACATGACCCCTTTTTAATATGAGTGTGTGAGAGATCATGTGAATTGTGTGCAGCATTCTTTATAGCAACAGGAGTGTCTTTGTCCTTTTTCTGTGAATTTTCATTCTTTTTCAGTTTTTGAATTTGTTCTGCAGATTTAGAATTGACAGTGGACTTTTGTGCAGTGAACTGAAAAACAGAAGGAGCAGAGGTTGTGTTATGATTAGAAGCTTTGACAAAAACAGTAGACATTTTATTCCCATTACTCCTTTTGTTTGTCGGACTGTAACCCAGTCCCTCTCTCTGAAAGCTAACATTATTTCCAAGAAGCTTATTCAGATTGTCCTTTTCTTTGATAAATTTTGACAAGGAGTTTTTCAAATCTTGAATTTCAGAATTTAAGCCACAAATATTAGCTTCATATTTGGACATATCTGTTTCACAGGAAATGACTTGTTGATGTAAGGCATCATTCAGAATTTTGAGTTTTTCAACTTCCTGTTTTAATTTTATTTCATTGTCAGCTTCAGATAGGGACTTATAAAGATCATCAACTTCTTGTTGAAAGGATGTGATTGTTAACTCATATTTAGCTATCTTTTGTTCACAACAAGTGACATTCCCACTCAACATTAGGTTGATGTTTTTCAGATTTGTAATTTCATGTTCAGCATTCAACAACTCACTAGAGCTCACCAGGCTTACACTCTTTCCTTTTTCTAAAGTGATTAGCCTCTCAGACATTGCTGAGTTTAGATGATTAAGCTTATTAATTTCCTCTTTCAGTTTACTGTTCTGCTCTAGGAGTTCATCATCAAGCACCCATTCATCTGAAGAAAACTAACATTCATAAAACTTTTCTTGTTGTTTTTCAGATTGAAGTTTATCAAGATTTTTCTGAATCTCTGAATTTGTTACTCTATCAGCCTTTAATTTTTCAGAAATCAGTCTATTTTCTTTTTCAAGATTTATTGATTTGTGTTCAAATTCCTTGAGCTGATTTTTTAGTATTACATTTTCAGACTTCATGTTTTCCAATTCAGAGTTGACAAGCTCTAAGTTTCTCACCAGTTCTTCATTTTGAACAACATCATTGTTATGAGCCTGATCATCATCAATTAAACTATGCCTCTCCTTTAGTTCAGTAATTTCGCAAACAAGCTCTTGATTCTCCTTTTTGTGTGAATCAATTTATTTCATAAGAGTTTGTTTTTCATATTTCAAATGATCTAAATCTGAACTAATAGAATCAAAATCTGTTAACTGTCTTCTAAATATGTCATTTTCAATTTTCAGAATTTCAGGGCTTTCACCTCGAGATTTAGCATCCTCATGTTTCTTTAGCTTCTTTATCAGTTTTTTATTCTTCTTCCTTAGTCTTTCATAGGATTCTAACAGATTGGCATAGGCATCTTCCCAGTCGTCTAAAGTGTAACTAGAGAAAGGATTGGTTACCTCTTCAGCATCTTCGGATTCATCTTGATCACTGCCATGGTTGCTCTTGTCATCCATCAGGCAGCTGTCCCCATTTCTCCTCTGAGCTAGCTTCAGCTTGTCCAGAATGTCCTTAGCGGACCTGCAGTCATAAAAACAAGAGTGTAGAGCCTTGTCAGTAGCTTCTTTCATTAGATTCAAAACTTTCTGATTCTCTCCATTTCTTGATCTGTGACTGTTAGTCCATTTGGACTCTTTCTTTGGCAGCCTGTGAGGACCATGTGAGATTAACTTCCACAGATCCGGATCCATCAAATTCACATAGTTATGTAGACTGCAAACCCATGAGTTAAAATTAGAGCCATTGAAAACCGGTGGAGAACCCATTGATTAAATCGGCAAGCAGATTAATGCAGCAGAGAGTAAATTCAGAAATGCACCAAAGACAACAGGATCCTCAGCAGATCATTGGATCTGATCAGACAGAGAACCGCTCTGATACCAATTGTTGAGATAGGTGCGATAGATTCAGAGGGGGGGTGAATGAATCTCCCCTTAAAAATATAGCCTAATAAAAAAAAACTAATGCTCAGATATGCAGACTTAAAGAACAATTGTAGATATATTCTGAAGATACTTAGAAGGATCTCACAAAGCAACACAAAGAATAAGCTCTCACTTGATCCTAAGCAAACATCTAATGTATAAAGCAATAAGATGAACACATAAGAAAATCAAACCACAAGGGACACCAAGATTTTTAGGTGGTTCGGTCCACAGACCTACGTCCACCCCTCACTCCAAACCGGAGTGAGGCTTTCACTAGCAACTCTAGAACAGCAGACTCAGTCTGCAACAAATGTTGCCACACAGCTTGACCAGGGGAACAACCTCCCCTCTTCCTCCCAACCGGAGGGACACCCCAAGTGACTCCCAACCACTTGGAAACCAGAGACACACAGTCTCTCTTCCTCCAGACCAGGAGGGAACACCTGGACTTGCAACCCACAAGACCAGAACCGGAGGACCAATCCTCCCGTCCTCCAAACCAGAGGGGAACCTAGAGACCCAAGTCTCTCTTCCTCTGAAACCCAGAGTGATGGGGACATCACCTCCCATGCCCACGTTCACAGCTCGTCTCCTCGCCTCGGTTGCATCCGGCATGGTCTAGTTATCTAATTTGAGTCCTACGTAATTTTTATTTGAGTCATTTGATGTAATTTTCATTTTACTTGAGTCACGTCCCTAGGTCTTGTGCTTATTTCCCTAAGTTTGAGAGTCATTATGTTGTTTAGTTAGTTATTGGGCCCAATTCATTGGGTTTGGCCCAAGTGCACCCCCTACCCCCTCGGTTATTTGTCATTGAGTCTTTTGTCAGGGACTTATTGTAAAATGTGGGTTGCCTATATATGGAACCCCATTCCCCCCATTTCAACTTAATGAATCAATAAATGAAAAAACTTGCCATTTTGAGAGTTTACACTTCTTATCTAGTGGAGAGATTCCATTTTTTGGGTGAGAGACCCTAGGGGAGAGATTCCCCACCCTTCCCTCTCTTAATATCTCTTTTTCACTCCACTTTCTCTCTCCTCCACACCCAATTTCGAAATTTTTCTCTCTCCTCCCTTCCCAACCACCACTCTCCCACCTACCCCCATTAAAGGCCACTCCCCTTCCCCACACATCCCATTACTCCACCCCCTAGTCCCAAGGGAGCATCCCCAATCACTAAGCCACCCTCCAACTACCTCATCCCTTTTCCAAGCACCCTTCCCTCTCCCCCATGCAACCCTCCACTTCCCTAGGCCATTTGAATTCAAAAATCCCCTTCCCTCCACAGCCCTAGGGCGCCCAAGACCCCTCCCCTTTGGTTAGGGGCGGCCCCCTCTCATCCTCTCCATCTTCCCTTGTTCCCCTCCATCACCCCCACCTTCTACCATCTAGAGTAAGAGGACCTGTAGAAGACCTGAAGCTTGCAGCAGCGACCCTGACCTCCTCCGGACGTTCCTAGAAGCCCAAGAGCCATCGTTGGAAGCGTCTTCCTGTCTTCTTCGCAACGGCAGTGGTCTCGTCCCCATCGGAGCTCGGTGCTGCCCAGGAAGCCCATTCTTCCAGGACTACGCAGATCTGCCCCGGCAGAGGTTCTGAGCCAGAGAAAGAGCTTCACCACGACGAACCCAGGAAGAATCAGGCCACGAGATCTTCTACAAAGTTCTTCCCCTTCCTGTCTACTTTCAGAATCAAGAAGCGAAACTCCATTCGGCATCCTGTAGCAGACGTTATCAATTTTCTCCCTCAACTTCACAGTCCTATTACCCACAGTCTGCACCGACCTGTCAACAGTGTTCAAAGTTCCCTGGTTCTCTCTGACATCATTTGGCCTGCCCGACAGTTTTTCTGCGAAGATGACTCGTCCACGGTTCCAACGAATCCAACGGTGCTCGATTCCGAGTTGGGGATCTGTCGGGGCATCCTCTGCAACCTGCTATTGGAAACCAGGAGCTAGCTCTGCAGAGATCCTGATCCGGAGAGAAAGTTTCACCATGACAAAACCCGGAGGAATCAGTCCACAAGCTCTTCTGAAAAGTTCTTCCTCTCCCTATCTACTTTCAGAACCAAGAAGCGGAACTCCGTTCGGCATCTTTCAACAGAAGTTATCAATTTGCTTCCTCAGGCGTTCGACTCTGCTTCCCACTGTCTGCATCAACCACTCCTCACTTTTCTGAGTCCTCTGATCTTCACCGGCATCTTTTGGCATCCATGTTTGTTCTGCTGTAAAGAGGACTCACCGATAGTTCCAACGGTTCCAACAGCGACTGATTCGGAGTTCGGGAACGGTTGGGGCAGCCGTGTCTTCCTGCTATTGATAATCTATTACAGACAATCTAAGAATCAGCAACCCTGTTCGTGCTCCCGCCCAGGCCGGCAGCAACCTTTGAAGAAATTGGAAAAATTCAGAGGCACTCCTGTTCCAGAGACGAAGAGATCCCCACTGGTCTCGCCCTCAGAAAAATTCCTGAGCAAGTTCTACAGCTGTAACACAGGCTATCTGTCCTTATCTGCAGACAGCAGGCAGATTCGGTGTCATCACTTATTCCACACTCTTTGCTTTGATTTCCCCTCCCCGCTTGGCCGGCTGAAGGCCCCTCCCTGCGTGGAGGTAGTATTGATTGTAATATCATTAACCCCCACCCCAAGGTCCCCCCTCCTGCGAGAGGTGTAGTGTTGTAATAGCTTAAACAGGTCAAGCTACCCCGGCGCGGCGTGTGGGGAACCCACGCTTCCCCGCTCGCCCTCGTCTCCGAGCGGGACCGGTTTCTTCAAACCGATCAAGTGAGTGCTCCAAAACTTTGCTCTAATTCATGCTTGTTCTTTCAATATTAGTTCATAAACTCCGCTGGCCGTGACGAGAGCCCGATCCTTAAGCTCATTGGTATAAGTGATCATCGTGGGAAGAGAGTGGAACCCGTGCCCTTTGGCACTTCGTCGGACCCTTGATTTGAGCAGCCATACCCTTGGGGAATCAAACCTTGGCCTTGCTAGCTTTCTACTAGCAAGGGCCCAGCCCACACAACCTCCCCTTGGCATTGCCAAGTTACCCCCGGGTCTTAGTGAGCATCGGGTGAGCGGTTGCCATTATCGGTCCGTTTTGAATGCTTAATTGTGCTTGCTTGTTGAGTCCTAGGTTGTGTCACATCAATTGGTATCAGAGCAAGTTCTAGACTTATCTCTACTAAGTCTTGTCCTAGGGCCATTGTATGCATCACCCTTGTCCACTATCATGACTACCTCATACATGGCATATTCGCCACTCTTAGGCCCATTAGAAGCCTTTGTGTTTGATGGATCCCGCCTTGGCATATATCTAGAATGGGAGAGGTCCATAGACCAACACTTTGGGAGGTTTACCCTGTCAGGGCTTGTCCAAGTCAACTATGCCAAGAGTTTGCTTTGGCGCCAAGCTAGGAAAGAATGGGAGAACATTGTAGGTTTGAGAGAAGCCAAAGGGGAAGCACCCATTGAATCTTGGGAAGAAATGAGGGCCGATCTTAGAAAGATCTACGCACCCCAACTCAAACCTCTTCAACCAACCGATCTTTCACCCCCGAACCCAACTCCCACCCATGAACTTCCCCGACCAAGCCCAACCCAAGTCCACCCATGTTCACCACCCCGAGAGTACCATGCACTGACCATTATCACTCCACCCACCATAGACTATCCTACCCCATTATCCAGTTGTGACCCCCACTCACTGTTCTGGGTCCCCTGATCTTCGCCGGCATCTTTCGGCTTCCTCGTCAGTTCTGTTGCAAAGAAGACTCGTCCATGGTTCCAGCGGCTCTGGCGGCACCTGATTCGGAGTTCGGGAGTGGCCGAGGCAACCTCTTCTTCCTGCTGTTAGTAACCAGTTGCTGTCAGTCCGAGAATCAATGTCCCTGTTCGAGCTCCTGCCCAGGCCAGCAGCGACCCTAGAAGAATTCGGCAAAATTCAGAGGCACTCCAGTTCCAGTAACAAAGATTTTCCCACTGGTCTCGCCCTCGACAAAATTCCTGATCACGTTCTGCAGCCACAGTATCGACTATCTGTCCACAATTGCCGAGAGAAGGCAGATTTAGCATATTCACTTCATCATCGTTTTAGCCCTAGTTTTCCCCACCCCGCTTGGCCGGCTGAAGGCCCCTCCCTGCGTGGAGGTAGTTTTGATTGTAACTATCATCTTCCCTTCCCCACGATCCCCCCTTGCATGGGGTGTAGTGTTGTAATAGCTTAAACAGGTCAAGCTACCCCGGCGCGGCGTGTGGGGAACCCACGCTTCCCCACTCGCCCTCGTCTCCGAGCGGGACCAATTTCTTCAAACCGGTCAAGTAAGTGCTCCAAACTTTGCTCTAATTGGTGCTTGTTCTTTCAATATTAGCTCATAAACTCCGCTGGCCGTGAATGAGAGCCCGACCCTTAAGCTCTTGTGCTATAACTGACCACCGTGGGAAAAGAGAGAAACCGGTGCCTTTGGCACTTGGTCGGCCCCATTGTCTTGGGCTTCCACATCCATTGGAAATCAAGTCTTGGCCTTGCTGGCCCTCTACCAGCAAGGGCCCAACCCCTCAACCTCACCTTGGCATTGCCAAGTTACCCCGGGTCTTAGTGAGCATCGGGTGAGCGGTTGCTATTATCGGTCCGTTTTTGAATGCTTAATTGTGCTTGCTTGTTGAGTCCTAGGTTGTGTTACATCAATTGGTATCAGAGCAAGTCATTGACTTGTCTCTATCAAGTCAAGTCCTAGGGCATGCTTGCATTGGTGTCATCATCAATCCGACCCTTGCATTGATCCCCCCGATCATCATGGCCTCCTACTTAGCCTACTCGCCACCCATGGACTTCATCCTAGATAGGGATATTACCTTTGACGGATCACATTCTAGTGACTATCTTAGGTGGGAGGCTACGATAGAAAAGTACTTTGAAAAGACTTGGGTATATGGATGCGCGAGAGTCCGAAAGGCCAAGGGACGACTTCGGGGTCAAGCCAAGAGTAAGTGGGAACACATAGAGGGCTTAAGGATGGTTAGAAGCCAAGAACCAATTCACTCATGGGAAGAGATGAAGGTAGAACTTAGAAAGATCTACATCCACAAACATTCCCACCCCTCCTACTCAAACACCCCTAACCCGAGAAGCACTACCACTCCTCCATCCCCACCAGGCCAACTTGAGACCGACCTTTGGTCTCCACCCCCACCACCACCAATAAATCACCTCTCAACCATCATAACTACACTTCGCAACCAAGTCCTCTCCCTTAAGACCCAAATAAACCAAGCATCCACCTCTCAACCAAATCCCCTAAAGGTCCCCACACTCCAACCAAAACCCCCTTCCGCAAACCTTACTATCCAAACTCAATTGGCCCCCACATCCCCCCCTCCACAACCGGCCGATCCCAAGGGGAAGAGACCCCTAACCGACCCGGTTTCCCAAAAAAGGACCACCACTCACCCTATTCTCATCATTCAAACCCAAGTAGACCCCGTGTCCATCCCTCCACCTAGAACCATGACGGCCACCATCACCCAACCCAAATTCTGTCACCCAACCCACCTTCCACTTCCAACCCCAATCCTACCCCAACCTAGACCTCCACTACTTCCACTCCCAAACCACACCCTCCCAATTCCAATCCAAGTTTCCCTTTACTCTCTACCCTGGGAACACCACACACAAACCCTCATCACCCCAAAAGACTCTCTCACCTCCTTGGTAGCAGAACTCATACCCAATCCAATAGTTGTGAGCACTCCAAACCCACCCCCCACTTTGGAGGAAACCCAAGTCCAAGCTGAAGAAGAAACCTCACATGATGGTCTTTACCTTACACCACCCTCTCTAGTTGGGGCGGAGCTCATCTTAGGAGAACCCATTGTTAGTTGGCTAAAGGAGAGCTCAATTCGAGAGACCCCGGCCCATGTTTTCTCTCCCATAGAACGAGACCTTCCCATAGTGCCCTTCTTCTCCTATCACACCACAATCTAAGCATCCTATCAAGTGGAGACCTTAGAGGACTTTCTCAAGGGCATAGCATGGCAATTAGAGATGACTAGCATGTTGACCCCTATGGTCGAACAACCTAGGAGCCTTAGCCTCCTACACCTATGCATAGGGTCTATCACCTCGGTTTGCACCATTGGTTGCTACACTAGCGACCTCCTTCTATTCCTCCCTACACCCGATGAGTCCAACCTTCTCCTCGATTTAGAGCTTCTTATCTCGGGTAGAAAGCCAAGCCCTCCACTCATGGCCGACCCACTTGTCAAGAACATTGCCCCAACTATCATGGAGAAGGATGACTTAGCACCTTTTAAGGATCTTGAGGACATGGAGTTCCTCCCCCTAGGTGACCCATTTTATGATCCATATGATCCATTCTAATGGGAGTCAAGGGACTCATATGACCCAACCATCTTACCAACCACCCACCCTTTCCTACCCTCACCCACCATATTGGGCCAAACCCACCTCATCCATGACCCGGGTTACACCTTGGAAGCCATGACCTTGGGCCACATATCCCTAGGTAATAAGGTTGTGCTCCACCCCATGATGACCACCTTCTTAGATCCATTCGATCCTTTCCAATGGGAGTTCAAAGGTTGTCCCACACCTATATACATGGAAGTCACCCTTGGGAAAAACATGCATGTGTCTAGGCTTACCACACCACTTGGCATGAACACTATGTTGGGTCCATTCATTCATATCACCCACATGTCAAGTAAAAAGTATGAGTGGTCCATGTTCGGATGTAATGGTCCACCTTCATTCATCATGGGTCTTAAGCATGTCAAAGGCATCTACGGATGTCCGGGTCCCCCGATATTTATCACCACTTTGCATGATAGGGCCACCTACGGGTGCCCCGGCCCACCTAGGCTGACCAAAGACTACACTGCATCATTACATGATATGTCTACTTTTGGTTGCCCAGGTCCACCCATCACTCCTAGAATCTCTGCATTCACAACATTGCATGAAGAGATCCGTAAGCACATTAGCAAGAAGAATGTGACTGATAAAAGGGTGGCCGACTCTCATCGGCGTCACGAATAATTCCACATGGGTGACTTTGTGATGGTGAGGAAGGAGAGGCTCTCCCCGGGAGTCATCTCCAAATTGAGGCTATGTGGGGCTGGTCCCTTCTCGGTCCTGAGACGCATTGGCGCTAATGCCTATGAGTTAGATCTCCCCGAGGAGTATGGTGTGAGTCCCACATTCAATGTAGCTGACCTAGTGCCTTATAAGGGACCCACGGTGGTACCTAGTGAGGATATTGAGCCTATTCCCTCTGTTGAGAGAGCACCCACCCGTGAGGAGAGACCACCAGCCAAGAGAGCCCAGCGTGAGCGCATTGAACGAATATTGGATGAATAAGTCACTACCACCCGGAGCAAGGTATACGAGCGCTATCTCGACAGGTGCATGGATCGGTCTCATTCGGAAGACCTAAGGGCTGTACCACTTCTACACCCTCCGAGGAGGGAAGGACACTTACTCGACGGAGTCGAGTTCTCCGCACCCCGGGAGTATGATGGGGACATCACCTCCCATGCCCACGTTCACAGCTCGTCTCCTCGCCCCGGTTGCATCCGACATGGTCTAGTTATCTAATTTTGATTCCTACGTAATTTTTATTTGAGTCATTTGATGTAATTTTTATTTTACTTGAATCATGTCCCTAGGTCTTGTGCTTATTTCCCTAAGTTTGAGAGTCATTATGTTGTTTAGTTAGTTATTGGGCCCAATTCATTGGGTTTGGCCCAAGTGCACCCCCTACCCCCTCGGTTATTTGTCATTGAGTCTTTTGTCAGGGACTTATTGTAAAATGTGGGTTGCCTATATATAGGACCCCATTCCCCCCATTTCAACTTAATGAATCAATGAATGAAAAAACTTGCCATTTTGAGAGTTTACACTTCTTATCTAGTGGAGAGATTCCATTTTTTGGGTGAGAGACCCTAGGGGAGAGATTCCCCACCCTTCCCTCTCTTAATCTCTCTCTTTTCACTCCACTTTCTCTCTCCTCCACACCCAATTTCGAAATTTTTCTCTCTCCTCCCTTCCCAACCACCACTCTCCCACCTACCCCCATTAAAGGCCACTCCCCTTCCCCACACATCCCATTACTCCACCCCCTAGTCCCAAGGGAGCATCCCCAATCACTAAGCCACCCTCCAACCACCTCATCCCTTTTCCAAGCACCCTTCCCTCTCCCCCATGCAACCCTCCACTTCCCTAGGCCATTTGAATTCAAAAATCCCCTTCCCTCCACAGCCCTAGGACGCCCAAGACCCCTCCCCTTTGGTTAGGGGTGGCCCCCTCTCATCCTCTCCATCTTCCCTTGTTCCCCTCCATCACCCCCACCTTCTACCATCTAGAGTAAGAGGACCTGCAGAAGACCTGAAGCTTGCAGCAGCGACCCCGACCTCCTCCAGATGTTCCTAGAAGCCCAAGAGCCATCGTTGTAAGCGTCTTCCTGTCTTCTTCGCAACGGCAGTGGTCTCGTCCCCATCGGAGCTCGGTGCTGCCCAGGAAGCCCATTCTTCCACGACTACGCAGATCTGCCCCGGCAGAGGTTCTGAGCCGGAGAAAGAGCTTCACCACGACGAACCCAGGAGGAATCAGGCCACGAGCTCTTCTACAAAGTTCTTCCCCTTCCTATCTACTTTCAGAATCAAGAAGCGGAACTCCATTCGGCATCCTTTAGCAGACGTTATCAATTTTCTCCCTCAGCTTCGCAGTCCTATTACCCACAGTCTGCACCGACCTGTCAATAGTATTCATAGTTCCCTGGTCCTCTCCGACATCATTTGGCCTCCCCGTCAGTTTTTCTGCGAATAGGACTCGTCCACGGTTCCAACAACTCCAACGGTGCTCAATTCTGAGTTCGGGAGCTGTCGGGGCATCCTCTGCAACCTGCTGTTGGAAACCAGGAGCTAGCTCTGCAGAGATCCTGATCCGGAGAGAAAGCTTCACCATGACAAACCCCGGAGGAATCAGGCCATGAGCTCTTCTGTAAAGTTCTTCCTCTCCCTGTCTACTTTCATAACCAAGAAGCGGAACTCCGTTCGGTATCATTCAGCAGAAGTTACCAATTTTCTTCCTCAGGCATTTGACTCTGCTTCCCACTGTCTGCATCGACCACTCTTCACTTTTCTAAGTCCTCTGATCTTCACCGGCATCTTTTGGCATCCCTGTTTATTCTTCTGTAAAGAGGACTCACCCACAGTTCCAACGGTTCCAACGGTGACTGATTCGGAGTTCGGGAACGGTCGGGGCAGCCGCGTCTTTCTGCTATTGATAATCTGTTACAGACAATCTGAGAATCAGAAACCCTGTTCGTGCTCCCGCCCAGGCCGGTAGCGACCCCTGAAGAAATTGGAAAAATTCAGAGACACTCATGTTCCAGAGACGAAGAGATCCCCACTGGTCTCGCCCTCAACATAATTTCTGAGCAAGTTCTACAGCTGCAACACCGGCTATCTGTCCTTATCCGTAGACAGCAGGCAGATTCAGTGTCATCACTTATTCCTCACTCTTTGCTTTGATTTCCCCTCCCCGCTTCGCCAGCTGAAGGCCCCTCCCTGCGTGGAGGTAGTATTGATTATAATATCATTAACCCCCACCCCAAGGTCCCCCCTCCTGCGAGAGGTGTAGTGTTGTAATAGCTTAAACAGGCCAAGCTACCCCGGCGCGGCGTGTGGGGAACCCACGCTTCCCCGCTCGCCCTCGTCTCCGAGCGGGACCGGTTTCTTCAAACCGGTCGAGTGAGTGCTCCAAAACTTTGCTCTAATTCATGCTTGTTCTTTAAATATTAGTTCATAAACTCCGCTGGCCGTGACGAGAGCCCGATCCTTAAGCTCATTGGTATAAGTGATCATCGTGGGAAGAGAGTGGAACCCGTGCCCTTTGGCACTTCGTCGGACCCTTGATTTGGGCAGCCATACCCTTGGGGAATCAAACCTTGGCCTTGCTGGCCCTCTATCAGCAAGGGCCCAGCCCACACAACCTCCCCTTGGCATTGCCAAGTTACCCCCGGGTCTTAGTGAGCATCGGGTGAGCGGTTGCCATTATCGGTCCGTTTTGAATGCTTAATTGTGCTTGCTTGTTGAGTCCTAGGTTGTGTCACATCATAGAGGGAAGCACATGTGACACGAAGTCACCTGCAAACTAGAGGTGTCGGACCTCTCTTCCTTCACAAGGGAGGGAACCACTGATGACACTAAGTCACCAGCAACCTGGAGAAACAAATCTCCCTTCTCCTGAAACCACAGGAGGAACCCGATCCCCAACAGGGCAATCGGAAGAACAAAGTTAAGGAAAACAATAAAAGAAAATACAGCAACTAAAAGCTGGAAACATAAAATCAAAATGTGGCTCTCGCAAGAGCTGGCTGGCCTGGATTTGATCCACGGTCCAGCAGAAACTGATCTTCAGTTGAAGCTTCTTTTACTCTAGCTCTCTCTTCTTCTCACTCTTCTTTTTCTTCTCTTTCGCAGGCTCTCTCTATCTGGCTCTCAGCTTCTCTTTTCTTTCTTCTGCTCTTTCTACTCTTTGCCTCTCTACAGCTCTTTCCTTCTCTCTCGATCACTCTCTTTCTCTTCTGTCGTTATCCCCTTCGTCAGTCTTCTTCAGTGGAAGAAGGCTTCCTTTTATAGCAGCTGCAAGTAGCTAGGGCGTGTGCTCTCTTCGATTCCCGCCCAAGCTTCAGTCCACGTGACGGCTTCTCAGCATCTTGGATCACGTGCCAGGTGCCTACCTCAGATCACGTGCCCAGACACCTGCAGGTTTAATGAAGATTTCAGTCGATGTATAAGCCACAGGCTGTATAGACTTCATATAAAAGCAGCAGAGTTTGGACTTAAGGATGCAGTGTGTATGCAGTGTACAGACTTATGCATTGCAGGCTAGCAGCGATGTATAGACTTGCTGCGTGCAGGTTGCCACGATGTATAGACTTTGCAGCGCAGCTGTGGGACGTTGTATAGACTTGCTGTGGAGGCTGTGTAGACTTAGCTGCAGACTGTGGGACGAATGTCTAGACTCTGCAGACATGCGATGCAACTGGATGTATAGACTTAGTTGTGCTGTGCAACCAATATGCAGACATGGCGTGCAACGATGCAACACAATGTATATACTTAAGCATGCTGTGCAAGCGATGTGCAGACATGCTATGCTTGCTGCGGGGGATGTATAGACTTGATATGGCTGTATAGACTAGCAAATGCATGAAGAACATTGTGCATACATGCTGGCAAATGGATGTACATACTTCATTCAAGCAAGCGAGACAATGTCTAGACTTTGATAAATTGAAGCTCAACTAAAAGACGACTCTTTCCTAGGCGTCAGATTCAGAAGGGACGCTCCTACTGATGGGTGTCAAATTTCAAGAAAAATCAACCATGATGAAGTGTGTAGACATTGTATAAACTTGAACGATGTGCAGACTCTGTGTTACGAACACAGGCTGTACAGACTTCATGTATGCATGAGTCTCTAAGAAGACAGACGATGTATAGACCTTGCCAAAGGAAATGGCTTTACAGACTTGACCAAGGCAAAGCAATCGAGTGTATAGACATTCACAATGTATAGACTTGCCAAGCGAAAGGGCTGTACAGACTTGATGAACGATGCAAGGCAAACGAATGTATAGACTTCCAATGTATGGACTTGCCAACTGGGCAATGTACAGACTTAAGCAAGGCAAAGTCTGTACAGACTTCAAGGTTCACAATGTATAGACTTTGGCAAGGGAATGGCTGTACAGACTTGCACAGTTCTAGGATGTATAGACTTGCCAAGGGAAACGACGGTAAAGCTATCAGTGTATAGACTTCGAGTGCAACGTCGGTAAAGCTACCGATGTATAGACTTGCAAGATCACTGATGGATGTACAGACTTAGAAGTTCACTGATGGATGTACAGACTTCACCTCGAGCAATCTACAGTACAGTGTATGGACTTTGAAAACTGATGCATGACGCTGTACAGACTTCACTAATGTATGGACTTAGCTTCGTGCATGCTACAGTGCATTGTATGGACTTTGAAGACTGATGCATGAGACGCTGAGACAATGTATAGACTTGCTAGTAATATGAGCTGCACTGTATAGACTTTACATAAGACGCTGATTGAGACGGTCCAGTGTACAGACTTAGCCAATGTAAAGTGCACAATGTACAGACTTAGTCTGATGCGTTGTATAGACTTTCATGAGACGCTCAATGTACACACTTCAAGTCCAGTGTATAGACATTATCTTAGACTCTAAATGAGACGGACGTTGTGCAGACTTTAGCCAATGCAATGTATAGACATGATGCTGCATGAGACACTAAATAAGACGGACAATGTTCAGACTTCAATGCAGAGACTTTGAACTTGTATGCTGGCAGTGTATAGACTTTGGCACACAATGCAACAAGACTCTGGACTATGTATAGACTTCCCAGCAGCAAGGCTTTGCTATGAATGTGCAGACTTAATGAAATGAGGCATGTACAGACTTTGACTCAAATATGCATATGAGACGCTGACTGTATAGACTTGTACATACTTGCATGAACAAAGCATATGCATGATGAGACGATGGCTGTACTTAGACAGTGTATAGACTTGTAAGACACTCATGCACTGACAATGTATAGACTGTGAATATGAAGAATGTACAGACATGAAATGTGTGCTGTCTAGACAGACTCTGTACATACTTAAGCAATGTATGGACTTCATCCAAAAAAGTTCAGGCATGCTGTTAACTGATTTATAGACTATGCTGAAAGGGTATGGCGGCATCACCCATTGTACATACTAACATCACACACTCCAGATAAAATACAATTATGAGATGCATCAACAATTATGAAATGCACCAATGCACACAACACACAGCCTCAGCCTGTTCGTTGGTTATGTCAGATAAGATGTTCTATGAAACATTCATTCAACAAAGTTTAGGTATATATGTAGACTCAAACAGTATGCAGACTAAAATAGATGACGACTTATAGTGTTTGCTATCATCAAAACCACAGGGACACAACAGTGTCGACACATTGTTGGATGTGTCGACACCTTGCTCACTCCAGAGCTCAACCCGAACTGGTTCTATCTTGGTTTCTTCATGAAGTGTCGACACGTCCAGATGACAAGTTGACACTTGAGTGTCCTTCACTTGAGCTGTCCAAAACATTACTTGAGCAAAAACATTAATTACACCACAACATTCAACAATGAACTGTGGTTTGTTACCATCAAAACCAGGGGAGACAACATTCTCCCCCTTTTTGATGATGACAACCATGGTTCATTATTTACAAGCATTCATAAGCATTTCCAAAGCAAACTTTTCATTCTCAAAAAAAGTTTCATACAAGGTCATGAATTAGGAAAAATGTTTTCCATTGATATACAAAAAGGATTTCATATACATCCATCAAAGACTATGCATGACCTAACTAGATGCCTGAATCTAGATGCTTGTAACAGACTGGACTCGTCTCCCCCTTTGGCATTAGCAAGGAGGGGGTGAAGGAGGTGGTTGCTGTGGTGGAGGCAATGTGCTGGAGCTGGTGCTGCCTGGATACTGAAGTTTATGGGCTTCAGAGAACTGATGCTGCAGTTGCATAACTTTGGTAGCGAGAGAGTCAACTTTCTGTGTGAGTTGCTCATCTCGTTGTTTAACAAACCGATGTAGAGTCTTGATGTTGTCATTTACATCCCTTATCCAGGTGTGTAGCATTTCACAAATGTACTCTGTCTGTGCCCTCTGTTGGGTTCCCTGCGGTGGGAGACGAGAGGATGTTGCTTCTATCTAAGGAGGAGGACACCATTCATCACCTGTGTCAGCCAAGGTTGGTTGGAGTTGGGATTTATGCAAACGAACCAGTTCCAAAATTTCAGTACCAACCATATCAAGTTTGTTGTATACAACATTCATTTTGGCTTCAGCTTTGGTGGTGCTGTTCACTATGAGTGTTGTATCAGTATGGACTTTTTCTGTAAGCTTGGAGGAGGCATCAAGGAGCTTGTTGCTGTCAGCATACACCTTCCCTTTCATCCGGTTGGAGGCATCAAGTAGCCGTGTAGTAGTGGCATTAACTGTTCTTTCTAGATTCGATGTGGCATTGACAGTTCTAGTGGTCTCAGCGTCCACTTGTTCTCTGATTGATAAGGTCCCCGCTGCCATTTGTTCTGAGAGGTGAGTTGAGGTGTCCATCAGCCTTGCATACATAATGTTTAGATTGATTTGATCTTCACGGATGTCATAAGCATGCATGACCATTTCACTTATTTTTTCTTGGGTTTCAGCATGAATTTCTCGTAGTGTTTTCATGATTCTCCCTGCTCTTTCAAAGACATTTATCATGGAGTGCATAAATGAGACCAGTTTACCATCACACTTTTGTTTGTCTGTAACAAATTTCTCTCATCTGCTGGTCTGGACTTGGTCATAGTGAATATGTCTTGCCTCTAACCTTTCCACTTGCAGACTAAGCTGTAAAAAGGATGAGTTCATGCTACCAAATTGTGCTATTAAGAATTGGATGAGAGCGGGGTGAATGTCCATCAGACCTCCAGTTGCACAAAAGGCTGTGCCTCTTGATGATGAGGCTCCAGTGTGGAATTGGAATTGAGGAGGAGCCATGGCGAGGGCGGAGGAAAGGAGTAGTGGGTTGCTGGAGCGTCGCAGCAGAGAAACGAAGCTAGCTGGAGGGCTAGGGTCCACTGTAGAGGTAGAGGGAGGAAGGTGTCGACCTCCACGTTGAGAGGTGCAGATGCTCAAGAGAAGGGGTTTGCGATAGAAATGGGGTTTGAAATGGTAAAGTGAAAGCAAGAGGTTCACCGTCGAGTTAAAAAGGTGAAGTTGAAAATTTTTTCTTTTGAAAAAGAGCACCTTTTAGATAAGAATTGCTAAAATGCCCCTATCATTATTTTAAAACGGTTTAAGGCATATAAGCTCAATTTAGAGGAATAAAGGATTAAGAAAAACCATGTTTTGCAACAAATAATAAGATGAAAATATTAAAGAGAAGTCTGAGGTGTCAACCAAGCCTATTAATCCTACTCATTAAGTTCATAGAGCAAGATTGAAAAGAAAAACAAGCAAGAATTGAAGGTAAGCAAAAAAAAACTTTTATTTGAAGTAGAGTAGAGTTAGCCCCAAATCATTTTTTTTGATTAAATTAAAACAGTCTGATATAGCATTCACTTTTTGACGTAAGGAAACACGTTGTTCAGACGCCATAGTCCCTGGTTACTCAGTGTAGCTTATCTTTCTGTTCTCTTTTGATTAGAGTTAGCAGTCTTCATCATGACTAGATTTATCTGCATTTCATTAATGCAAGGTCTAATTTCTCTAAAGATGATGCCATTGCTCTGAGATTATTGCACTATGGTGGTAGAAGGCGTATTCTCTAGGTGGCTTCACATTAGGGAATTTGTTTAGGGACAATACAAGCTAGCATTTCATAAACCAAAGAGCCTTTTTACAATCAATTTTCAGACGCTTAGGCTATGGTTATTTGCAAAGACTTGATAAATATTTTAACCCTATTAGGAGTGCAAGTTTGGTGCAACTTAATGCAATTATCAGCCAAATTGAGGGTCATAAACAATAAACCATTTTCATAATCAGAGGTAGTCCAGAAATACTTAGCCGAGGTTGTAAGAAAGAATTAAAACATTCTCAACTCCCCCTAAATTAATGCCCGGTGACTGAGCAAAGATTCAGAGGCAAAAGATTTGATGTGGAGATGAAGAAGGCAGTGATAGAAAGGGTGAGTGGACAGAATGACTCTCCATTGGGTCACACGAGTGGCAAGATGATAGTGTCGACACTTCCTGTGAGGGTGTCGACCTGCATGTGTCGGCACAGACCTTGACAAACCTGCACAGATCTTCATTCTGAGTGACAGTGTCGACACTTCCTGGGAGGGTGTCGACCTGTTCAGGTGTTTTTGCACAACCAGAGTCTCTGATTCTGTCTATCTTTGATTGCTCCATTTCTGAGAAGCTTCTGCCAATTTCTGATACTAGTGCCTTTGACTTTCTGATTTCAGTAAGTCCACCAAAAGAACTTTTCTTCTTGCTGCCAGTGAGAAGTGCTTTATTTGATGCTAAAGCTTTAAACATGCTCATGCACTCAAGATTAACTACACAGATCTTAATATGCATTTCTGACTCACGGTACTTGGCGGAGGTCAGTCCTCACGCATGATGAGAGTTTCTTGATAGGCATAACCTGACTTTCCACAACTCAGCATTTTAGATACCATGTAGTCAAAAGTATGATATGCAATGCATAACAACCAAGATGCACACAAGCTCCCCCGGAATGTGACCACCATTCATGAAATAGTTTGTTCAAACAATAGACTAGTTCTAGACAAATCAGATATGCTTGCAACCATCATAACAAGGACAAGTCACTTGTGCATTAAAATGAGTGAATAGCTCAAACCTGAGTTGATTGAGATCTGCATAGACCTAGCTCTCTCCTTAAGGTTGAAAACCTGTCATTGCTTAAGGGTTTTATAAAAATATCTGCAATCTGATTTTCTGAGTCAACAAAATAGAGCTCAAAATGATTTTTAAGGACTTCATCCCTAATGAAATGATGCCTAATTTCTATATGCTTAGTCCTAGAGTGCATGACTAGATTTTTTGCAAGATTTATAGCACTTGTGTTATCACATAAAATGGGAACACATCCAAGATCTCTTAGATAGTCTTGGAGTTAGTGTTTGATCCACAGTACTTGGGTGCCACAACTCCCTGCAGCAACATATTCTGTCTCTGCAGTGAAGAGGGCAACTGAGTGCTATTTCTTGATGGCCCAAGAAACCAAACACCCACTCAAGAATTGACAATAGCCACTAGTGCTCTTGCGACCGAATTTGCAACAAGCATAGTCTGCATATGAGTATGAAATGAGTGAAAGCTCACAGGATGCAGGATACTATAATCCCAGATCTTGAGTGCCAGCAAGGTATCTAAAGATAAGCTTGACGGCAGTCAGGTGGGATTCTCTAGGATTAGACTGAAATCTAGCACAAAGGTAAACACTAAACTGAATGTCTGGTCTAGATGCAGTTAAGTAGAGTAATGAGCCGATCATACCTCTATACTTCTTTACATCCACAAGTATACCTTGTTCATCTGCATCCAATGAAGAGGCAATCCCCATTGGAGTTCCTAATGGTTTGCAGTTGGTTAGGTCAAACCTCTTCAACAACTCTTTCACATATTTGGCTTGATTGATGAAGTAGCCTTCATGGCTTTGATGTATCTGCAAGCCAAGAAAGAATTGAAGCTCACCCATAAGACTCATCTCAAACTCATTAGTCATGAGTTTAGCCAACTCCTCACACATTTGAGATTTTGTGGACCCAAACACTATATCATCTACATAAATCTGAACCAACAAGATGTCCTTACCTTGTCTCTTGGTGAATAGTGTCTGGTCTACATTACCTCTTGTATACCCTTATTCGGTGAGGAATGAGCTTAGTCTGTCATACCAAGCTCTGGGTGCCTGCTTCAAACCATATAGAGCCCTGTCCAACTTATAAACACGATCTTTGAAATATGAACATTCAAAACTGGGGGGTTACTCTACATAAACTACTTCTTTAATTAGCACTCTTAACATCCATTTGCTGCAATTAGATTTTATGAGAACATGTAAATGCAAGCAAAATTCTAATGGCCTCCGTTCTGGCTACAGGGGCAAAAGACTCTTCGAAATCTATGCCAAACTCTTGATTATACCCCTGAGCCACCAATCTGGATTTATTTCTTATTATTTTACCATCTTCACTCAGTTTATTCCTAAAGACCCGTTTAGTACCTATGACAGGTTTTTCTTGGGGCCTAGGAACAAGATGCCACACATTGTTTATTTCAAACTGGTTTAATTCATCATGCATGGAATTTATCCAGTTGTCATCTTTTAAGGCCTCTACAATATTTTTGGGTTCAGTTTGGGACACGAGAGCAAGTTGTTCATATTCATCCATGATTCTAAAATGAGACCTGGTTTTAGTTCGATCATGTAGATTACCTAAGATGTTTCCTAAGGGATGGTCTTTTAATACCCTTAAATCAGCTTGAGTGTTACCTTCATCTGCATTAGTGACCGGAGCATTGCTTGACTCTCTTTGGTCTTCATTTTCTTGTGTCTCCTCATGTGGAAGTTCTTCTGATCTTCTGATGTTCAGAAATTCCCCACCATCATCTTCTCTGCAAGTATTGTCATGATAAGTCTCATCAAAAGTGATGTAAGGGGACTCTTCCACACATAAGGTCTTAAGATTATATACTTTATAAGCTCTAGACCTATCTGAGTATCCAAGAAAAATGCTTTCTTCACTCTTTGGCTCAAATTTGTCCAAAACTCTTTTATCATTGTTGTGAATAAAACACTTTGAACCAAATACTCTCAAGTGAGAAAGGGATGGCTTCTTACCTTTGATCAACTCATAAGGAGTCATTTTAGTGAGTGGCCTTACCATTGAGCGGATGATGATATAACATGCGGTGTTTAACGCTTCTGCCCAAAATCTCCTTGGTAGTTGCTTTTCAGCAAGCATTGTGCGTGCCATCTCTATGACAGTTCTATTCTTCCTTTCGACCACCCCATTTTGTTCAAGGGTTCTTGGTGATGAGAACCTATGATTTATTCCTTCAGTCCTGTAAAGATTATCAAAATCAGCATTTTTGAATTCACCACCATGGTCAGAAAGTATAGTAGAATTTTGAACTTACCATCTTGCTTTACTTGCATGAAGAGTGCCTGAAACTCATCAAATGCGTCATTTTTATGTGCAAGATAAAATACCCAAGTGAATCTAGTAAAGTCATCTACTAAAATATAGCCATATCTTTGACCACTTAAGCTAGCTGTTTTGGTTGGACCAAATAAGTTCATGTGAATTAGTTCAAGTGGTTTAGATGATAGGTTTTCAGTTCTACTTTTAAATGACTTTCTAGTTTGTTTTCCTTGAGCACATGCATCAAAAATTTTAGAATTCAATTTGAATTTTATTTCAGGTAAACCTTTAACAATTGAATGCTTCACCAATTTATGAAGGGTATTGTAGCTAGCATGACCTAGTCTACTATGCCAAAAGCATGCTAATTCAGACTTAGGTGCAGCAAGATAAAGATTTATGTGAGCAGGGTCATCTAAGTCAATCATATACACATTGTTGACTATTTTACTAGAAAACATGGTTTCTTTTGAATTAGGGTGCAAGATCCTACATTCATTAGAGTCAAAGACTATAATATGACATTTATCACACATATGACTTATGCTCAGTAGATTACACTCTAGACCATCAACTAGCAATACATTATCAATTAAGTTGGAGGGGTTCTTACCAACTTTACCTGCACCGATGATCTTTCCTTTGTTGTTCCCTCCAAATGTGACATGTCCAACTTCCTTTTCTACCAGGAGACAGAATTTGGTTCTATCTCCAGTCATGTGTCTTGAGCAGCCACTGTCAAGATACCAGTGATTATGCATGGTTGCAAGACACTCCTGCACAAGGAATTAAGTGACAATGTTTGTAACCCAAGGACAATTGGGTCCCAATAATTTCTTCATTTCTGTAAAGCAAGATAACATAGACTTTGAAATACATACTTTCTTAACATTATTATTTTCCTTGCTTTGCTGGAAGTTCTGGTTTTTCTTTTCTTCTTTAACATTCCTTCTCTCTCTTTCAGCTTCTTGGGCTTTATGGGATTTTGGAATGTTAGAGGAGGATTGTTTGTTGGACCATCTATTACAATTGGTTGGTCTGGAGGTATAGGAGGTGTCATAGTACCTAGGGTGTTGAGGTTGGGTAAACCTATGACTGCAGGGTTCATAACTACCCCAGACCCACGAAGGTGTCGATCTGTAGGAGGCGAAGTGTCGACCACTCCCCTGTTCTGACCATCTATACTTGTCTGTGGATGAGGGATGTGTCGATCTCCTGTTCTGAAAGTGTCGACATGTCTCTCGTTCTACCCATCTATAACGGTCTCTATTTGAGAGAGGTGTCGGGTCCCTGTAATTAGAGTGTCGACCTGCTGGTTCAAACCTAGGGAACTAACAGGTGGTTGACCATGAAGGTGTCTGTAGACACGCCAAAATTGACATTACTTTGAGTATTTCTCATATTGCCTTGTAATGCCCCATTTGACCCTCAAATTAGCTTATTTGAGTGTTTTTTCCATTTTTCATGGATTTTCTCCCCTTTCCCTCTTTTTTAAAATTAACGCCCTGGAGAGGGGCGTGTTTTTACTACGCGGCCTGATCCAGGGCGTTTCTCCCCATTTTATCTATTTCTCCCCATTTTACCTATTTTATAAATTCGTGACCTGGTGAAGGGCGTGTTTTAAAACACGACCTGACCTGGGGCGTTTCTTGATGAAAGGACGCCCTGAGATGAGGGCGTCAATTCCCGGCATTATCTAATTTTTGAAAAAGAATAAATGTTTTGAAAAATGTTAATTAACGCCCTTCTTTGGGGCGTGTTTCAATTAACGCCTCTCCAGGAGGCGTGTTTCAGAGTTTCCAAATAAAAGAAATATTTATTTCCAAAATTAATCTGGGAGTTAACGCCCTGACCCAGGGCGTGTTTCATCTGCTGGCTTCGCAGCCCTTTCCCCAGAGAGTCCTTACCTCATTAGACTCCTGCCTTGATTGGGGGTCTTGCCCATTCTTATCCTTCCCCCTTATTGGACTCTTGCCCATGTTTATCCCCCCTCTTTGGACTCCCCTTGTTCGATCCCCTTTTCTCCCCCCTTCGGATTCGAACGTTTCTTTCCTCTTCCTCTTCGGTCTTCTTCTCCTTTCCTCCCTCCGTTCTTCTTCTTCTTCTGTTTTGTTTTTTTTGTTTTCTTCTTCTTTCCTTACGCAGGTGCTGTTCTTGGCTAAGGAGAGGCTTTTTCACGGTTCAAGTCTTCATCCAACTGAAGCTTTTCTCCCCATCGAGCATTCAAGCCAAGGAGCACCAAACCACAAACAAGATTTTTTATCTCATCTCCTTTTCATCATCCTGTATTTTCATTAATTCATGCATGCATCATATTTCATTGTTTTATTGATTTTTCTCAACCATATTGAGATCTCCCCATAGTGCAACTATTGCACTCTTTCCCCTTGTTTTATTTTGCATTCATCATATTTCCCACACCCTTTTTGCATAGGGGTTTAAGGGCAACCACCTTTAAGGTGTGTTCTTCACCATATTTTCATGCTCATATTTTTATTTAGGATTTGATGCTACACTCACCATATTTCTAATTCAATCTTTTATTGGTGTCTGTCTTTTTTGCAAGGGTAATAAATTGGAGAACTCTCTTCATCGGCCGGCCGATTTGAAGAGAAAGGAAGCACTCACATCCCCGCACTTTTAAAGGTATTCTCCGCGATCCCTCCATGATTTTTCATTATTATCTTTTGAGGCCTCGTGTCTCTGGCGATCACACACTCCCCTTGTGCACCTCGTGCATATATTTTCCTCCATATTGATGATTATTGCATGTCTTTTCTTTGATATTTTTCTTAAGTGGATTATTCTAAATTAGAGATCCACAAATTGGCGATCACGGTGGGACACTTTGTGTTCTTTGTTTATTACCCTTTCCCCTTAGGCACCCGCGTGTGCCGTCTCCCCTATTGCACCCTCGGTGCGTCTCCTTTTGTGCCCCTCAGGCACCCTCCATTGGCTTTGCACTCTTCCCTAAGTGATTTGCCAGTTTGTTATTTTTTTTTTAGAATTTCCACTTATTCCAAATCTTTGATGAGCATGCTGTTATCTTAATATCCATATTGTTGATTGCCTGCTGTGACTGTGAGTGCTTGATCTGTCGGCCGTGAAGGTTTTCTGGAAGAAAGGTAATTAGTGCCTCTGACAGAGGCGCGTTTTAAGTTAACGCCCTAACTCGGGGCGTCTTATTCCAGTGTAACGACCTCTGGCAGGGCGTCTTCGAGCATATCTCCTGATTTCTTCCGTTATTTTACGCTGCCTGTGAATTCACGCCCTGATCCAGGGCGTCTTTTACTTGATTAGCGCCCCAAATCAGGGCGTGTCTTGTGAATTTGATGCCCGCTGTAAAGGGCGTCCTTTTATTGATAGCGTCTCACCCTAAGGCGCATTTTACCCTGCCCCTGGGCCCCTCACGTTGATTCACGACAGTTACACTGTCGTGTCTTTGGTTAGTAGCGCCCCCTTCCAGGGCGTGTTTTTTACTGTGGGTTTCCAGAACCCTCCCGGCTGTGGTTTTTCATGATATTTCATGCTTATCTTTGTTGATTGATCATATTATTGTGGTTGGCCTGATTTCCCCTGTTGAATTCATTCTTTGCATTGGTTTGGGAGCCCCCTCCTCTTCATTAGGATCCACACACCCTCTTGGAATCGGGACGACCCTCCATTGAGCATTCCGTCTCTTTGGACCAGAAATCCCTTTTCCAAGCCTCCATAAGTCCCCGCACCCGTGGATTCCCTCACGGACGCTGGGCAGGTTGTACCCTTTGAAGTCCCGAATTAGTTGGCCTATACGTGGTGAGAGAGTGTTCCTAGTTGGCATTGGAGTTAAATCACATTTGAAACTAGGTTTCTTCCCTTGTGTGAATCATTCCAAACTTTGCTAAAATTCATTAATTCACCAAGGTTCAAACATAAAAATCAAGGTAACCATTCCAACTTGTGTGTTTCTTTGTAAATTGTTTGCACATTAAATTGCTTGCATAATGGTTTACTTTGATAAACAAAACAACATGTTTAATTCAATTCATGAGGATGCACAACCGTGCACATCTTATTCTCCTCAATTTCAACATGTTCGTCAAAATTCTCACCATACTTTCAAGGGACCACGTCCTCACTCTTATGGTGTTGCCCGACCCTTGGGCAATGTCCAATCCAATGGTCCTTCAACTCAATTTCGAGCCACTATTCCCATTAAGCCCTCTCGTCCCAATGATGAGAAGGTCTCCCAAATTTTGCATGCATTAGATCATCTTACCCCTCAACAGATCCAATCCCTTAAGGCCGCCGTTGAGGGTACATCTCATGCATCTCCCTCCAATTCTACACGGGTGGCCCATCACCCACCTCCTCCTTCCAATCCTGATCGGGTAGCCCATTACCCATCTCCTCCTATTCATTCTACTCGGGTGGCCCATCACCCGCCTCCTTCTATTCCCCCTCGATCACGGCCCCAAGGCCCATTTATTCATTGCAATTTGTCCCATCCGGATTCTTCTATGGGTCGGCCCATTAATTCCCCTCCACGGCCTTTTTATACGGCCCTTCCTCCTTCAAGGCCCTGCCAACCTTCTGTTGCTCAAGTCACACCCCTCCAACAATCTCTGCTTGATAAGATTACTTTGATGGAGGAACAAATAAAGAGGGTCACGCCTCCTCCTACTCCAGTCAATCCTCTCCATGCCGCTTTGGACGAGATTACAAAGATGGAGAGAGAATGGAAAGACAGGAGGGATGATTACGGCATCGACGGTTCAAGTGAGCAAGAGCCGGCATTCGAAGAATCCAAGGCAGTGTACGACGATGATGAAGCTCCGCAGGCACCCCTTCCGAGTTTCCTTAATTTCCCGCTTCCTCCACTATCATTTGATAAACCTCCTGCCCAGGATGAAACCATCCCTGATCCAACCCCTATTTATGAGACTAATTGGTGTTACGATGATGGGTCGATACTTCAATCACCCACACCGGCACATTGTAAGTCTCCTCCTATCCTTGACACCGCATACATTACACCTCCTCCAGTTACACCATTAACCTCCGCAACACTGGCCTTCCCCAAGCCTTCCACTATTAAACCTCCACCCGTTAAGCCATCTACCTCCACACCATTAGCCTCCGTCGAACCCACCATTGAACCTTCCCCAATTAACCTTCCATTACCGCCACCTCGGCCTTCCATTATCCCTTTAAAACCCACTTTGCCTATTCCACCATTTAACCCTTTACCCTTACCCATGGCTAATCCTGAGCAGGATCCACCCCTTTTTGCACCCGAGCCAATCCCAACTGCTTCCGAGCAAAGGGAGAAACTCGACGTGTTTGAACCCCCGCTTACGCTCACCCATTTTCCAACGCTTTCCATCATGTCTCCACCATTCATGGAGCCTTCCGCCTCCGCTTCACCTCCCCTTACTACTCGGAATGGGGGGCCTTCTACAAGCACAGGTGCCGAGGACGATCAAGAGCCGGGCAGCAAGGATTTGGCCGCGCCATTCAAGATTCAAGAATTCATTTGCCGGATGCCAATCCGGGTTATTGTGCCAAGCACGGTCGAAGAAACCAAGTCGCCGCCATGCCAAGCATTGATGCTGTGTAAGGGCCGGGCAGGGCACCCTTTGTTCCAATTTCTAAATTTTGAATCTTTGGGCAATATAATGCTTCCGAGCCCGACTTTCCAACTCCCTCACACCATTACTTTGCACTCTCCAAGGGAGTTGACATTCACCATTGAAGTTTCAGCAGGGGCTATTTCTCATACACTTTCACTGCCGTGGAGGGGCAGTTATCTTAATGCTAAAGGGCCATCCCTTATTTGTTCCATTTTCTATTCATCCATCTCTATCACTTTTTCTTCATGGGCCATTCCCAGGGTTAGGAGGAGGATCTCATCCTCTCGCCCTTCACATTCTTCATATTCTTTGCATTTCATGCATTCATCGCATCCATCCCATTGCATGCATTTGCACCTCCTGCTTCCCGGGTTTCCAAACCCGTATCTTCCCCGCCTTCCGGCACCTCCGGATATTCCGCACTTCCCATCTCATTCATCTTCATCTTTTTATCCACTATCCCTGGGGCATCACGTCCCTTTTCCTGCTATCTCCCTGGAACCTCCAGGAATTTTATCCCTCCTCTTTGGGCATCTCGCCCTTTCTTATTCTATTCCTCCGGAACCTCCGGACTTTCCCCTCGGGCATCGCGCCCCTTTCCATTCTCCGGAACCTCCGGACCTTTCTCTCGGGCATCGCGCCCCTTTCCACCTTCCTCCTCCGGAACCTCCGGATTTTCCCCTTGGGCATCGTGCCCCTTCTCATTTGCTACCTCCAGAACCTCCGGATTTTCCTCCTGATCTTCCTTCATTCCTCTCTCTCGGGCATCGCGCCCCTTTCCACCTTATTCTTCCGGAACCTCCGGATTCTGTTTCCCTCTTCTTTGGGCATCGCGTCCCTTCCCTTCTCATTCCTCCGGAACCTCCAGACTTTTCCCTAGGGCACGACGCCCCTTTCCACCTTCTCCTTCCTGATTTCATTCCTCCGGAACCTCTGGATTTTTCTCTCCACCCTAGGCATCGAGACCCTCGGCATTTGCTTCCTCCGGAACCTCCGGACCCTCCATCTTTCTTCCGATTCATCTTTCTAATCTTCCTGAACATCACATCCTTCATTTTTTTCTTCCTTTTCCATCATCTTTTTCCCTATTTCGTCTCGGGGCATCGCGTCCCTTCTTTTGTCATCCCTCCGGAGCCTCCGGATGATTTCTCCTCTCATGATTCTCCTCCGGACCCTCCGGATCCGCCTCTTTCTATCTACCAATTTCTCCTTCTAATTCCTCCTGATTCTGGGTCCGACCCAACTTCTCCCACATCCACTACCTTGGGCATCTGCCATTTCTCCCACTGCTTTCGAGGCTTTAGTCCTCACTCCTCCTTCTAATTCTCCGCTTCTTCTGTAGACCTTTCATGTGATCAGGGTCTCCACACCTTAGTGAGGGAGTTCTAGCCCTCGCCTCTCTTCCTTTTTTCCTTATTCGTCTGAGTCTGGTCTTGGCACCACTCCTTCTTGTTAAGCCACTTTCAATCCTTTGCTGCCAATCCTTTTGACTGCCAAAGAGGACTATCCCACGATGATCAACCTCGCCTCTGACAGCTGCTTCAAGAAAGGTTCCAAGGTAAAATATTGGCGTAAGTACGCATTTTTATGATATCATTTCCTCATTACTTCACGCATGATTTTCAAAATGAAGTGCTTCTTAACAAGATTTAAAAGTGGTGTTTTAGACCTTTATCTTAAGCTTTTGTTTAATTGAAATCATTCTCAAAAGAGTCCTTTAGGCTTGTTTTTTGCAGCACCTTGGTTAATAAGAACCCCGCGCTGGGAATTCAATATTCTCTCCCTGCTTGTTAAGATCAACCCTCAGCTGGGCACCGCACACACTTCACGGCGTCCTTAGCCGTCTCCTTGGTTAAAACACCGTTGCTACGTTGGCCATGCCATGAGTATATCTGAAAGTCTTTTCTCTTCTTTATTCGGCCACGTACAGGGGCAAGAGGTTGACGGATGAGATGACCAACCTTGGTAATCCCCAATACGAGAGGAGTCTCAAATAGGGGCAGTCTTGACCCAAACTAAATATGAATTTCATGATATACATTTCGCCAAAAGGGCTATTATGAAAATCAAGTCAGAATTTCGATAAAAGCAAAATTGTGAATTATGGCATGACAAGAGTGGCAAAGTCCCCGCATGGAAAACCCTGGTCGTATGCATGTCAAGGGTCTAAAAATTAAAGGCACAAAGCCCCGGCACAACAGACTACCTCTTTGAAGGGAATACCTTGGAAGGAATTCAAGTCCCGATATCTCCCATCCTGCACAAAGCTTGTCACAATTATTCTTCTCTTTTCCCTCTAAGACCGAACATTTCTCAGGTATGGCCTTGGTAGGGGCACTGTTAATCAAAGACGGTCGGTTATAGGGCGCCACTTTCAATGCACGCCCAGCTTTGGGCAGTTTTTAGCGAAAAGGGAAGGAACAAGGACCCCTAGCCAGTGGTTCAAAACAACCCTTTGATGCTGCATTAACAATGTCTAAGCCAAAATCCAAAAAAATTGAATATTTCCCGATCAAAATCCCAACAAAAATTCAAATATTTTCCAAAAATCTCCATAAAAATTCAAATATTTCCAAAACTCATAAAAAATTGCATATTTCCAAAATCCAAAAATTTGCATTGTATTTTCTGATGGTGTTTTGCAGGAACAGCTTTGCAGAGACCAAAAGCACGGGATGAGTCCTATCTCAACTCATTGCTATCAATCTATTGATTCTCCCGATATTCTCATGACATGCCACCCTAGGCATTTTTGGTCATCATCTCACTATCTCATTCTGATTATCATATCTCATGATTATTCATCTCCAAATCTTTTTTTAGTCAACTCCTGCTAATTTCATCCGATCACTCCGCCGATGGGCATTATATCATATCCTGATTATTCAACTACAAAACTTGTTTAGCCAGATTGTCATCCTTATGACAAACAACAAATAATGATGCTTTGCTATGCCATGATTTGACTTATGCTGTTCATGATATATGCTATGATTAAATGCCTTATTCATTGCTTGTTATATCTTGGCTAATGAATTTTTGAGCGCAGGAAGAGGCTCTTGGTCCCGCCGGCAGGGCATCATCACTCAAAGTCCCACGGAGCTTGCAGCTCATTTCTCAGTTCCCATGCTTATTGATATCACCATCTCCCTGTATGCATTCTACTATATGTTACATATGTTACTAGATTATATCAAGGACCTTGTGGCTTTGGTAAATCTGGGATTTGAGTTCCCCTTCATCAAAAACAATGATGATTCCAGAGAAGTCTTAGTCATACGGATAGGCCGTTGAGCCGTCTAAGAGTGGGGACGATGGTTCCCTTTTTATAAGTTGGTGCGTGGATAAACGGGCTTCGGCTTAGTATCAGCTCGCAGAATTGGTTTCTTGACCCAGTCTGGACAGTTTAACAATATTATCCTTGATTATATTATATTTTCATTTGTTATTTTCCATTTAGCCCAGCATGCATTCATGTAGGACTTTGAATTAACATTGGAAAATCATTCTGATAAGCTGATGTTGAGAGTTGAATTGATCTTAATCTTTCTCGATATGAGATTTTTATTGTCGAATTGGATCCTCAGTTCGTTTTATCGCTGTTTTGGGTCTTTTCTCGAGAGCTCCTTGTTTAGATTTTTATCATCTTATTTTTAATCATTTCCCTTTGATCCACCTTGGCTGCAGCACGTCCACTGGCTGGTAACCGCTCCCCATGGTGAAATCTACAGGTTTGTGACCTGGGGTACTTCCACCGCGCTGGAAGTTGATCATTTTATTCTATCTCCTTCGTGCACCGCGTGCACAACTCCCCTTTTATCCAAACATTGTTGATTTCGTTGGATTTCCCGAGATTTGCTTCATCTCGTGCTTTTGATTTGATTCTCATCAAGTGATGTTGATTGCGTGTCTCATCACACCTTGGCATCTACTTTTCAGTTTGCGACGCTCCCTTACAAAGCAGACGTCAAGGCGGGGCAGCTGTAAACACGCCAAAATTGACATTACTTTGAGTATTTCTCATATTGCCTTGGAATGCCCCATTTGACCCTCAAATTAGCTTATTTGAGTGTTTTTTCTATTTTTCATGGATTTTCTCCCCTTTCCCTCTTTTTTAAAATTAACGCCCTGGAGAGGGGCGTGTTTTTACAACGCGGCCTGATCCAGGGCGTTTCTCCCCATTTTATCTATTTCTCCCCATTTTACCTATTTTATAAATTCGTGACCTGGTGAAGGGCGTGTTTTAAAACACGACCTGACCTGGGGCGTTTCTTGATGAAAGGACGCCGTGAGATGAGGGCGTCAATTCCCGGCATTATCCAATTTTTGAAAAAGAATAAATATTTTGAAAAATGTTAATTAACGCCCTTCTTTGGGGCGTGTTTCAATTAACGCCTCTCCAGGAGGCGTGTTTCAGAGTTTCCAAATAAAAGAAATATTTATTTCCAAAATTGATATGGGAGTTAACGCCCTGACCCAGGGCGTGTTTTGAATTAACGCCCTATGGTAGGTCGTCAATTCTTGAATTGACACCCTGACCCAGGGCGTGTTTCATCTGCTGGCTTCGCAGCCCTTTCCCTAGAGAGTCCTTGCCTCGTTAGACTCCTGCCTTGATTGGGGGTCTTGCCCATTCTTATCCTTCCCCCTTATTGGACTCTTGCCCATGTTTATCCCCCCTCTTTGGACTCCCCTTGTTCGATCCCCTTTTCTCCCCCCTTCGGATTCGAACGTTTCTTTCCTCTTCCTCTTCGGTCTTCTTCTCCTTTCCTCCCTCCGTTCTTCTTCTTCTTCTGTTTTGTTTTTTTTGTTTTCTTCTTCTTTCCTTACGCATGTGCTGTTCTTGGCTAAGGAGAGGCTTTTTCACGGTTCAAGTCTTCATCCAACTGAAGCTTTTCTCCCCATCGAGCATTCAAGCCAAGGAGCACCAAACCACAAACAAGATTTTTTATCTCGTCTCCTTTTCATCATCTTGTATTTTCATTAATTCATGCATGCATCATATTTCATTGTTTTATTGATTTTTCTCAACCATATTGAGATCTCCCCATAGTGCAACTATTGCACTCTTTCCCCTTGTTTTATTTTGCATTCATCATATTTCCCACACCCTTTTTGCATAGGGGTTTAAGGGCAACCACCCTTAAGGTGTGTTCTTCACCATATTTTCATGCTCATATTTTTATTTAGGATTTGATGCTACACTCACCATATTTCTAATTCAATCTTTTATTAGTGTCTGTCTTTTTTGCAAGGGTAATAAATTGGAGAACTCTCTTCATCGGCCGGCCGATTTGAAGAGAAAGGAAGCACTCACATCCCCGCACTTTTAAAGGTATTCTTCGCGATCCCTCCATGATTTTTCATTATTATCTTTTGAGGCCTCATGTCTCTGGCGATCACACACTCCCCTTGTGCACCTCATGCATATATTTTCCTCCATATTGATGATTATTGCATGTCTTTTCTTTGATATTTTTCTTAAGTGGATTATTCTAAATTAGAGATCCACAAATTGGCGATCACGGTGGGACACTTTGTATTCTTTGTTTATTACCCTTTCCCCTTAGGCACCCGCGTGTGCCGTCTCCCCTATTGCACCCTCGGTGCGTCTCCTTTTGTGCCCCTCGGGCACCCTCCATTGGCTTTGCACTCTTCCCTAAGTGATTTGCCAGTTTGTTATTTTTTTTTAGAATTTCCACTTATTCCAAATCTTTGATGAGCATGCTGTTATCTTAATATCCATATTGTTGATTGCCTGCTGTGACTGTGAGTGCTTGATCTGTCGGCCGTGAAGGTTTTCTGGAAGAAAGGTAATTAGCGCCTCTGACAGAGGCGCGTTTTAAGTTAACGCCCTAACTCAGGGCGTCTTATTCCAGTGTAACGACCTCTGGCAGGGCGTCTTCGAGCATATCTTCTGATTTCTTCCGTTATTTTACGCTGCCTGTGAATTCACGCCCTGATCCAGGGCGTCTTTTACTTGATTAGCGCCCCAAATCAGGGCGTGTCTTGTGAATTTGACGCCCGCTGTAAAGGGCATCCTTTTATTGATAGCGCCTCACCCTAAGGCACGTTTTACCCTGCCCCTGGGCCCCTCACGTTGATTCACGACAGTTACACTGTCGTGTCTTTGGTTAGTAGCGCCCCCTTCCAGGGCGTGTTTTTTACTGTGGGTTTTCAGAACCCTCCCGACTGTGGTTTTTCATGATATTTCATGTTTATCTTTGTTGATTGATCATATTATTGTGGTTGGCCTGATTTCCCCTGTTGCATTCATTCTTTGCATTGGTTTGGGAGTCCCCTCCTCTTCATTAGGATCCACACACCCTCTTGGAATCGGGACGACCCTCCATTGAGCATTCCGTCTCTTTGGACCGGAAATCCCTTTTCCAAGCCTCCATAAGTCCCCGCACCCGTGGATTGCCTCACGGACGCCGGGCAGGTTGTACCCTTTGAAGTCCCGAATTAGTTGGCCTATACGTGGTGAGAGAGTGTTCCTAGTTGGCATTGGAGTTAAATCACATTTGAAACTAGGTTTCTTCCCTTGTGTGAATCATTCCAAACTTTACTAAAATTCATTAATTCACCAAGGTTCAAACATAAAAATCAAGGTAACCATTCCAACTTGTGTGTTTCTTTGTAAATTGTTTGCACATTAAATTGCTTGCATAATGGTTTACTTTGATAAACAAAACAACATGTTTAATTCAATTCATGAGGATGCACAACCGTGCACATCTTATTCTCCTCAATTTCAACATGTTCGTCAAAATTCTCACCATACTTTCAAGGGACCACGTCCTCACTCTTATGGTGTTGCCCGACCCTTGGGCAATGTCCAATCCAATGGTCCTTCAACTCAATTTCGAGCCACTATTCCCATTAAGCCCTCTCGTCCCAATGATGAGAAGGTCTCCCAAATTTTGCATGCATTAGATCATCTTACCCCTCAACAGATCCAAGCCCTTAAGGCCGCCGTTGAGGGTACATCTCATGCATCTCCCTCCAATTCTACACGGGTGGCCCATCACCCACCTCCTCCTTCCAATCCTGATCGGGTAGCCCATTACCCATCTCCTCCTGTTCATTCTACTCGGGTGGCCCATCACCCGCCTCCTTCTATTCCCCCTCGATCACGGCCCCAAGGCCCATTTATTCATTGCAATCCGGCCCATCCGGGTTCTTCTATGGGTCGGCCCATTAATTCCCCTCCACGGCCTTTTTATACGGCCCTTCCTCCTTCAAGGCCCTGCCAACCTTCTGTTGCTCAAGTCACACCCCTCCAACAATCTCTGCTTGATAAGATTACTTTGATGGAGGAACAAATAAAGAGGGTCACGGCTCCTCCTACTCCAGTCAATCCTCTCCATGCCGCTTTGGATGAGATTACAAAGATGGAGAGAGAATGGAAAGACAGGAGGGATGATTACGGCATCGGCTGTTCAAGTGAGCAAGAGCCGGCATTCGAAGAATCCAAGGCAGTGTACGATGATGATGAAGCTCCGCAGGCACCCCTTCCGAGTTTCCTTAATTTCCCACTCCCTCCACTATCATTTGATAAACCTCCTGCTCAGGATGAAACCATCCCTAATCCAACCCCTATTTATGAGACTAATTGGTGTTACGATGATGGGTCGATACTTCAATCACCCACACCGGCACATTGTAAGTCTCCTCCTATCCTTGACACCGCATACATTACACCTCCTCCAGTTACACCATTAACCTCCGCAACACTGGCCTTCCCCAAGCCTTCCACTATTAAACCTCCACCCGTTAAGCCATCTACCTCCACACCATTAGCCTCCGTCGAACCCACCATTGAACCTTCCCCAATTAACCTTCCATTACCGCCACCTCGGCCTTCCATTATCCCTTTAAAACCCACTTTGCCTATTCCACCATTTAACCCTTTACCCTTACCCATGGCTAATCCTGAGCAGGATCCACCCCTTTTTGCACCCGAGCCAATCCCAACTGCTTCCGAGCAAAGGGAGAAACTCGACGTGTTTGAACCCCCGCTTACGCTCACCCATTTGCCAACGCTTTCCATCATGCCTCCACCATTCATGGAGCCTTCCGCCTCCGCTTCACCTCCCCTTACTACTCGGAATGGGGGGCCTTCTACAAGCACAGGTGCCGAGGACGATCAAGAGCCGGGCAGCAAGGATTTGGCCGCGCCATTCAAGATTCAAGAATTCATTTGCCGGATGCCAATCCGGGTTATTGTGCCAAGCACGGTCGAAGAAGCCAAGTCGCCGCCATGCCAAGCATTGATGCTGTGTAAGGGCCGGGCAGGGCACCCTTTGTTCCAATTTCTAAATTTTGAATCTTTGGGCAACATAATGCTTCCGAGCCCGACTTTCCAACTCCCTCACACCATTACTTTGCACTCTCCAAGGGAGTTGACATTCACCATTGAAGCTTCGGCAGGGGCTATTTCTCATACACTTTCACTGCCGTGGAGGGGCAGTTATCTTAATGCTAAGGGGCCATCCCTTATTTGTTCCATTTTCTATTCATCCATCTCTATCACTTTTTCTTCATGGGCCATTCCCAGGGTTAGGAGGAGGATCTCATCCTCTCGCCCTTCACATTCTTCATATTCTTTGCATTTCATGCATTCATCGCATCCATCCCATTGCATGCATTTGCACCTCCTGCTTCCCGAGTTTCCAAACCCATATCTTCCCCGCCTTCCGGCACCTCGGATATTCCGCACTTCCCATCTCATTCATCTTCATCTTTTTATCCACTATCCCTGGGGCATCGCGTCCCTTTTCTTGCTATCTCCCTGGAACCTCCAGGAATTTTATCCCTCCTCTTTGGGCATCTCGCCATTTCTTATTCTATTCCTCCAGAACCTCCGGACTTTCCCCTCGGGCATCGCGCCGCTTTCCATTCTCCGGAACCTCCGGACCTTTCTCTCGGGCATCGCGCCCCTTTCCACCTTCCTCCTCCGTAACCTCCGGATTTTCC